>JAWMRA010000050.1:13660937-13690508 GCA_035584735.1 Pseudotriccus pelzelni | reverse complement strand
TTTTCTTTTTTTTTTTTTAATTCGTCCCCCCCCCCCCCCCCCTTCAAGCCAATATTTTAGTCCTTCTCTGGAATGAGTAGGTGAGGCATGGCTTTAGCACCAAACTTACCCTGGGAATAGATCTGAAATCCTGGACCTGACATACAACTCCCAGAAATTTTTGTAAGGGAAAGCATCCAAATTCTTAATCTAGTGCCTTATTCCTTCCTGGCACAAACTGAAAACCTAATTTTGGATCTCAAATGCCTGAACTTCCCGAAAGTAAAAATCTAGGCATGGATTTTTTTGGCTGAACTAGCCCTCCCACCACTGGGAGGGAACAAGAGCCCAAACTCAGGCCAGACCAAAATAATCAAGTATCTGATTTGTTAATCACTATCAACCAAATTGCATTGAAGCTGCATGGGCAGGTCCCCTACTCTTCTCTCTGGGTACTGACTGAAAGAATAGACAGACAACAAAAAACTTGGCACAGAGAAATCAGAACAAATCCGAGCTGAGAGCAGAAAGGGTGAGTGGCTTTGAAAGTTGGTGGTGAGATGACAAATACATACAATATTAGAGTAAGTTAAAATGCAATGATTACATTGCTCAACACTTGTCCAAAACATAAAGGTGTGTGTAACTCCATTAAGGGCTATATTGCATTTTCAGCCAGCCCAGCACAAACTGCTGCTGCTGTCCCAGAGAGTCCTTGTACACTGTGATTGACTGATCTGACAAGAGAAGGGGGCAGTGATTCCCAGCCAAGGAACATCACGGTCCTGCTTGGGCCAGGAGCTCCACACTTCCCCTTGCTCTGGGACATCACAAAGGACGGACTGTCCCATCCCCACCTGCATGGGTCACACTGCCTTCACCATCTGAGATTTTAAACAGGCCAAAACTTGGGTTCTTTTAATTTCCTGGCCAAGTTTTGAGATTAACGGTTCATCCATTCAAATTTTTCTCTACTAACATGAAAATTGGTAATTGTCACATGGCAGGAAAAGTTCAACTTTCAGAAAATAATAAAACTACGAAATCTAGAAATGCTGATCCTGCAACCCCCTCTTCCTTGGCATGTGGTCAGGCCACAGGGCCAGTGGTCAGACCCCCATTCACTAAAGGGGCTTCAGCCCCCAGTGAGGTATCACAAGACAGCTTTTGTGGCAGCTGAGCACAAAGACACCCATTCTGGCACCACTCCTCAACTTCCAAAGCCTCCAGCTCACGGGGTGGCTGCAGTACAGTCAGGGAGACTCACAGCTTTGCCCTGCCTGTAATCACCAGGCACTGGCCTGTTTGCTGAGCCCAGGGTCTGCAGGGCTTATTCTGCAGAACGTTTTATTTCTTCCTGCACCACAGCATAGGTGTGTTATTTACCACAAACTCAAGCAGTGGGGAGGTGTAAATCTAGTCCCTCAAGACTTCTTCAGAAATAGTAAAGGTGAATTTTCCTTCAGCAAGAGAGTGATACAAGAAAGAAGGTCAGTAAATTTAGCAAAATGAAGAGTGAAAAAGAATATGATTTCTGGCTATAAATGCATCAAGGAAAATTAGAAAGGAAGGAAAATAATAGATTAAGCTAAATGCTATTGCTGGTGTAAGAGCAAATAGGCATGAACTGACTACTAATAAACTAAAGCTGAATTAAAACTAGAAGTCTCCCAATCAATTCAACAACCTCATTCTAAAGCTGTCAAATGTTGGAACAGCACAGGCAGAACTCTAGCCTAAGAATAAAACTGTTAAGGCAACAAAACCAATTGTACAGCCTGATACTTCTGAGAAGCCCCTTGAGTCAGCATCCCAAGCAGTCCTTTGTAGGCCTGTATTTCTGAAAGTTTCCTTTTTAGCTGCTTTAGCATAGCAGACAAGCGTTTCCCTTTCATTTCACTGGCAGTACTGTTTCCATTTCTGAGACCAGAGAGGAAGAGGAGAGGTTGTGTTACAGTCCGTGAAATGCTCAGCCAGTTGGGTTTCTATACCCACCTCCTCAGTTTCTCAGTCACTGACTTCTTGCCTGTTCCTTATCATTGTTTCCACCCATTTTGACTCAGTTTATATCAGGTCAGAGTTAAAAATAGATGCATCTTTAATCCTTCTACTGTAGCAGGGCTGCAGAGCCAAACACTGCTTCTCATGTGGAGTACAGTGCCCACCCCTCAAAGTATTTATTAGTAGGTATGTGTAATACACAAATATTGGGAGTAAGCATAAGTCGTAAGGAGTTGATCCCCAACAATGTGATGAAACTCCCTTATGATCTTTGAAAAGATCTTTGGGGTCTTTGAATCCTAGAAAAGTGACACCATTGATACAGGTTAAATTATTTCTACAGGGCCTAAAGATGCACATATATGACACTCGCAGTAAACAGCTAATGTTAAACACAGTTATGCTAATGAGAACAGTGTAAAAATCTGAACTGTAGAATTATAGGACAATTAATGTTGGAAAAGACCTCAGGAGGTCACTAGTTCAACTATGTCACTCACAGAGGGCCAGCTCAAATTCCTCTGAATAGCAAGGCTGTCTGACACGGCAGACATGCCAGAATAGGCCTTTCCAATTCCTCAGTTGCCAAGGAAAGCACAGTACTGCATGGCATCAGCAACTCCCAACGCAAAGCTTCACTGCGACGTTCACACAAATCTCTGGGTTCCCCAGCTTGATGGAAATTAATTTCATTTGAATCTTGCTCTTAAAGTCACTGGTGGTCCTGTGATAATTATCAACATGGAACCCCACTGGAAGACCACAGAACCACAGAATGGTTGGGCTTGAGAGGGACCTCTGAAGACCATCTAGTCCAAGCCCCTGCCAAAGCAGGAAGATGCTGCAAAAGGCCACTCAGGTCAGTGATACCAAGGTGTTAGAGCAGCCAGCCCAGCACATCATGATTAATCACAGCAGAGATGAAACAAACCTGCTCAGCCTCTTTCCCTTTGCTTTGTACTGATGTTCATAGATAAAGCCATGCGGGAGCAGCTGGAAAGAACTGCATGTCCTCTGGGAGCTCTTATCAAGCCCAGGCAGTGAACAGCCAATAACCACTCAGCAAGTCACCTTCTAAGTTTAAAAAGCAGCCTGTTGTTTTAAAGTATGTTAGTCATCAACAAATTGGCTGGAGTGCTCTTCATTCCCTCAGTTTCCCCTCTCCAGTCTCCTCCCTCTGCTGGGATTAGCCAGACGTTTGTCCTTAGGATACTTTATAGACAAGAACAAAAACCCCTTGCCGGTTTTTAGGATCTAACTTGTGTCACCTTGTTTGGAAGGCTGACATTTGTTTTTTCTGTCATTGTTTGCTCTTCTTCCTTTGAAGTGAAACCTCTTGGGACAGGGACTTTCTGTCATCCAGTATTTGTCCAGCACAACCATGTTCCTCAGAGCCTCCCTCCGCTCCCGTCACACCAACAGCAACTCCAAGCAACACAGGATTTGCTTCTGTGATTCATCACCACTGGAAATAGACCCAACCCCTGGCAGCCAGACCCTGATTAAAAAAGACCACCATGAAGGTCAACTCCAGAGTGTCTCAGGAGATGTCTGAGACACAGGACCAAGTGCTGACCGTGCCCTTCTCTCTCCATTCCCACTTGCACAGAGACACAAAGATACATTTCCCAATATAACACAGTCACTTTTTTCTTTCCACATTTCATCACTTACAAACAATAGGGCACATGATCTACACAGGATTGATTGATTGATTGATTGATTGATACATCTCCTCAAATGTGTATTCAGAAACCCAAACATCAGTTTTTGGCACGCAGCCAAGCTGACCACAGACAGCAGGACAACAGGGCTTCCAGTGTCAGCTTTGCTATTCCCAGCATAGCCTATATGGTTAGCAATTACTATTATTAATCATCCATAATTTCAGAATTATGGAAACAGCTGGTTTGCTTAACAAGTACAAAACATGGAATTGGCTGGGACAGTAGGAGGTAGATACTGAGCAAACATCTCTGCCCATAATTCTTATCATGGTTAATTCTTCAGAGTGGCTTCTCACCAAAGTTGCAATCACTGATAATTTTTTTAGCTTTGGTTGTAGAGTTTGACTGCAACGTGATTGCAAGATCTCTTAGGGAAAATGCCACCACTGCCCTCTCCTGTCCTTTTCTTGTCTCCTGTTTTCATTCCTTCTTTTCCTGGTTTTTCCTTAGCTCTGGACCTACAGTCTCATGCATGTGACACAGGAGGCTGCCTAGGAAATTTTTTGTGCCCTGTTCTTCGTTATGTTTCAAAGCCCTCGAGACGTGAATTGTCTCTTCCCTGTGTTTGTTATGCAGTGCAGAGCACAAAGGTCTCGCCAGGGGCTCCGACTGCCAGCGCAGCACAACACCCACTCCTGGGGCTGGAGCACAGCCTGCCCAGCTTTCCAGCTCTCCCTCCTCACTGCTTTTAAAGTAAGTTCAAAATTGGCAGCATTAGGCTGTTGTTTTTCTGGCATTTCACACCAACACCTACTCTGAAAACCTCTTTACTAGATCATGGAAGAACTCTGGGCAAGCCTGTGTACTTCATGGAGCAAGAAGAGCATTCCAAGAGTGAAGACAAGTGTTGTGCAGCATCCCCTCTCCCACTGATCTGTGAAGATTTGGGTCTGTGCTCTAATATTGAATTTTGCTGAGCAATTAAATAGTTATAAAATCTGTGCCAGATACTGATAGCACAAAAATCTGAAAAATCACAGGCTAAATACGCCACCAAATCAGGGGTCAATGATATTGAGATAATACAGGCAGTGATCATAAGCACAGCTAAGCACACAAACAGCTCATTCTGATTCCTTGCACAGTGCCTTAGCTACAAAAAATCCGGGAATCACATATAAAACTGTACCACATGCACCCGAGTGCACGTGCTGTGCCTGTCCAGGGGCTGCTCTGGGAAAGGGGAACCCTCAAAGTATACAAGTGTCAGACTCAAAACTTTGTTGAAGAGCTGTTGCAGAGAGACAGACTACTGAATAATTAGGAAAATATTCTTCAGACGTAATATGACCAGAGCCTCATTTCATCCTACATAAAAAGCAGAGATGCAGCATTTCAGTCTAGCCTCCTCCAAAATAGCTGAGAAACAGCAGACTCCACATTCCACCTCTATGACATTGATGATAAAACAAAAGATATGGATGTGCTGAGGGTATGTAAAGACACGTCCCTTCTGCTTGTAAGGGGCTGGACGGAATCATGCAAACGTTATTTCATGCTGGGACCAACTGGAGGTCAGGATGTACCCTGAGCACCACACACTGCAAGGAGCCCTTCACCTGGGAGGACAAATGCAGTGAAACAAGAAGCGATTCCTGATTATTCCCAATTTCATGAGCAGGATTTACTAAAGGGGAAAGAATGCTGAAAGATCATTTCTGACCACACAAAGACCAAAACTCTCTGCACAGGCAGACAGGAGAAGGCGGCTGAATTCCTAACTACGTTTCTGGGAATGGGAAGGATCAGAGCACTATGGATGGCATCTGGACACAGCCTCCACCACTACCATCAGTTCAGTTCCCATCAGCGTTACTTCCTGGATGGAAAATAGCTGGGAGTAGCAGGGGAAAGGTTAGTCCAGTGGACACAAAATAGGATTTTAAATCAGAGAACAAGGAATGGAAATTTTTACTTTTTTTTTTAAGGAAACCTTGTCATCCAGGTTCTGTCATATCATAAGAACACGAATTCCATGTCAAAGGCAATGTAATATTTGGTGACATTTTAAAGGACAAAACATGATTTGAAATGGGGCCACTGTGTGAATGGGCTCAGAGAAGGCAGAGCCCTATGACACAGTCCTAAAAAAGTCATCTGCTCTTAGCACATAACAAGCAACGTGAAGGGAACAGAGTAGGGATTTTATCTATAAATCTTTGTGACTTGTTTCCCTCTTATCTGACATTTGAATCTTGTAACATCTGTCACATCTCAGACCTTGCCCTCTGCATATGGCAATATAGCCCTTTGCATAATGATGCAAACACCTACAGTTTGGGAAAAAAAAACCACAAATATTTTAAATATAGAATCAGCCCGTTGATTCTCCACCTACTTAATTCTTGTAGCGAGACAGACCACGAAGTCACTAGTTCACCATAAACACCACTAAGGATCAGAAGGTACACAAGCCCTGCCCCATCAAGGGTCCCTGTAAAAAAATCAAGTTCTCCTTCAGCTACAGAAGGAGCTGAGCTTCACAGGACATCCTGAAACTCCCAACCTTTTGGCCTCCAGCCCAACAGCAGTTTTTCTGAAGTAGATTTATAGATCCAAAGGCTGAAAGACCTGGAAGGGAATATTATGGTCCTTTAATTTGACCTGAATACAGAGGCTGTAATTCTTCCTAAGGCTAAACTAACACACATGTTCTTGAAAGGAATCTAATCCCATTGTGATTGTTCAAAACTGGGTGAAGCCACTGCTGTCCCTGATAAACAACTTAATTACCTTCACTGCTGGCAAGTTCTGTATTGTTTATTTTAAAGAGAATTTTTTTTCCTTTTCCTTCAAGCATGAAATCTTGTGTCTTTGTCTGCACAACTGAAGTGCCCCAACTATCCCAGGGCTTCCATTGCAAAGATTACTCAGGGTGGGCAAGTAATTTCTACAATCCTTCCTTGGAGATGAATTTAGCTTCCAAAATTTGTTTACCAGCTACTGGATTGTTTTGTCTTTTCAATCCCCTTTGGGATTTTTGCATCCTGGCTTGAGTAAGTGGACATCAGAACAAGACATTGTGTTTAACTAAGAGCATTATTAACATAGAATAGTTCTCATTTTTCTGGAGGTCTAATGGCTTTGTAGACCATGAACAACTGTGTAACTTAAAGGGACAGCCTGGCTCTCCAGCCACTCCTGTTTCCTGATTCTGGGTGTTGAAATTGTGTTGTTTTGGGGAGTTTCTTTGTTGTTATGTTTTTTTTTCCCCTCCTTTCTTCTTAGCTTTTTTTTTTTTTATGCTGTGAAAAGAAACTCTTCATGAAAAGTTAGAGAACAATCTTCCTTGGCCTTTCTCCAGTTCCTGGAGGTAAAAGCATGACAAGCAGCTTTATTTCATAAAACTGACAAATAATCTTTGCCAGATTTTTCCCAATTAGAGCCTATCAATCTCTACAATGAAGCCCTTTATTCGCCATAAACAAAGTCCAATTATACCTCAGCAGGGAAAAGGAGGAGCAGGTGCTTCCACAGTCAGAGTATGAGCACTAGGAAGATGGAAGGGCTTTGGTTTTAAGTGTCTTAACTCTTTGCATGCTGCAGCTGTGTTACAATAATGATAACTTAGCTCTGGATAACTGACCAGAGAGTCGCTGATGAACTTCGATGATTCCACCACCCCTGAAGCAGAGAATATCCAAACATTTCTAGTCAAGGGATCTCCAAAAGTTTCTGGCACCATTTACAGTCAGTGTCAGTGCAAAGCACATCTGGAAACATAAATGGGGCAGCTACAAAGTTCTGTTGCTCCAGGCACCCCCAAGCTCTTCATCACATGAAGGCTCACCAGTGCCACCAGGGTAGATGTACCCTCAGAACTGGACTCTCTGCCCTCGCTGAATGTAACAATTCTGGATGCCATGGGAAATCAGGGAAATGCACTTCAGAAAGTGGTCTGGCTCATGACTTCTTCTAAAAAGCATCTCTTTTTTCTGTAATCAAAGAATCACCACTGAACTGGCCCAGGAGGACATTACCTATGCTTGGACATTATATTCAGAGTTTATTTATTAAACATAAAGTATCCAGAGAGCCTTGTATCACAACTGTCATATTTTTATGTTCAACATTTATTTCAGTGAGGATAGTTCCACTTAAAAATAATCTTTTATTAAGATACATAGTCACAGAACTTTTAGGGACTCTCTTCTCTCACGGAACGTGATTCACCACTCTGCCCATACAGGCCATGATTCATGTGGGCTGGTTTGTATTATGAGTCTTATTTTAGCACTGGGCTGTCCTTAATCCATTTGGATTAGATTTGTTTGCCAAACTAGTGCATGGGATAACTATAACCTGTCACATAAAACAACCATGTACCCTCATGCTGGTGGTGTAGTATTTTATTTCAGCTTATTGAAACATTGCAGTGCATTTTCCCCCATTTTGTGTTTTCTATGTGATGTTTTGTAAAAGGAAACATTATGTTGCGTGTGCTACTAAAATAAAATTCTTTTTCTCATTTATATTCAGAAAGAAAGTTACTTCACTGGAACTGGAATGTGTTCAGAGTTCCTCAGGTGCAAGGCCACAGGTTGGTGTGACATACATGAACATTTCCCGAGTTCCTCTGGGACTGCAGCAGCTTTGCGTGCTAGCCCCGTGCATCTGGAACCACACATCTGGGAGACAAAATGAAAACCAGAAGTTAAGCAAGTTGTAGCTTCCCAAGTATGTAGTTAGAATTTCCAGAGTGACAGGATGTTGTGGTATCTCCCTGAAAGCTGTCCTCACCTTGCCCATGAATTACAGTTCCTGTAATTTTTGGCCACATGGCATCACTGATCCCATGGTGTCCAAGAGAATCACAGCAGGATAAGCCAGCTTGGCTTCTGGGGACTGCAAAAGAGCTTGCTAATCACTGGTGTAGAACGTGCATGTCAAAGTGTCTACTACAGATGGCATTTGTGTGACTGGGCTTCTCCTTCTTAAGAGACTAAATATGGATTTAAACGCACTGGGTACTTTACTGAGCCCAAGTAAAAGTGTCCTGAATCAAAAATGGCAGTGGAATTGGAAACATAGCTGTTGCCACTGACACAGTTGCATTTCTGTTTCTGCTTGGCTGGTAAAAGGAATAGTAAAAGACAAGTGTTGAGATGCAGGCAAGGGTTTACACACATAGAGACTACAGGAGTCATTTTCTTTTTCTTCTTTTTTTAATGATAGATACTAGAAGAGGAGAGGAAAGTGATAACTTCTGTATTTAATTATTTACGTAGCTAAGCAATGGTCTAATGGCCTGGCTTACCTATTTCAAAATTCGACTTCTCAAGACAGTTTGTTACAAAAACTGGACTTTCTTTAGAACTGCCTCTCTGACCAGCACCCTGCTGTAACTGAGACAGGTGCTGCACTGTGTGACACCTCTTCAGGAGCTGCAGCAGCCCGGATTGCCTCTGTCCAGGCAGTTGTAGGAAGTGATGTCTACTAAAACAGGAATGGAACACCTCAGTAGTTCCATAATTTTAACAGTCTACTTAAGAGTTGGAGTATTTTTACAACAGGACTTCGAAACCTGAGCCCCAGAGAGAGACACCAGGTTAGAACTAACTACAGTGTCCCAGCTCTAAACATTTCAAGCTTCTTAGATTTACTCTTTTTATAACCAGTACCGGTTTCAGAAGAAGCAATGTGATCTAGCAGACCATATGCCAGTGTGGAAGCTGGGACAGGGGTAGGGTTGTCCCTGCTCCTACCACTGAGCACAACTGCACAAGTCTCTTGCCTCTCCAGCCCTGCTTCCTCTCCTGGTATTTTGGTACTGAGGCACACGACTGTCTTTGCTCAGTTTTGGACAATAATGAACCTCCTGAGGACAGGTCCTGTCTGGATCAGCTGGGGACTCCCCGGCATCAGAGGACACAGCAGTAAGTTTCAGACTACAGAGGTTTTGCTGCTCTTTATTGCTGAAGCCCAGCAGAAGCAGCTGCTCTCCCCACAGCCACAGGCAGTGAACAAGCTGAGAGGGTTTATCCCAAATAAAGGTTTGCAATACAGCACACATAACCTTCCCTTTCTCTTTCCTGACACACCAAGCTCAGACTTCATGAGGTTTCCCATTCTCGCCAAAGCAAGGTGTTCATATTCCTTTTGTACAGAACAGTGGCAAGACCATCAGGACTGAAGTGCTCTGCGTGGACATTGTAGTGTGTCACACAACAGCCTGTGAATAATTCCTACAGACTTTCCTATGAAAACAGAATTTACAAAGAATCTTCTCACCCCCAAGCACTCCAGGCAAGAGTATGGCATTATTCAGAGAGGAAGCATACCCACAAACCAGACAAAGGATACTGGCTTTAATCCTGCTTATGCCATAAACACTCAGTGGGACTTCAGAGGAATCCTTTAAATCTGATCTTTATTCAGTGTGCTATGGACTGCTGTGACAGCCAGTATCTGTTTGATTTGTCCCTCGTTTGTGTGTTGTTTTCCTTTAAAAAATAAGTGACTGGGTCTGAAGAAATCCTGTGGAGGGAGTGAGAAATTGCTTCTTCCCTCGAGGAGCAATTGAGACTGGTCAGGGACAGAAGCTTCCAGAACAGAAGAAAGAACATGACAGAAAAATGGAGTGAGACAGTCACAGCAAGGAGCTATAAGCCTGTGGCTCCAACAGTGACACTCCTGAGAGGGATGATTGCGCAAGGACCAGGCTCAGAGGTGACAGGAAGAGAACAGGGGAGCCTCTGCCCATGAAGCGGCCAGAGGAATTTGTGCATAAGTTACTTCATTTCTATTCTGTCTCAGCTAATTTGGAGTTTTCTTCATTGAAAAGGTTAAGCATTATAATTCCTTGTCTAACAGAACTCGGCTTTTTTGGATTTGTTTTGTTCTGGCAACTCTGGGTCACTCAGCAACAAGTTCAAAAAAGTTAGCATTTCCAGAGTAACTTGAAGGATTCATTGGTTCTTCATTGATGTTTAAGTTCTGCAGATGGAAGAGCCTGACTTCTCTGGCCCCTGCCTCTTCTGGCAGCAGTACAAACTCGGAATGCTGCTCCTTATAGGAAGTATCAGTTTGTAACATGATAAGAGTCTTCAGTTTTAAATTCTTTTCTCTTAAACTGTTGATTATTTGCACTGGTTTCAATTACTAAGATGACATGAAAAAGCTGCAATAAATTTCTGACAGAGCTGAGTGGAACTTGGGACAAGGGTCTGGGCTTTTCAAAGCCTTCTGTCACTGCTCTGTTCTCCCTTGCTCTTGAAGCTGACCAAGAGGCTTCCACTGAAATGGCTTGGAGCATCCAGCTCTGGCTGTCTTTTTTTCCATCAGTGACAGAGGGCACCATGTTGAAAGACCCATCATAATTTTATGCTCCAGACAAACAAAATAATAAAGCATTTGAAGACCAGATCTCCAGCTGCTGTTAACAAGTGACTCCAGGCACTGAGGAGAAGCAGTGCCTGTACAGGGGGGTGGAACTAAATCCTGTGAGATGATTCAGCTCTCCTTTGGCAACTCTTGTGTTAGATCACATGTTTAGGCTCCCTGATGTCCCTATGGGTTATTCCTATACAATTCCTGGAACACTGTTCCTTAACTAGTTCTACATAATTATATAGAGATCTACCACAGCTTTCTTACAGGAGCTAATCCTTAGTTTCCAGTCTCCTTATTAAGAACTTTATCCTTGCTCATACACATCTGATAGTAATGTCATGGTTAAGACACTTAAACTTATGGTGAGCACCATAAAAAATAAAATTAGCATTCTCTATCTACAGCATTAACTAGTTTTGCTTTAATTCTATTTCATTCAATTCAAGAGAACTTACAATTTCCTTACATGAATTGTAAGCACTTGAATAGTTTACTTGCACATCCTTCACCCAGAACTATCAAACTCTTCCCTGCCTCCACTTCCTCTTTCATGTTTAATCTGTTCTCCTCCCCAGCCCAATGTGAGCCAGAGCAGGACCTGTATTTGAACTAAGCACACAGATCACACTGGGACCATAATTTTTACTGCCATATTTTCCTCTAATCTATAAACATCTGTATCTATTTCCTTTTCCATTTTAAATTCCACTACCTTGTTTTATCCTCACTGGCTGAAGCTGACTGAGTCTTGTATCATAATAATATCCTTGATCTTTAGCCAGTCCTTATTCAGAGCAGATTCTCAAGTTACCACTATTACACACTTACAAGAAGACCAGGCCACGTTTGCTTTTGGACCTGGTAGGGATTTTGTCCTGCTGTACATCTGTAAAAAACAGCCTCTCCCTGCTTACCTGAGCACATACATGAGGGATCTAAAGAGCTGAATGGAAACAACCCCTACACTGAGCTGCCATGGATCCCTCAGGGAACCTTAGCCAAAAAGCTGACCAGCCACTGGCCATCCCCCCAGTCTCCATGACTCCGTGAATCCCTGGGTGTTTGGGGGGTGAGAGCTGCAAGTGACGTATGAATAGACGGTGTTGGAAAATCCTGGTTTTCAGCAGGAAAAAAAGATTGTAAAATCCTAAATTTGTTACTGACTGAGACTGAGGCAGCGTCCTTCAACAGATGGACACCATGATCCTGTAAAGGGGATATGGATAAGGGCCAGCTCTTTCCGTGCAAATTCAATTAGTGAATGAAACCACACTAGGGACTGTTATTACTTTCTATCTGCCAATCTAAACTATTTGGTAAACTGATAGAGCCTGAGAGATTAGGAAGGCCATGAGAATATTTCTTTTTTGCTTCTAAATTTGCTGCAGAGCATTTCTGCATCCTCCATAAGACATGTATGCTTGGCTCTTGCAGGTATGTTATTAAACCCCCCAACTTGCTAGAACAGCCAGGACTAGATTCCGGCCACAGCTCCCACCTTTGTCTTGCCCATTAGTATGAAGGCAGCATTAAAAATTCTAGCTCCTCTAATCTGCAAATAATTGTATTACATGAGAAGTAAAATCAGAGTGGAACTTCCAAGGAAATGGCCTGAGGAGAATTCAGCTGCATCCTTCCCTATCTTCACAAGCATCTTATAATGGAATTCATTACATTCCAGGGTTTTATACCACAAATTATCTGAGCTGATATTTAGAACATTTGACTCTGTATTCAGCAGCAGCACTATTAAATGTAGCAGCATCAAAAATTATGGCAGTGTCTGCATAGAAATAAGAAGGCCACTGTAATTCCAAATGCACAAAGTGGCTGTTAAGGGTCAGTACCAATTTCTCCACAGAAATACACTTTGCCCCTTGCTTTCTGATCAGAGACTGCTTGGATCTCTTATTCTTTTATTCAAGATGGAAGCAAAACTCAAACCCAGCTTGATTAACTGCAAAATAAGCACTGGATAAAATTAGAACAACTTCTGTTTACTCTTTTCTCAAGCACCTTTAAATATGGGCTTGATCCCCTTCCACAGAAGGGAGTGTTGAGACTGTGTGACAGGTGCTTTTACCTGTAACTCCTCATTGCCTGTCTGCTTTGCCACCTACACGCATCCTCCTGCCAGCAGGTGCCTTAGAAAGGTGTGTCTGAGTCCCAGCCACTGCAAGTTTGAGAGATGAAAATCCCATGGGAGCAGTGAAACAGCCCATGCTGTCAGCACAACAATTAAGCTGTCAGGGTTCTGATGCCTCATGCTTTTTACACGATCATTAACTCTTTCGGTTCCTCCTTGCATCCATCGAAATTTTACTGTGAACTGTAAAACACTACAGGAAACTTTACTAGCCCAGATTCAATAACTTGAATTTCAGGTGGCATTGCTCTCCCCCGACTACAAGCTGGTTCATCTTTCACTTCTAATTCAGGATTCCATCTCCCCTGCAGTTTGACTGACAAGGGTCTACAGGCTCCTCTATGACAAACTTCTCAGACAAACTATATTATGATTTAAATTAGGGGAACAACGAAGCAGTAGAAAACAAACAGACCTATATAAGAGGACAGCATAAATTTGATATACATTTAACATGTTACCATCATAAATAGGTTATAGGCCAATCTTGGATCATGAGACATTTTATTGGGTGCTCCACAAACAGAAAAAAAGTTCTCTGCCTCCCAAAGAGTTCATGACATAAAACACAGAGTCCAGCATATAGTCTCTCTATGGCCCACATGGATAATTCATTTTTGGGAATTTGTCTGGCAGTGGCAGCCTCTTCCTGGCCACATGATTTTCCAGGTGTTTTCAGTGCTCAGCTGGAGATCTACGTGCTCTCCAAAAGCACATGGGTAGTACAGTAGTTCTGCAAACACACGCACAGCAAATTGGGCACTTCAGACACATCTCCTGCTTAGTAAGAGTCCTGACCACAGGGAATGTCAGATGATGGAAAAGTGATGGGACAGAGCCCCGCTCTGCCACAACAAAAGGGACACAGATCCATAACCAGAACCCCGGTGAGCTGAGGGAAAGCTCTGGTGGCAGCACAGGAGCATCTGAGGGAACACTGAGCATAGTGAAGGCAATGAAAACTAAGGTGTCACCATCTGTTCTACAGTTCCTAAGAAGCCTGAAAAAAAACCCATTCATTTTTGCTTTACATAAGAAAATCCCTAATCTCAGAGTTTGGGTTCGTTTTTTCTAAATATTTGGACAAAAATATCCATTTAGAGATGAAATCTCAGTTTTGCAACTGTAAGTGATAGATACACA
Source organism: Pseudotriccus pelzelni (assembly GCA_035584735.1). Taxonomy (NCBI): domain Eukaryota; kingdom Metazoa; phylum Chordata; class Aves; order Passeriformes; family Tyrannidae; genus Pseudotriccus; species Pseudotriccus pelzelni. Next base: position 13,676,180 of record JAWMRA010000050.1, on the reverse strand, counting down.
GCCAAACCATGGGTGAAGGAGGCTGTGTGAGGGAATAAAAGAACAGGGAGAGCGAACAAGAGTGTGCCATGTGACTGCATAATTGTCACAGCATCAGGGAGTGGAAAGGATGAGCAGTTCCCTTCCTGGAGAAGGGAAATCGTGCAAGTTCCATTCAAACTCAGATCTGCTAAAGCACCTGCCAGATATCCAGTGAAGCAGTAGGTACTGCACTTGTCTTTTATACATCCCAGATGAGAAGTGGAATGAACGGACTGTACAGCACAGGGGAAGACAAACACTCAAGAGCAAACACTCCCCTCTTACCTCTCTCCCTCTCTGTCAACTAACAAGTTCCATGAAATGCCTCAGTCAGCATGTCCCAAAGATAAACAGCTGGAGTCTGACCCAACAGGATTTATCCTAATAAGTGTTCCTTATTACCCTCCTGTAAGAGATCAGGACAATACCTTCCATTCTGGAAATATTTTACACCAAAAAGTCAAAGCGCCCAAGTTGATCCTCAGCCAGAGTGAGAAAACATTGCTTCAGTAAAGCCAATTGAGCTAAACCACTGGAGTGGTGGAAAATCTGGATAAGAAGATTATTTTTTTATACGAGCTCTGAGAGGACTGAGATGATTATCTTTTTAAGGATCCATTTGAAATTGAAGTGACAAAGCTCTTACAGGACCAGGCTCTAAGTGCCAGAAAAATGCTGCTGCTACTACCCAGCCTTGCCCTTTGTGAATCCATTTAAGGATTGCTTTCCAAGGACTTTTTTGGCCGTCACTATAATGGGTGAGAAATTCCTCAGAGCGTAAATTCTTATATGCAGTTGTTGAGTTTGGGGTTTAGTTGTGACTAATGGCACTCAGCTGAAGCTGACAAAAGCTGTATATAATGCAAAGCAGAGCCCAGCAGTGAGGCAATGGGCAATAGGGTGAACCAAGTATAAAAACCGTGTGAAACTGAAAACCTCCTGCCAGTCAAAACGAGATTAATATGGGTTAAACGGCAAAGGAAATTTTGGTAAGATTCACACCAAACCTGGGGGTGGAAAAAGCTGCTCAGCTTTTTGCTGCAGAGTTTACCTCAACGTATTACTCATCAATCTCCCATCTAGGTCTGTTCAAAGCTTTCTTAGAAAGCATCAAATGCAACAGCTAAAAAGTACAGGACTACGTAATATATCCCCAATATAATGGGGATCTAAGATTTGCTTTCACCTGAATTCCTTGACCTCAGGTGAAATTCTGAAGAAAGCTGTTATTTTCTGTGCCATATGCCATGTAACACATGATTCCCTGCTTGCAAGCCTAGCTGGTTCTTTACATGGAGAGAAACATTCCCAGAGGTTCTGCCTTTGCCCCTTGCCAGCTCTCTATCCATGTGCCAACAAGCTGAGTTCCTCGTGCCTCCTCCAAACTCTCCCTGCAACAGGTGCTCTGCCCCCAAATTCACGTGAGCTGCTACATCTTTCCCTTTGAGTGTCACGTTGCTCAGAGATTTGTTTAAGCACTGGTTTGTCAGCAAAGCACAGATTAGAACCCTGTAATCTGTCATGACTCATTCCCGTGAAAAAACAGGGGTCACATCTTAGAAATATGGTGCTCTCCAAATCAGCCTCTTCTTCCCTGTTTCTGTTACTGGTGTGGATTCAGGATGTGGTTTTTCACTCTTGACACTTTGACTACTCCTCTTGTGCTGGTTGTTTGTATGATGGTTACAGAAGGGTTTGGTGACGGTAGGAGACCTTCCCACATCCTCCCTGGGCACACCTCTGCTTCAGCAGGCTGGGAAACAGACCTGGGTCCTGGAAACCAGCCTTTTTGTCCTGGTGCTCCTGAGTCGTGAGGAAGGGATTCCTTTGTATCTGCTCTACTTTCATGGCTAATCTCCTGGATATATTTACTGTTGACTCAGCCTTATATTTATCTTACTAAACGTGAAGATCTGTTTCTAAATTTAGACTTTCCCTCAAGCTGTTTTTTCCCCCTTAAAAACCCCTTCCTTCTCAAATCCTGGAAATAACTCCCCATCACTCTTCTCTCTGACTTAAGGCTGGGAATCTTCTACTGTTGCATTGCAACCAAACCTACTGTTTGCACGAAGGCAACAGTTGTGCGTGTCAACAACCATAAACATCAGGTGACAACATCTTTTTATTTCCACGGGTTTCTTCAAGCCCACTGGTCATTGAGCATAGCTGCAAATGTAGGAATGACACCACTGGCACCTCCTTTAGGATTGTGTATTCACTGGCAAGACCTTGGATTTGGTGTAACTGTTTTGCAGACGGCAGTTCTTCACGGGAAATTCCAGGATTCTTGCTCATTGTGCCTGATGCTGCTTTATTTCAGGGGATGCTGCTGTGGCACTTGGGGCATAATATGCCATAAGATCATTTTCCACATGTTGCATTCCTGCTGGTGAAACAAACATCAATATCTTCACCTTCTAGACTATTTCCCATGGCACACATGCCAGAGCACCACAGATGCTCCAGGATGAAGCTTTTAAATGGTCCTGTGCTTCAGAAAGAATGGAATGCATAGAACCCCAAAATACCAGTGTGATTACAGCAGGAGGTCAAACCCTGACTGCAGGAAGAGACCAAATCTTACACATGAAATTGAAATATCTGTTTCTAGTTGTCTAAGGACTTGGCTGCAATTATACACTAAGAAAAACAACATTACCGGAGTCTGAAGTTGAAAATCTTGAACTTTGGGAGTCAGAGAAGCTGAAATGTGCGTACATAAATTGTCACTCTTGGGAAAGAGCTGCAGAAGGCTGGAATTGGCCTGTGGCTGCCAACCCCCTAATTATAAAGTCACCTACCCTTCATCTGCTTCACCACAGGAACCTAAGTATGAACATCCTCACTCTGCTCCAAGTAAAACACATTTGTTGCAGCCACCACGGCAGCAGCTGGGGCCCACAGGTCTCTTTCCTTGGTTCATGGTTTACTCTTTGTCTTAGTTTGAGGGCAGGACCTTCCACCTCCATCCTAGGACACTGAACCAGTCCATAAGAGATGTCATGCCCTTTGTCCAGCCCCACGGAACCCTCCACCCTCGCTCTGTCCAATGAGAAAGGGATCAACAACCCTAATCATTAACATCAACAAACTATGATCACAATTAAATTTAAATAAGATGCCTTGTACCACAATCACAAGCAACAACTTACCCTCGTTTGAACCAATAACAGGTAAACAATGAAAGCATTTGGGGGGAGCTGCAAGAAGGAGGAAAAAAAAAACCAAAAGGCCAAAACTGAAGAGGTACTTTTGCAATGGCAATTTATAAGCACAAATTCTAATTAATGAGAACCACAGAATGCCTGAAGGAAAGGCCAAGGCAAATCCAACCACTGCCAGTAGAATGAGGAAAAACCCATAGAATGCCGAGTGTCTGGTCTGGCTTTTGATTACATTTGCTGTTCTTGTTGTTTGCATCAGCTTAATTTTAATTGCTGGTTGCTGTGTTACTGTGGCTTCAATGTGATTTCCCACAAACCAGGATTTCACCTAAAAGGCTTTTCAGTCAGGTGAGGCAGGAGGAATTCTATTAAAGGAGATGGGAAAGGAACTATACAATTCTAAGGAAACATGCTTTCAGTAATTAAAGACAAATTAAGTATAATTTGTGTGTATGTAAATGAGATGTTAAATTATATAAATTTAAACTGTCTGATCCCACGTGTCTAATAAGAAAGCCAGAGATCAGGGCTTTAGAGTGTTGGGAACTGCATGTTTATAGACATCTGTAGATATGCATAATACAGATATGCAGGTATGTACATATACATATACCAGGTATATTTAAGCACGTACCTGATGACACTTCAGGAACCTGTGTTACTTTTTATCCTTCTGTATTGCCTTAAATGCTGCTTCAAGTTGTAACAATGCATTGAACGGATCGTATTGAAATACAAAGAAATGAGAATAGAGCATTGCTTTGAATCCCTGTTGCTTGTGATGGCTTTTAATACCATTCTAAAGAGAGTAAACCAAAAAATCACCCATTGAATCAGTATTTCTGCTTATATTCTCTCCGCTGTTACAAGTGAATTTTCAGGAGTGACAGGAATTATTGTAGCAATTGTCAGGTATAAAATGATACTCAGGTTGCAGGCAGTTACAAGAATGATGCAAAATCAGGAAATCAGTTCTGTTCAGCTTGTAGTTTTGATCTATCTGCCTTTTGATTTTTCAAATCCACCCCCTCACCCTTCCAAGTTTTGCATCACATTTCATATTGTCACCCCCCCAGGAGGTTTTTGCATCATGTTTCATATTATCAGCCCCCCAGGAAAAAGAGAGGGAGACGATATCATTCTGCAGGTGCTTATTCACACTTCTGGCTGCTTTGGAATCTCCAAATCAATCCTAATTCTGCATTTTCCCAGCGTATCAGTTCTGCTGTATCCCATCACATGCTCCTCTTCCCACAGCTTTCTCTTGTTTGGTTCCATTAATCCTCTCCACAGCAAGTGTTGCAACGGGGATGAACATAAAAAGTGATCCCAGAAAATCTCAGAAGTAGGGATGGGGAGAAGTGAACTTGCCCTAGATTTTTTTTCTCTTTTTGTAAGAAAGTTTGCTAATGGGAAGTTCCTGAAGGAATGCCTGCCTTGTCATTAAGCTGGGAGTTTATCCCCAGGTAGGTCTGATCTATTCCAGAGGGCAAAAACTTCTAACAGGACAAGTTGTGACTCGGTCCAGCCAAATCCTGCCACTCACAAAACAAGGTAATAAATCATCAGCATTTACAGCAGTGCTGTCGTTCCCTGGGCAAGAACTGTGTGGATCATAAATCGCCCTGCTGGAATCACAAACCACCATTTATATTCCAGATACTGAACATACAGAGCAACTTCAGAAATGTCAGTATCACTGTTTCCATCAGCATAGACCAGTGATGCTTACAAGAATAAAAATTAAATAAGCGATGTTAAAAATAATTGAGTTGACTAAGGAATGCAACCAGATGAGGAATGAAGCACACAGCACACAGATGACTCAAAGCTGATGGAAACAAACTAGTCAAATGAATATTTGCCAGTAGTATTCACCCAGCTCTTGGCCAGATAACTCATGATTTTGTTCTCAGTTTGGCAATATTTCAGTATTTCTCTGAACGTGATCCCCCAGAAGTGTCCAGCTGGTTCTTGGACATACTTTTACAGTTCAGCCTCAATCCTGCACAGGATCTGTCCAACATGTGATGTCCACAGCAGGAGCACATTTGTTTCTGCCAAGATGATGCATGTTTTGCCTATCTTCAGCCATTCTCACAAACCACATTAAACTCTTTGGTCACCCATAGGCCAGCGAGTGGCACATTGGCCTCTTCCACCACATAAATGTAGAAACCCTCATGTTGCCCTTAAAAAATCCAGTCTTCATGAAGGGTAATACTTAGAGTCTTTACCTTCTGTAACTCCAGTTACAGTTACAGAAAGTAGAGAACACAACCTCATAATTGTCATCAGTGAAATATCTTGAGGCTTTGAACCCAATGAAACTACGAAAAGGGGCTGGCTGGCCATATTTCATCCCTGCCCTTGGCTGTACCACTCGTGGGGCAAGAGCAAGTCTTGACACACATCTCAGCTCCCCCGGCTGTTTTGCTCTCCCTGCTACCAGCAGGTCCAGGCATGGGGTTGTTTCTTTGTGTACAAAGGGTGGTATTGATGGAAACAAACAGCTGAGGCTCGTGAGACAAGTTCTTCAGGTGGCTTATGGGAAGGTGCTTGGGATTTCCCCTGTTCCTCTTCCTCCTCTTTGTTGGAACTGACTCTCTCCTCAGCAGAAGGTACCTGAGAGTCATTCCAGCCCAGAAATGCCAGTACTGTGTCTACTGAAATTCAGAGGTGGCTTGTGAGAATTGCTACCAGATCTTTATCCAGACATGGCTGATGTTGCAAATGAAGCCAGATGCTCAGTAAATAAGGTTTTCTCTTTCACCTTCTTGGGTTTCCTCTCACTGTAATTCTTTTAGCCATAATTTCCACAGATCTAATTCATCATCTCCCTAACGAAACCTTTCGTATCATATATTATTTGCACCTTTAAATTGTTGTGCTATAAATTCCAGCCTGAAGCTTTATTAGTTTACATTGACATAACTCAAAGACAGAAAGGGCTATCCCTGTTCTGGACTGACCCTAATAAATCTTAGTCCTTTGACATTACTCCAGTGACATTTTAACATGACTGGTAACATTGTTTGGCTACAGGATGCCTTTCAGAAGGGTATCCAGTCTTCCACAGAAAACAAGTCGTGGAGGATCTTCCTCTGTGTTTGACAGTTCCAGTGGTTTCAACAGTCACTGCTGAAACGTTCTCTCTGATATCTGGGTGTCTGCCTTCATCTTTTAATCAATTCTTGCTTTACTTAACTTTGCATCTTAAATATTCTGCTTACTCTTTTTTCCCCCTTCAAGTTTCTTTTGTACCATGTTTGGAAACTGGAGGAAGAATATAGTACAAAGTTCCAGAGGTAGGAGATAGGTGTGCCCCTGCCAGCCAGCCTTGGGACATGAGCCTTTGTGCTCAATATCCCCCGTAGCAGGGAGCAGGAGGATAACCCACATGCCATCACATCTGTTCCAGCTGGTTCTGCACCATGTGCAGTTGCAGCTTAGGTATGAAATGCTGCCCTATTTCGACATGTTCAGGGAGTAGTTGGAACAGACACCTCACTGGTGTGACCAAGTGAAAAACGGGAGATGCTGAAGGTGTGTGCAGGGATATCTGAAGGACACACAGAGATCAGCTATTTGACCCCATAAATTAGATGACATTTGATATGCCAGTGGAGTATTTTCTTTAAAACAGCCCTTAGAGAACACATAGACTGAAATATTTCAAACTTACTTTGTAACCACTACAGAGTCCTGTAAGGTCTTCTATAGCTCCTGAACTGCAGTAATTTCCAGTGACTAAATGATTCTTAATCATACAGGTACAGTTCTTTGGTGATAATATTTTTTCACTGGGAGTTACTTTGGAGTTTTAGTATGACATCATATATTTCAGTTGTAAAGACAATAGACCATGACTTTTTTTCCTTTCTTTTTTTAATGTGGACTGGAGATGTCTAAGGTCAGGTTCTCTAAGGAGAATTTGGCCTTTAAAGTTTTTTGTTTCAGACTCTGATTCCAATTATAGTTGTAGTTCCGCCCAACTTGAGTATTTTTTGTTAAAAAATAAAGTTATGTGCTAAATTAATTTCTGGTTTAAATCAGTGGATGTGCACTGGGATAAATTTGGCTCAGTGCAATAATGATGGCAAAGCAGCTGAGCCACATGATTTACTATGCTAAGTACAAAGGCTGGATCTAACTGTTTCTCCCAATCCTTTTTTCTAGACATGTGAAAGTAAGAAAATAAACAAGAGACATGCCTGGCAGAAGAAATAAAGCTCTATCAGAGATGTCACATGCTGATTGCTGATTTACACATTCTTCATATATGTTTTTTCTCTTTGAAATACATGCAGAGTACGGTTGTCTCTGCCTCGATCCACAGCAGATTATGTTAAATTATCCATATTTCTAATAAGCAATATAAATAATTAGGCAACAGTACATGACAAGAAAATTACATTTTGAGCTACTGCTGACATGCCTTTGGTGTTGTTGGCAGAAGCACGTTATTGTGAAATGGAAATTAAGTTGAAAAACCAAGTGAGAAGAACTGGAGAGAGTACAGCACGTTCAGTGCCAGGTAGTGCTGCTGTGAGAGGGGCTTTCTTGGGAGCAGGTCCTGGAGTCCCTGCTCACTTCAGCAGGAGCACAGACCCCTGCAGAGCTGCTGAGTACCCAGGTATGTGCTGCTGAGCACCCACCTGTCCTGCTGGCCTGGAGTGTAAAGCTTGCCCCAGAGAGCTCAGCTTTTAGGAGAGTGCATGAGACCTGAGAGAAATGGAGAGCAAGTGTTTGTTTCAGAAAGTTCTGTTTCTGTTTTAAGCCACAAGGCCACATTGTAAATAAACAGTGAGGACAAGCCAAGGCCATCATTACATGAGTAAAAGTGTATAGAATTGGGTATTTCTGCTCATGACCTCACATAACACCATCACCACCCCTCAAAAACAAAAGAAAAGAAGAGTCTGAACAAACAAGAGTTCAAACACCGCAGCTACTCGTCAGCAGGGCAGTGGACAATTATCCACTGCATGGTAGTCCTGCTTTTAATCACCACAAGTCCTGTGAATGCTGGCTACAATGTTATTCCCCTCCCAAAACTGTCACGGATGTTGATCCTCCAAGTGTGGTCAGCAAATGGTCCAACACTTTCCTGCCCCCAGGACCAGAAGGGATGATTCAGCAAAGCTGGTGTCTGCAAGATGCAACATTGCATTCTGTGCTTTCCTCTGCTAGGAAAACGTCTCTGAGGCTTTCAAAAGAGCAGGAAAAGCTTCATTCATCTTTTCTCTGCACTGGTCTCAAAAGCAGGCCAGAGACATTAGTGCAGGACCTGCCATAGAATGTTCTGTGTCAGGGTTCCCAGGGAGAAGCAGCCTCATGGTGATCTGCCTCCCAGTGATACCCCAAACCATGGCAAGCAGCAGCAACACGATAATGCAAAGGCAGGGACATGGTCTGTTCCATCACAGTCATTCTGTGCTCTCACATGGCACATTCACATGGCACAGATGGTATCACATCATCCTAGTGGACTGTTTCAGTAGGTTTTGGTGGAAAAGAAAAGGAAAAACGCTCCCCCACGGCAGGGAGTGGAACTAGATGACATTTAAGGTCCCTTCCAACAGAAACCATTCTGATTCTACGGCATTATTTCCTTATGTTAAGTGGAAGAACAGCTCAGGAGCCGCAGTCCTGCCTGCAACCGAGTATTTCATAACCAGGCACATCTGGCACAGACACCTTCAGGCATCCAGTACTTTCCAGCTTGGTCCTTCCTCTGTTCCAAATCGTCTCTTCCATTGAACGTGCAAAAATGTATTCATCCAACAGGAGTAAAGTAAGGCAGCAAACACAAGAAAAGCAGCCTTGTTCCATTTTTGATTATCAGTTTCAAGGCAGACAAAATAGACCAGGAATGAGATTAGCATGGAAGAAAGGAGTTTATACAACCCCTTGTAAACCCCTGGTTGCACTGGAGAATTCCAGTTGCTCTCAAGTGAGGAAGGACTCAGAAAACACTGCAGTGTTGTTGTTTCGGAAAGGCAGAGCCAGTCACTGCTGCCATGTAAACTGCATGGATAACCTTATTGATGGGAAGCTCCAGTTCCTGAATCACTGGTAGCCAGGCTTAGAAGAAAGTTCAAAAAATCATCTAGCAAAGCGTTAAGGTGGGACTGTTTTCCCATTTCCCGTCACACCGAGAGAGGCTGCAGAGCCAAGCTTATTGCAGGTGCTTGGCATCGAGCCTGATCATTTACCATTACTATACCACAGTATTCTCTGGCAGATGTTCTACTTTGCTTTGTCCCCACCTCCTCCCACCTCCAAAATTTCCTCTTTTTCACAAAGAACACACTATTGCAGGTTTCCAGGAGTTAATGATTTACATTAAACAAACAAGAGCATGTCACTGAAAATCTTATCAAAAGAGCTAAAAAAATGCCACGCACATGTCAGATCGTTGCATGGTTTGGAGAATGAGAGACCTGCTTGATCCTTCTGGGCTTTTGCCACCAAAAGTGACCTTGGAGAGAAGTCACATCTGGTTGTCAGACCTCAGCAATGGTGTGTGACACACAGTCTTCTGGAACAAGCTGCGAGTCTTGACATTTGGCACACTGCTCACCTGAGTAGCCCTTGCCCAGTTTAAGGAGTGGCCAAGGGAGTGCACTTCATTTTGTTACAGTCAACTGATTACTAAATCTCATTTCCCAAACTGAACAAAAACAAATGTTTCTTTTTCAAATCATTATCACAAGTGTCACGACTTTGAAACGAATTTCACTGAGCTCTTACTCCAATCATCGTGATTAAAGCAGTGTCAGGGACCTTTGCAACTGGCTTGAAGGAGAATCTCTCAAGGAGAATCGGAATCTAAGCCTGGGATCAAGATACTCACAGGCTTCAGGGATGTTTCACTGCACTCACATAGTTTCACACTATGAGGTTTAAATCTTCTGTCTTTTTTAATGCTCTCTATCAGCAACATATAGACTGAAACCACGCTCCATACTTTCTACTTTCATTGTGCTCTTCCAAGGTAAGACATTTGTCAGATGGCTTCATCAAATTATAGTCAGTTTGAATTGTTTTGTTTTGTGGTGTTTTTTTGTTGGTTTTTTTTTTTAAATCTGAATCTGCTGTAAGGTTCAGGCAAAACAGGTCTAATGAATCCATGGCTTCCTTTGGTACTATGGACTCCTGTCAGCACACAACACACAAAAGCCAGCAAATGTCCTTTATTTACCTAAGAGGTGGCCTCCAGAGGGTAACATCAGCACATGTTGTGCACACACGTAGCCAGATCATGGTGAACCTACGTCTTTGTGGTTATCTTCGTGGAAGCTCACTCCTGGTATCACAAGCCAACACTGCCCCTCTCTAGTACAAGGTTCCTGTGTTGATACTGATGATTTCAGATTATACCCCACAAAAATGTTTGGTTTCTGAACAGATGTGGCCTCGAGGTTTACAATTCTACATCAAAACAATATAAATTTGAAAGGTTTCTCTATTGATTTTACGTGACTTCACTGCTTTGTTCTATTCTCTTCACGTTTTCATAATGAGTCCTTAACACCAGTATATGAAAATGCAGCCAGATAAACAGCTGGAAGTCAGTATTAGCTGTCACAAATTAAGTAAACAGAAATATTTGTAAAGAGATGTAAGCAGTTTTGAATAGTCAGCTCAGATCATCTGCATATCTCATATATCAGTCCCTCTTGGATAACGAAATAAACACTTTACAAAAGGTCACTTAGCCAACCTACCAAAAATCTACCAAAAAAAACCCCACACAGAGAGGGCAAAAGGCACCTAAAAGGTTTAATTTGACAGGAACAGCAATCCATTTAAGTTCTTGCTTTTCCTTGTGGAACCGGTTTTACTTTGTTTCACCTTGCTTCAACATTTTGGGTTCCATCCCCACAGTGTTCCCAGACTGTTTGCCTCAAAAACATGTTCTATATGTCAAATATATTATCGTTAAATGGCACTGGGAGTTTCTAGCTGGTTCTGAAGTACTTGCAAATGAGCTTTTGCTATTCAGTTCCCAAACCTAAGGATAATCCTCTATGAACATTATCAAATTAATTTATATGTTATTAATTTATAACCTCCGATGCACCTGTATTTTTCCAGACCAGATATCCTGGCTCTGAGCAAGGAGCTGCCCTTTGCTGACAGGGTGACTGCACACAGCATTCCCTGGAGCTCAGTGCTTTCTAAAAGCAAGGCCCACATTCACCAAGCCATTTCTGAAGTCTCTGATTTTTACGTCTAATAGGGTGGCGAGTAACCCTGAAAACAGACTGATTCTTGGAGGCCTTGTTTCCTGTGATAACTGTGAATGTGCCATACTCTGTAGATATGTACTGCTGCCCTCTCCCTCAAATCTGGAAGGTCACCCATTGCAGGATGCAGAAATAAACCATCAGTCCAATGTAGCTGCCAACTAATGAGTGGCTAAAGCTTGATTCATTGTGCAGTTGATACAGATTAACACACACAAATAGAAAACCACAGTCTGATTTCCTTGTCAGCTGCAACTGCCTGCATTTTCCCATCTTGCTGGAGCACTTGAGAAAGGTGCGTCAGAACCTTCTACTCCCTCCTGGCACAGGACAAGATGTAATACATCACAGCACAATTAGATGCAGTTAGAGGAACCTCTTCTGGATGTTTCTAAGCATATCAGCAGGTCAAAAGGACATACTGCCTAACCTGACCTACTACATAAAATAAGTTATTGGATTTCTTTGAGCTAATTGAATATATCTATTTTAGAGAAATATTTCTAGAACTTTGTAAGTGAAAAATCTAATAAAATGCCTGGTAATTTTTTTCAATGTTATATTTGTTCAGTTTCATTGTTATGTATGTTTCTTGTTGTTCACTGAACGTCTGACTTCAGATCCCAGTATTGATTCATATTTACAGTGAGGGGCCCTAAAATTAGATCTGGTCTGGTTTGGGATATGTGAAATAAATACATCGCCTTGAACCTCTCTAGGACACTTTAGTCCTTTTCTTAGCTTGCTCTGAATTATCGGAATTTTTTTTCATTCTAGAGCAGGAATAAGAAAGCTGATTTTATAATACAGACATCTTTGGCTTCCAGAAAGAGAAATGAGACAAACTGTCACATTCCTGTAGGCTCCAAAAGAGATGTTCAGTTAGGATTATAATTTAGACAATAACTGCCTGTTGGATTAGAACTGATAAAGTGAGTACAAAGCTGTCCAGTCCTTATCAGGACTACTGAGCCAGTTGTTCTCCAGCAGACATTTTACATTTACCTTGTGAAACTCTTTTCCTTCCTGAAACTCTCTTGGAAAATTCTTATTTATGAACTGAAACAACTGAAATTGGAAAAGGCAAGACTGCAAGCTGACCATGAAACTGTCTTTAATTAAGAAATGGATTGAACCAAATGCAGGGTGTCTCTTTGCATCTGAGACAGGCAAGAGAAACAGTTTTAAAGCCACATGTCTCTTATGACAGATAAACATTTCACTAGAAAGAGCAAAGTGCTTCCTTCCTTTGTTCTAATTTCAAACCAGATCAGCCCTAAAAAAACCCCACCTGCTATGCAGCTCCTCCACTGAGGTCATTATAAGAGCATGTACCTAGTTTCTGACTTGGAAGGATGTCACACATGTACCCTCTAGTGAGCAGGAAACTGTGAATGCTTCTTGTGGTTTTGAGTCTCAGATCACACTATGGGCAAGAGAGCAAAGACATGCTGCCTTTACATTATTTGGGTTTTTTCCAGTCAATGGCCTATTTTCTACAGCAGGGCAACTAAACAGCTTTATAGAATTCTGCATGCAGGCAGAGGCACCATTACAACCATAGTGAGAGAGAGCAATGGGACAGCAGAGGCCTGAAATTCAGTACAGCTCATCATTTGCACACATGCACCAAGTCCCCACTATGCTTAGGCAATCTTTTGCAAAGTTTATGCTGCCATTCCATCATTGCTACTGTTTAAAAGTGGCTTACCCAAGCCCGTACATGTCACATTCGTGCCTCTGAGTTAGTGTAGACATATCCTCAGGGTTGTTTGAATTAGGATCTCAGCCATGATCATGCTGAGTAAAGTCCAAGCACCTCACACAGACATGACCCAAAATCGTGCTGTGCTGGCCCAAATTGCTGCAGTTACCCTGACACAGCTCCACCTGCTTGTAAAAGCTGCATCCAGTCACAGAGCAAACTGGACTGAGGCACTCCTGCAGACAATTGCACTGTGGCCTGAGCAGAGACTAAGGCTAAACCAGCTAAATATGAGGGGTTAGAGTGGGAGTTTATTTTAAATAACAACCAGTGTCCCTGGACTCACAAACTGGGAGTTTTTGCTGGAAAAAACTGCAAGCAATATATTGGGCAAGGAATACTACAAGAAGTACATCCCCATCTCATCCTTCCTTCTTTGCTCATAATTCAGTGGGAGGACATTCACTAGCCCTGCCATGTACAGCCCATTAACTTTGTCATTTACAATGTTGTCACGAGCACCTCGGCTAAGATGGAGTTCAGCTTTCCCCCCTGTTATAAGTTTGATTTCACCACATATTGCTGCAGTTGTCTTCTGAATTCTGGGCTTTCCACACCTGAGTCACACATGCAAGCTGAACCCACCTCTAGTATTCCAGTCCTCCCAGTCCTGGTCCTACCGTAGCATGCTTAGGACAGGAACTCTGTATTTCTCTGGTGGGATACTCTGAATATCCCTTCACAGTTCTATTATCAAATGAAACTCCATTCTTCATCATATGAGCTTATGTACCACCGTCCCCCTGAAATAATCAGGGATTGAATCTCTACAGAACTTGGGTACTAATAGCTCAGATAAAGGTGCCCCAGATAGAGCTATGATGGTTTTGTCCCTCTTGGTTATCTCTGTGTCAGGATAAACCAGAGTCTACAGAAAAGTCATGGATTCATCATTCCAATAAAAATGTATGCTGATCTCAGATCTGAGTCTTCAGTGGAACCTCACACTTGTATACATTTTAGCCACATCTTCATTCACTCTGCAGTGCTGAGCACAATGAATGTGAAGCTGTACCCTGTGCACAAACAGCCCTTGGCCACTCATTCTCCCCCACACCACGTCTGGGAATGCAAGCACACCCTTTTGATGGTGCAGTGAACAGGAGTCACCAACAGATCCAGCTACTAAAAGGGAGGTTTGTGGTATTTGATTTCAGCTGGATCACTTTCTCTGATCTGATTGGAAAACCAGCATCGTGCGCACGTGTGATGGTACGAGTGATAAAGTGGTTACACAGTGCAGGGACACTGGGACTGACAAACACCTAAACTGCTACCAAAGGCTCTGTCTCATGAAACCACATCCTCACTGTGTTCAGGGTCAGAAAACACTGGGTACATCCATGTTCTGTGCCAATTGCCCCAGCTCAGCCCATGGTTAGACCTCTGGCATTAACACTCCTTAAGAATCCTCCACCCAGTCCCAGCTGTTTATTTCTGTCTCTGTGCTCCCCTCTCCCCTCCTGGCACAACTGCCAGGGCTCAGAATAGTGAGAAGAAGGCAGAGGTAAAATGAAGCATAAACCAGGTTCCTGGAAAGAAACACTGATTAATATACAATCCTCATGCAAAGATGTCCTGCTACTCCGAGTTACATCCAGGACTGTTCTGGGTTCTGAGTTCCAGGGATTGAAAGGAGGTTAATTCTCCTCCCACCTGCCAGTTGCAAACTCAGCACAACTGAGGCTACGACCCCTTGACCCCTCTCTGATGTAGTCCCAGAACACGGCCATTGCCAGCCAATGACCCTGAGCTATGGATTCAGAAGAAGAGCTGGAGCATTCTGTAGAACATTCCTATGAATCACATAACCCAAAAAGTATGTGGTTTTACAATCTTTTTTACCAGTGGGGAAGAATTTACTGGCATCAAAACTTGAACCCAGATGTTTTCATCAGGCACGATTTTGTCTTTCTTTGCATTCAATCATGACACTGAGTACTGGCTACAGTTGCATTAAATTCATCATCATCATCATGGCTAGGCTTCGCGAACGAAGATTTGGGAAGGGCACTACCCACGCTTGCTACAAGCGCGC
>JAWMRA010000050.1:13550235-13660837 GCA_035584735.1 Pseudotriccus pelzelni | reverse complement strand
GGTCTTAGTGTGGGCCTTCAGTCGCCTTAGGTTGAACAGGCTCCCATCGGTGCGGTATCGGATGTAGACGCCGTTTTGCATTAAATTAATGCACTTACAAACAGGCAACATTCCTTACACTTTTCATTTACTTTGCAATATGCATTTACTTAGTTCCAGCAACACAATTCACTCTGGCACAAGTTCAGCTGAACAGTTCTAAAAGAACTAAAGCTAATGGTAGATTTACAGCGCAGTAATTTCTCCTGCATTTTCCCTTTATGTAAAGCCCCTCTGTTGACCACATACAGAGGCACATAGATGTGCCTACACATTCAAAGGTTTCTAAACTGATTAGGTATTTGAAACTCAATAAAAATGAATTCTTGTTCCAAAATCCAGCAGCTGGACAGAGTTAAGTAGATCTGATACACCATAAAAAGAGGCAGTCAGTGGGATTACCGTACAAAGTTAAACATAAACTCTCTCAGTCCCAAGAGAATAAACTTCAAATTCAATTTCCAAATGCACCCAGACTAATAATAAACTTCCATAGAAAGTCTTCTCAGGAACCCTCATTAAATAAGCATAAACCAACCAGCTGAAAGACATTTAATGACCAAACCAAGTTAATTCACAAGCATTGGGAAAAATGTATGTAAATATTTCATAGTATTGCTTCAGCTAATAGAAAGCCACTAAAAACTTGTTGATATCTAAATATTTTTTTTAAATTAGTTTTTCTCACAAAACATCAGAAAATTGTGCAGAATTTAATGTGCCTTTAAGAAACATAAACTCAGTGAAGAAAACCAACTGCAGGAAGCTGCTGAACCTCCTGGAGAAAGCAAAGTTTCCCGTCTTAAAGCTCTATCGTAAGCACAAGGTCACAGTGTATGCGGGCGCTGCAGTAAGACCTTATGTTCCAGTTTTCCTGCACTGTGTGAAACATTAAACAGGCCCTCAGAGAGACATCAACTGAAAAATGAGTTTTTATTGAAGAGGATGAAGATTGATGGGAGTTGTATACATCATTCACGTCTCCATCTCTCTGTACTGGTGAGTCCTGTGGTGTAACAGAACCCTGTCAGTGAGTGGGACCATTTACCAGAAATGGCTGGTATGGAGAACTCTGGAGCAGCAGCAAGATAATAGCTGGAAGATACACAGCATAAGTGGAACAGATGGTAATGTGAGCCAATGGAGTGATGGGATAGAAAAGAAATTAAAAGCAATCTCCATTTTTGAAAGGTGGTGACTTGTCCATCTTTAGTTTGAATTATCCAGCTGGACTTTGCACACGTATGACCCCAATTTTAGATAAATTCTGAAGAAGGCAGTTATGGAGCAGGTAACCACTGCACCAGTATCTCATGGCATTCTGTGGAAGATGGAACAGCTCTAAATGCAGCAGTTTGAGCACCAATGCCAACCCACCTCCTTTTCTCAAAGATCCTGAGAATGTATAAATTGTTCTGGTGCCTTCCTCAAGCTAGTCACAACTAGTCTTTCATGAGAAAAAAAACAGGCCTTAATAAATCTAGTGTTTATGCACAAAATAACTTCCCTATTATTCAAGTTGTACCCTGGCTGATTCCAGAACTGGTCTGTGCTTGTGCTAAATGCACTGAGAGCTAATAAAAACCGTCTTGGATTAGAAATAGGACTCTCTATTCAGCATTCCAAATGGAAACATTGAGATGACTGAACAGTTCATTTAGCATTTTGATTTCATTCAGAAACATTGTTTCCATTGCATGCATTTATGAACTGGCAGAAACCTCCATCCTAGGATTGTACAATAGCATTTTCATTGCTGTTTCATCCATGCCAGTCAAAATGATCTCATAAATGCAAATATCCACAATGTAGAGTGGAAGTGGAAGCTTCATCATTTGGGGCATGCTCGGTTGCCTCATGACCTGCTTCCCACCCTGCTGGGATGCCTGATGTATTCCATGAAGCTGGTAGAGAGCTAAGGCAGTTTTCTTGAATTTAGTCTACAACTAGGCAAAATTATACAATTTTGCATAAATGCAGCTTTCTAGCGCTTTTTTTTTTTTTTTTTTTAATTGTAGCATTACTTCTGCTCGCAGCCACTGAACAGCGCTGCACTGAAAGCCTTTGCCATGGTTTTTAAAATCACCCCATATTCAGGGCTCAGTCAAATCTTCCCAACACAGCACTTTGCTCATTATCGTCCTACTTCTTAAACATTCCCTCCCTCCCTCCCAGCCCCCGCCCTTTGTTATCTTCCCACATGGAACACACCTGCAGGACTCCTAAGATAGAAAAGCAGAGCAAACAACCTCAGCGCACCGTGACTGCGTTCCCAGGGTACAGCATGTGCAGCACTCCCAGGGCTGACAGTTGACAGCACTTATTTTGGACACTTTTGCTGATAAGGACGACTGAGTTTGTGCATTTCCTCAGAAAACTCCACGTCCCATTAATAAGCACCTGAGAGGAATGACTGGCCTGGCAATAACCCTGACACCCCACTCCTCAAATTCTTGAAGTACGTATTCCAGAGAAGCGTGTAGTTATCCCATCAAGAGCACAGGAATGCTCTGCTTGGATACCTTTCTGGCTTAACACAGATTTAAGCTTTTCATCTTGAAGCAGCACCTGCCATCAGAAGGTGTTGGGAGGTTGTGACACATTTCAGGCATGTGGTTTAATCTATAAATGTCTCATGTATGTATAAAATTAGTTCACGTTTTTAACCACTTCAGGGGCAGACATTTTGTGTTTCCATGACATAACTAACTATTAAAAGGTAGGAGCTGGAATGGCAATCCCTTCTTTTATGTCCTCTATATCTCATTAGGCCTTCACATGAAAGGAACTTTGAGCCCAGAGTAATCAGAAACTTCCAAAAGTGAGATTTAAGCAGAGCTTGAAAACGGTATTCAACACCACCAGTGTGAAAAGCCTACACGGAAAAAAAAACCCTTTTCCCATTACAATTCCTGTCTGTGGATGTATTACTACACTGATGTGAAATTTGTATCACTGGAGATAAGACTGTAATACAAAAAATAAAATAAAAGGGTGGAACAGCTCCTAAGAAACAGAAAAGGCAGTGGGTAACGATGAAGTGTCTCACTGGGTGGCAAAGACACGAGGTCTACAAAATTTTTCTCTTTGATTTTCCTGTGTATCCAATCCAGACTCTAAGAAATAAGGAACATAAATGGTGAAAGGAGACACCAAAGACTGTTAGGAGACAAATAAGGCAGAAATAGTTTATCCAAGATCACTCATGAACTCAGGAACGGAGTCAGGAATAACCTGGACATTTTTCACATCACAAGTTGGTGACACAAATACAAGAAGCACTGTAGATAAAATTCTAAGTATTAACCTGAATTCTGAAATTCTGGTCTTTGAA
This sequence comes from Pseudotriccus pelzelni, assembly GCA_035584735.1. Classification (NCBI taxonomy): domain Eukaryota; kingdom Metazoa; phylum Chordata; class Aves; order Passeriformes; family Tyrannidae; genus Pseudotriccus; species Pseudotriccus pelzelni. The sequence goes on along the minus strand of JAWMRA010000050.1, from coordinate 13,657,464 downwards.
GATTTTTAAATTCATGGTGATACTGTTATTATTGGAACCCTTCTGTGTATAATCACTAAGGAATGAGAAGTATCTGGTAATATAAACCTCAGCTGCGATCAAAAGGCCAGATTACCATATAAATTTGTGTGTCCCATTTACATCCTCTGTTATTCAAAGCATGGTACTGAGATGGGAGGGATCTGTTGTACGAAGATAAAGACACTGAGAATTTAGAGGCCCAGGAGTTGGTACGTTTCCATGTCCAGCACCTTTTCCATTAACTGCAATGGGTCAAAATCTGGGGCATTTTTACAATGGATTTTTACACAAATAAGGACTCCATGACGGACCAAGGGTGTAAAGGGTGCTCTGGCACAGGAGCAGCTTGCCCTGGGAGGTGCCTGGGGGGGTCTCCAGCCATAGAAACAGTCAACTGGACACAATCCTGAGCAAACTGCTCTACCTTGGTCCTGCTCTGAGCTGGGGAGTTGGACTAGATGACATCCAGATGTCCCTTCCAGCCACAAATACTCTGTGATCCTAGGATTCTTTCATTTAAAAAAAAATCCTAAACTCCTAACCAAGCCAATTCTGCTGATTTTACTGCAATTAAGTAATAAGAAGATTGGGAAACCACAAACACTAAACAAATACGTAGGTTTTTTCACTACAAGTAGACTCATGTCGTGAAAGTAAGAGATTTCTCTTGGTGTAGATTGTAGGGTTTCAGGTACCTATCCCTTCAACCAAGCCTGCCTTTTCCAGATTTCAGGTACTTATCCCTTCAACCCATCCAGACTCTTCCAAAGACACATTTTTCTTTGGATACATTTTTGTAATAAAGTCACCATTTGCATTGTCCTTGCCTATCCTCAGGGTCCCTTCAAATGGGCTCAGTCTTTACTTAAGAGAGACGTTCTCCCAACATAATTCTGTAAACCACTACGTTTTATTACATCCCAAAAGTTACAAACACACACCTGCTCACAGCACAAAGCTTGTAGGGGCTCACCCATTAACTGAGCTGACCTCTTCGACATTCCTTATACCTAATTTGTGTACACAGAGCTGCAAAGTCAGCAGACTGGTTTTATTTCCCTTCATAATTAAAATAACCAGTGCAGTCCTTGATAAAGCCAATTCATCTAATAAACAAAGCATTTCTTTTTCAATGTTCAGTTTTCTAAGGACAAACCTCACTATGCAGAGTTTACCTTTGACTCCTGAAGCAGCAGGAAGAGTTATAAGACATACAGGCTCAAAGAGAGGAATTGTTCCATATTTCATTTATCATCTCATTATCAATGACATTTACATTTTTCAGTAGAGGCTGTTAAAGCAGGACACAGATAATTAGGTGCTTTTGCTGTTTGTAGGACCTGCCCAGTTAATTTTTGTACAGTTTGTTTGAGCACATAAGTATGTGAGGCTCATGTTGTGATAAGAAATGAATGCTCAAGGAAGGAAAGAATTCTAGTTTGGGTGAGAGAAGGTGAAACCAGGACACCGTGACAGAAACCAGGACACCGTGGAGAAACTAAATTGCTTCTGATGTGTCTGGTTGGGCTCTACCTGGGTCCTCGCAGGACAGGGGGACACTGGGATCCAGCTCACTTGACTGTGCTGCTGTAGAATTCCAGGGAGACTGGATGAAATGATGGCTAATCCTGACTAAAGATGACTAAAGATAAGATTCTGATGAAAGGCACATATAGAATAGTTAATCAATCAGAACAAATCCAAAGTTCTGTCTCTTTACACTGAGGCACCCTTACATCATTTCATTTCTGTAGAAGCCTCCCTTGTAGCATAAATTAATTGCTCCTCTTCATGCTATGGTGACACATCAAAGGGAATCTTCCTGGATGATGCTGCTGTAGGTAATTCAGCCCTCGTGGAAATGAGTGCTAACTGAAGTTTTACATCTCTCCCTCCAGGAGTTTCTCTAGTGCTGATTAGCTTACCTGTTGCTCTACTTCAGACTCAAACTTGCTTACAAGTCACACCACAGAGCACTCACCAAGCTGCCATCAATGAGGCCAACATAAGACATTTAATATTTTGAAAATGCCAGCCTTAACTCCACGGGGACTTTGCAAATTTCATAGGACATGCATTGGAAAAACAGAAATAATGGTCCGTACACACACTTGTAAAGACTTTGTCAAAGTGAGAGTGAGCAGCAAAACAGTAAGTAATGCCATGATTATCTTTTACAAACATAAGTGATGAGACAACACAGAGTTAATGAAATCTCAATCAGCTATCTCTCTGGAAACATGTTGCAAACACTTGTATTTCTTCTTTTCCCAGCTCTGCATTCTCTGAAGGACATTATAATTTATTGTCTCAAGCCATATTTGGTATTTAGTGCCTGAAGAAGCTTGTGAAAAAAGATCTGTTTGTTACACAAAAAAGAAAACATGTTGTGGTTTCACCTCAATTTCTTTCCTTCTCCCCCACTTCTAAAGAGAATTGACAATTTTAAGAAGCAGGAAAAGTAAACAAATAAGATAGAAAAAATATACAAACACAAATACAAACAAAAACAACTCATAAGTTAGGAAAAAACTGGAACTTGTGCCTGGGGTAAAGCATGTAAGAAGTGGTGATTTATTCAAGGGTAGGATTTTGGCATTTTTCTTTAGCTTCAAGTAAATAAATAAGACAAAGAGAAGTCTTTTCATTTGATTGTTGTGCAGTGCCCGGGGCTATGTACATTGGACACTGTTTGCAACTGTTTTCATTTAGGGATGAGAGAAGTGGTTCAATTAAAACATGAGCAGTTCTAAACCTTTGCTGAGAATAAAACAGAGTATTTCTGGGAAGGTTCAAGGAAGACCAGTTAATTGTCATTATTCACCTCTTTGTACTCATGTGCTGTCACAACTGTCTGGATTCAGAAGTGCCACCATATAAGCCAGTCCTTTTATATTATGTTCAGCTCTGCTGATCAAACCAGTCTGAACTGGTTGGGCTAGCAGCACGGAAATTTGGGGGAACTAACCCAAATAAAACACGAAGTTTTGAGGTCCACCCATCACAAAATTCTCACACCCACTAGCGTGACCTTTACGTCTGTGGGAATTTCTGTTGCAATTTCTGAGGAGAGGAGCCCTGGAGCATTAAAGCCTTAGGCTGGGTCTGCACCAGGGCCCCTGTGGAGATTGGAGGTGTGAAGGGGTCCATGAGAAGTGCTTGGAGAAACCCATAAGGCAGGAAAAAAGCACTAAAACAGCACTTGGCTGGTGAGAGCTGTTTTTCTCTGGAAGGACAGTTGTGTTATACTCCTTTTCACTGCACTGCTGCAGCATGAGGTCCTAGCGCTGGCACAGGTACTCTCAAATGCTTCGGCTCCATGGCTGAGCAGTATTTCTTTCCCAGGAAAGGCCTCATACTGGAGACATAAGCAAAAGCCACCTCATTGCTCTGGCCAAGTATCTCTGTGAACTACAGTCAGCGGAACGCTGTCCCCTCCTCTGGACCCAGCTCTGACAGCTGTTTCCCAATCATGTTCATCTCATCCCTGTCTACTCACACTCAGCTGAAAACAAACCCTCAAAGCTACAATGTTAAAACTTCGAAAATTACAGCCCTGCTAAAAGACAGAAGTGACTGCAAGCCCTGCTGTGGATCCCATCTTTCCCAGCCCAACAAGTTCTTCTGGTTCCACTCAACACGACCCAAGAGATCGACTGACACCCCAAGTGCTGTTATGGGCATGAGACATCCCAGCCACATCTGTCACAGGTCGTACAATCTGGCATGTTTTCACTGCCAGTGTCCTCTGAGAGGATCTACTGAACCATTTTGCTTTGTTTGCTGCTGGTTTCTTCAGAAAAGCGTGGAAGCCACTGCTGCTGCTCCTGTTATACCTATGTCATACCTATGTTCCTCCAGTCTTTGCTCTGAATCCAATTCTGCACTAAACTTTGCTTATTTGAAAGGTCAAGAGACTACTTCCCTTCCAACTGTATTGAAGAGAACTGTCTCGGAGACTGTATCATATGCACGTGAGGAGATCCTTCACCTCTGAAAGAGCTCTTGCCCTCAGCTGTTTGTGGTGCACCACTCAGAGGACACACAGTTACATCCACGAGAGCTGGAGGTGAACTGTGATGGCAAAGGGATATGCAAGACTCACATCTGATAATCATGCTGGGGCAAGAAAGTAAAAACATTCATGTCAGTCCCACTTAATGACTCCCAAAATAAAATGCAGAAGAAAATGGTATCACCATCTGCTTGAGGGACTGGGTGTCATTCTTGTTATCTTCATTATTACGTTTTTATCACCCAAATTAGAAAAAAAAGGATGACAACATATTTTCTTCCTGCATAAGATGTGCAAGCATGACTAAGCAGGTGGATGCTGCAGAGCACAGGCATGATTTTTAGAGGCTTGTATTTAAACCCAGACCTTTTCAGCTCACTGCTGCAAAAGCTTACGTATGTCCTTAACTCTAATACAAATAACCCCCCTGATTCCAGAAGCATGGCCTGAGTGAGAGGCAAGATGTATGTAAATATGCATTGGGCCTTAATTAGTGAATTTAGCCACTTATGCAGAACAATGATTTTTGTGTATCTCTGGATTTATCTGGCATGACAAACGTATTCGTCACTTCACACAATACTCAGGAAGTCACGCTTTTACTAAGATGCATTAATCCTTTGAAAGAAAATGTAAACACGCCCAAGAATCCAGGTATCTTTCTACAGCAGGGTATTGTACATCCTCTGGATGCCAAAATAGTTATAACTGTTGTAATCACTTCCTACAAGGGGAAGATTTAAAAGTGTGCCTTTATATTCATGCAAGAGCAGCAGCAATTAGCAAAATTCCTTTAGAAGTGGATTTTTATCTGGATTACAGTAAAATTTAACTATGAAACAGTAAAACATTTAAAACATTTAAAACATTTGAGTGCACATATTTGTTAGCTTTGTACTGTTCTTCTCTGTATCTTACAAAAGAACCCTGAGCAGTACTAGACAGCCCTTAATTCAACAGTTCCTGGTTTTACACATCAGAAGGGCCCTGATTGCAATAACTAAAACTTCATACAATAGATGTTGGTGAATTCTGACTTGAATTCTAATTTCGATCCCTTAGTTTTGCAAATTAGTAGATTGTCATCCATAGTAAAGGATATTATTTTTAACGAAATGCACACTGCAGGAGCTCACAGGAATATTTATAATTTGGAATTTGTGGTCTGTTTCAGTTTCTGAACACTAGATAGTAATTGTTCCAGGTCCAGGGTTCTACCACTTACTATATTCGCAATTTAGCAGCCACTATGCATTGAATCACATCTTTCTTCCTTCATAGTTGTCCTGGTTATAACCTTTTCTGAACTTGAAGTTTATCACAGCTTTTTTCCTGAGTTGTTGTACATGTTGTGAATCCCCTCTGAAGCTCCTTGTAGTTCCATTAAGAAACACTGATAATGTACCTTAGCCAGCTGACTGAATATTACATGCAGATTCCTGGCTCTGAAAGAGGCAACTACAATGTGAATTGAAAAATCCATTCATTCATTCACTCCTTCCCAGCAGCATTCCTTGGCCTGGAGCCAGATACCATTTGACGTCACGGCTCTAACCAGGAACATAATGTGCTGGCATTGGGACAAAAGTCTTACTATGGAAAAAAACAGCAACAAGTAGAAACTTATCACAGGAGCTGGGAAGAGTTAAGAGAAAAGAGGCTGAGGGCAAATCAGCAGAAAATTAAATGGACTACGTCAGGCCTAATATTTTGGGTTTGCTTTTCTGCACAGCACCTTCTTGAGCTGCTACTCCAAAGTACCAATCTTACTAACACTAACAGCAAACAGCAAAAAGATGTCCTTAAATACTTAGCACCTCCCATCCTGCTCTTTGCAGCGCTTGCTGAAGTACTACAAAAGGTCCATTCTTTCTTGCTTTTTTCTTTAAATTATTTGAAGCAAGATAATCCGAGGATACGTTCATCTGTAATTGATAGTTTTGTATGAAAAAAATCCACGTTCTGTTTATTTGAGTTAAATATTAAACAGGTCTTTAAGTAGAGATTGAAAAACTATCTTGCAAGTCTCTTCATAAACCACAATTAAGGTGCTGGGTGAAAAACAAAGACCAGCAAGTTTCCAAAATACTATTAAGCACAGAAACAAGATAATAATATACAAATATAGAAAAGACTAGGAAATATTTAAATAGCAACAACTGAAATGGGTGTTGCTGTTTTGAATTTAGAATGCCAGACTGACAACCACCAAACTGTAAAGGTTCCCCAGTGTGGCACACCTGGATCCTGAGGGTCTGTGAGAGCTCTCAGAATCTTCCACAGAATTGCACAGGATGGATAATTAGCTGAGCAGTCCCAAAGACTGCTGAGCTGGTAAAGCGGAACTGGGCTCTTTGGGAGAATTTCAATAGCCCCAAAGCCTTGATTGCAAGATTCTTTAGAAAGTTTCAGTCACTGATACCCACAGTTGTACCATTCCAGCCATTGACCTGTAGAGGTTTATAGGAGAAATTTCCTGAACTGTCTATAAATCTTATGATAGCCCAACATGGAATTAATTTTGGAAAAAATATTATATGCCAGTAATTTAAAATTTAATCCTCAGGCAAATCTTCTGAGGATGTCCATCTCCTTCCTGTTTGCTGGAGTTCTTGGGCTCTTCCCAGGAAAGGCTGAGTTTCAATTACACTGGAATTTGAGGCTGCTCAGCAAACACCACCAGACTCTGTATTTCAATGCCTCTTCAAGGGCTGTTCCTGTTCACTTCAAACAGGAAGGACATCTTGGGAAATGAACTATGCACTTCCTCTCGTGGTTTGAAGCTGAATAGAATCACAGACAGTGCATGGCATGTACATTCCAGAAACCAATTTCACCAATTTCGTTTGGCCTGGGTCATGACCATCAGACTCAAAGCATTAGTAGCTGTAAGTGCCCAAATCCCTGTTCAGCTCAGTATACCCAGTCCTTAGGGATATATGAAGTGGAAAAAGTTCACAAACATCGTGTTTCATTGAAATCTGGAACTACTCAGGCTGAAATGAGACAAATCTGGACAATAGCATTCCCGCTCTGCATGGAAAAAATGCCCTGCCCGAAGTCCAGATATCTCTTCCACACAGAGCTTCAACTGGGCTGCCAGGGTCTAACCAATCTCTCATATCTTAGCTCTCTCAGTATCCCTGCAACCTGCTAAAATGAACAATGTAGGCATATTTAATTATGCCAACTGATAGAACTGAGTACTGATGAAATACCATTCTGTCTTTGGACAGTGTCCATAGTGAGCTATGAGCTACACCTACCCACACCTATACATGGATTCACTGGAGTGAATTTTTGGCCAGCCTCATCAGCACTGAGAAATACGTTATGGCTTCAGCAATGTTAGTTTGAGTTCAAACTCCACACGCCCAGCTGGGCACTCTTGCTGCACCTAAATTTCTGCGTCAGACCACGTTAGAGGCACTCTGGTGTTGTAGATTTGCACCTTCTCTGAGCAGAGGCAAACAGAAAATACACCCCGTGGAGTACCCAGCAGGTGAGCTCTTCCAGTGCTCAGCTGTTCAGTGCCTTGCTCCTTTGGTGCTCTCCCCGGTTACCACAGAGCTGATCAAGTCTCTTGATGTGAAAAAAAATACTTCCTATCAATTTTGCATTATTTCATAATGACAAAATTAAAGGTAGTTGGGAAACACAATTTCCTCATCTCATAACATTGAAACCATAATTGTAACATTATTTTCCCATCCTCTTTGTAAGTTGTTCTTATTGACTGCTCTTAATTTGAGCAATAAAGAACGTTTTCAAAGTAGCCACAGATTTATCTCTTCATTTGTAATAGATACTCTGCTAGCTTCACATCTCATTGAGCCACTTCTGTTTGACCAAAGCTTCATTACTGAGCATTTACCACAGTGTGGCCAACAGCAACTGCCCTCACACTGACATATCCATCCTTCTCCATCCTTCTGCATTGATATCAACTGCTTCACAAGAAGGGAAAAAAAGAAATTAATAATTCACTAAACTTAGGCAGTTCAACATTTCCCACAATTCTCTGGACTTTAAAGCTCTAATGCAAAATTTTGATCTCACCTCAGCTGGATTTTGCCTGCCAGCAGTTTGGATTTTCTCTAATCCCTAAAAAACTGCTCTATTGCAAAAACAATTGGTTGGGTGTTGCTTGTGAAATCATTAATTTGACAAGTTCCATGATATTTTGAATAACATATTTAATGGATTTCCTCTTGTTCATTATTTACTTGGGATCAATGGCTTATGTGCAGAATGTGCAAACCTAAACACAAACAAGCCCCAACCATCTTATTGTCCAAACACACATTTTCTGGTTTTGGGTGTACACAGCCCCACCTATTCCAAGCAAGGATACAGTGCCAGAATTCCAAGCCATTAGGTGGGTCATGCATCCCATGGCACTATTCATCTGGGTAACACATGTAAGACAAGCAGGATATGCACATATCCCAAAGAGGAAGAGTGAAACCAAGATGCACAGTAAGATTACCAAAAAAGCCATTGTACTGAACTACTATTTAACTACTTGTGGCCAGACAGGAATAAATATCTGAGAAAAATCCTGAAGTATCAACATTTACTGTGCTCCAGACTGGAACAAAGTGCAGACCTTCCAAATCCTTTCCTAGAGAACGGAAGAACATAACCCTCGTACAGGCAGACAAGTTTCAAACAGCCATATCTTTAGGACACTTCTCTGAGACTTCTCAGTTTTCCAAAATGGGAGAGTCTCTCACTTCCTCTTACTTTGACTAGAAATTCCATCTGGAGCTCAGAAGTTTTCTGTGAAAAGTACATGTCCACAAGTATTTTCTGATCCAACAGCACTTTTAGACAGAAAACAGCATTTTAGGACAAAGAATGTTTCGCTAAAATATTCTCAGCCAGTACACAACAACTGCTCTTCCAAGCTTAGCTATATATTTCTATTTCGGATGAGTAAACAACACCTTGAACCACAGACTTTTGTGATTCACTGCAATGTTGCAAGGTGGAATGTATCTCACAGATCTTCATCCTGCTCCCCTGAAAACCAGGGCAATTTTCTGTGAAGACACTGCCTTTTGCAGCACTTCAAACTATGCTCTGGCAGCAGAGATTTTTCACCTCATAAAACAAGATGTTCTAATATTTGAAAATGCTTTGCTGTAGCAAAAATGAAGTCTTTTGTTCCATCTTAAAGTTTCTTGTAAAAAAAAAAAAATAAACCAACCAGAAAAAACCCTAAAATGACCCTGAAACCAACTGTAAAACAGTTACTCCAAAATTTTCTTTAAAAAGTGAACATTTGATCTGATTTTGATGCTCTGAAAGCCAGGCACAGTCATACAAAGACATTTCAAAAGGAACTTTGTTTGTTTGCCCCACTTCTGGAGTTCTTGACAGTCCTATTGGAGCAAATTAATTACCGCTGTAAGAAAATAATTGTCAAAGTCTCCTAACCTCAGTTTCATTTCCATCAAAATCAGCAGCCAACTGCTGCAAATGGGAGGACATTATGGGGGCGGAGAATCAGAAAATCAGAATTTATTATCAAGAAGATAGGTGGAAATTCATATTCCTGGTGCACAACTAAAATGAGAGCTTAGTGGGCAGGTAGCTGTCCTTCCTTAGTCCCCCGGCAGCACAAGGGGCAGCATCCTTGGAATACAGCTCAAGGCACTCAGCTCTAAATCTCCACCTTTTCCTATTTAATGTACAGGCAGTTAAAGCTGAGCATGTATTTGGAATGTGAGATGTGCCTGCAATTAGAGAAACTGCATGCTCTTCAATTCCATCATGTAACGGCACAGACTGACAGAAATAAAAAGGAACTACTTGCCTTTAAGTGCTAAAAATACCCCCCCATAGTAAAAAAAAAAACCCAAGAGTATTTTTAATATATTTATGAACAATAATGTGAGCAGAGGCCTTCATAGAGTTTATACTGAATGCTTTTATCTTAGGAGCAACTCCTCATTGTACTGAGAAATTACCAGAGCTTCTGCTTCAAGAGTTGTTCTTGATATTCATAAATTTTCTTTTATGCTGGAAGAAATAAATACATTTCACAGAATCACAGAATCACAGAATATGCTGATTTTGAAGGGATTCACAAGGATCACTGAGTCCAACTCTCAGCCCTGCACAGGACCATCCCCAAGAGAATTTGTACGATTTTTGTACACACACTCACATATATAACAAAACTGACAGCCAAATCTTCACCAAATTTACTTAACCTGCTTCACTGAAATTCTGTAAATTGATACAAACATAGCTTTTAGATAACAATTTCTGCACTGATTTTCAACTTGTCAATAAACTAATTCTTTGCACACCTGGCCATAGGTGTTATGTCAATCAAACCCTCATGATCTACAAGTGACAAAGGACATTTTCAGTTTTGGTTTTGGTCACCAAGTGGCCAGCTAACTCCCAGCTGTGGCATTTGGTTCCTCCTGTGGGCAGCTTGTTTGCTTAATTCAATGAACATGAGCCCAAAGTACACACTTTGTGGACCTAATGGAGCATTGTTTCCTTCCTCACCCTTTCAATCTCTTCCTTTGGGAAAATAGAATCCTGATAACTAAAAAGAGCTAGACAGCAGACCTCCGAAAGGTAATGCTGTGCCCAACCCTTGAACTTCACAGGGGTTTCATCTCACACTTTTGTTTCACTACAGAACTGGCACAGGCTGAAAATGCCTCCCTGGTCAGTGACTGCAGCCCAGCACAGACACAATTTATGGGACATGGGGACTCCTGACTGCTCTGGGTGACGTGGCCCCACCTGACCTGGGACGTACCTTGTGCTCACACAAAGCTTTCAGAAAGAAGAAACTTGAAACCAGAACACCCAAGCCTTTGCAATGGGCACATGTTCCTACTTGGCTTCTTCATATTTATGTTATTTTCAATTAACATGCCAAAGAGTAGGAGCTAAATTTAAATCCCAAGTATTCCTATTTCTTCTGGTTTTGCTGTTTAGTTTCAGGTCTTAAGATTAAAGCTATCTTCAGTACATCAAGCTTTTCCTGACTCCTGATTAAGCTACAAGGGTGCTAAACACAAATCACAGGGTACATGGAATCTGACCAATGTCACTGGACTATGCATCTAGGTAACAACAATTCTTTCCAAGAGACCTATTTCCAAATAGACAATATTTTAAAGTCTGTTGAAATGTTTCACCCCTTAGTTAGCAGCTTTACTCAGAATTTCAGTATGCAACACAAGGTCTGCACAGACTTTCCCCATAGTTACATTGGGATTTTTAAAAGCCTGAACAGGACCCTGAATACTTTACATTCCAAATGAAATTCTGGTATGTCCACATCACACAGAGGGTGCATCTATTTGTGAGACCCTGCACTTGTGACAGAGCCCTGGCACCCCAGCAGGAATGGTGTTGAGTCCTGGCACACACGTCTTTAAACCTCTTAGTTAACAGCTTTTGAAAATGTTCTCCCGAGGCAGAGATGTGCCCAACTTCCTGCATGCTGTGCTGTAATTGCATGTGGAATTGGAGAGCTTCTCCTACACCTGTACCTGTTAAAAATGGTTTAAAGTATCACGAGATACTTTCACTTGACCAAGATGGAAAGTGAAACAACAAGCAATGCAGAATGTATATTTCTAGATTAAATGTGCCTGCCTGTACTGCTGCAAGTTTTACTTCTGCTACAGTGCACATTTAAAAGAAGTCATCTTACACAAGATCATTCAGACCCGTCTGATAGAAATTATCCTGCTGGGAACAAATTCCCCATGGATAAAGGTGGTTTGTGGTTTTTTTAAGGACCTTGGATACGTATTAGTTTAGGTTGTCACACAGACCTGCTCCCTGAGAGGTCACTGTGACCTGTTCATATTGATCTACAGGCAGATAGGAAAGAAATGTTGACATTTTGTAAGTGTTTCGTGTTTTCACAGACAATATTTTTCATAGGAACCAGAATAAATTGGAGGCACGGAGCAGTTAACTGATCTCTCAACCACCAGACAAATCTGGATGGCAACAACATCAATGTACCTCTTCTCAGAAGACAAGACAGGGGGAGAGTCCTCAAAACATTCCTGAAACCCCAAGGATTTTGTTGTGTCTGGACGAGCATAAAAGTGCACACTGTGAGAGTTTTGGTTTGGTTTTATTTTTTAGGGGTTGTGTTTTTTTTAGTATTTTAAAATACTAACAGACAAAGACCTGAAAATTCAGTTTCTGTTTTATACATGTCAGAAGGCATTTTTTCAGGCTTTGTAGATTCAGATAACTGGTATGGAGTAATGACACAGCTGCTCTGTAATTCATACTGACTATTGTTTCACCTACCTGGCAGGGCAGAGAGAACACTGACCCCTGGACACACGCCAGCAGCTCTCCACCACCACAATTACGGATTGTGCAATTTCATTGCCATTTGAGAAAACACTGGATACTTCCAAGAGGATTTCAGAAGAGTCAATGTAGGTTAAATGATTCCCTCCCCAATCCCACCACCCTGTCCATTCTCCACCCCAACGCCTCCTCCTGCACACGTACAAATTCTCCCTTCTGTTTATTTTTGGTTTTAAACACTCTCAGCAAAAATTGACTTTGGCTGCTCTTCCTGAACCCTGAAGTGTTTGAGCAGATAAGATTCAGATAAAAAGTTAGAAGAAAGTTTCATAGGTCCCTCTTTTCCCGGCAGGTGGTCACCAAGGCCAACCATGCACTGAGGATTCTTTCCCCTGCTGCAGGATTTGTCTCTCTCATGTCCTTCTCAAACTGGGCCAGATTTGAATTTTTACTGTATCTGACTTGCAAAAAATGTTTCAGCTGAACTATGGTTGTTTACATACAGTGCTGGGTAAATACAATGTGTAAATCTCCCTACTGTCATCCCAAACATGGCAGTAGTTTCTCAAGCAGTTTTATTGAGCCCTTGTTTGACTAAGGAAAAAGGAGTTGAACTGAGATCCTCTTCCTTTATGGGAAATAATAAAACTCTCACACTGTAAAAGTACTAAGATGTTCCTCTGGAAATAACTCTTCTTTAGAGGGCAATATGATAATAGTCATACTAGTTTCAAGGAAATAATGGTTAAAAATGGATGACCTCTTATTTTCCTATCACTATACTTTACACTTAGAGGCTTACCTGAAACTAGAATTGTTTTGTTCTACTTGTAGATAAAAAGAAATCCAGGCCATTTTTTCCCACATCAGGCATTTGCTGCCACTACAGTGGTCTTACTTATGACTGGCATGGATTTTGCCACAAACATTAAGCTCAGCATTGAGTTGTGCTCAGTACAGTTTATCTGTGCTTGTCAGGGCCATTACCAAGCCTGTGTGTCACCAGGAGATGGCATGTAGAAGCAGCTCCAAGCACAGTAGTAGTAGTAGTAATAATAATAATAATAATAATAATAATAATATAAATGTAGAACACAGATTTTACTGTTGATCACTGAAACTGTAGATTTAGCTGTGGTGTCTCAGGATGAAGTCTTTAGGGGCATTACTGGCTTATGGTACTGATGTTTGTCTTCTGTTCTCTTCTTGACCCAGCATTAACATGTTCTATCATTCTAGAAAAATTGTTTATGTGGTTCACTACACTGGAGACCTGATCTTGCTTAAAACTAATCCAGAAGAAAACCCAATTTTTTGTGGGCAGTATTTTCTTGTTGTCAAAAACAACAGCTCTGTTTCCAAGTGCAGCTGCATGAATAGTCAGGCTGGCACAACTGTAGGGGTGGGATACCAGAGAAACCAGCAGCAGATGGCAAGGGAGGTCAATATTGCTGCCACACACTCTGCCTCAGGATACACCGCCTCGAGTCTAGTCAGCAGTTCATATATAAAATTCACATTGCTCCAAGCTAAGTGTACTGGCAGCAAGGAATGCAGGGCATACTGCAAAACCCCCTGGGAAACCCAGGTAAATTTGCAACTGGCCTGCTTGCAGTACCTGCCGTGCCACACTCACAGTGACACCAGGGACAGAACTGTCTCAATACTGAACTAACAGTGTGTCAATAACTCTTATTTAAGCTAATGCTTCCTTGCATATGTAAAAGTGTCAGTCACAACTTTGGATGAACTGGAGACATCCCCTTGAACAGTTGTATCTTCAACTTGAGGGGAAAAACATTTATGCTTTCCAGACTACAGGTCAGCAGACTTAATCACTCACCATCCTGCAGCCACAGGAAGCAGAGGTGAAGGCAATTCCAAACTCAGGTGTGCAGCAGCTGCTGAAAGGAAAAAGAATCATTTAAGGAAAGGGTTGCTGAAGACATTCTCTCATTAACCTAAAACACTGTGTAAAGCATAAACCAGTGAGTGAAAGCCTTGGGGTAAAATACCCTGTAATCACAAACATACTCACATAATTTCTGACAGTAGAGAGTGCACAACACCTGAGTCCCATGTGACAGAATCAATTGTATTTGGAAATCTTTATTTAGAAAACTAAGCAATCTGGCAAGATTTCAACACAGACTTCCTAAAAGCTAATGCTGCAAAACAAAAGCCAGCTCTGCAAGTGTAATTTTACTTGATTATCACATTAGCCATAAAAAAGAAAGTCTATTAGTTGCTGCTTGACCTAAAATTCTTTGAAGAGTAAAATTCAGGCTGTGATTACCATGAGCAGGAAGGACTGGAGTGCCATCCAACGGTGAGACAGTCTTTAGCAGCTTTGACTTAAAAGATTTCTCCCTCTACCTGCTCCTGCCACAGCATGACATTAAACCATGAAGACTGAAAAAAAGGTCCACCAGCAGAAGGTGCAGAGGCAAACACATACATTGCACACTTCCCAAGGCACATCATCACCCATGGCTGAAACATCCATGCACAGGTAACAGGTATGTCCCTTCCTTCCTTTGCACTCACAGTTTCAACAGTTGGTTTCTTAATGTTAGTTTAGTGTCAAAAAATCCATTCTTCCTCTCTGTTAACGGAGGCAGCAGGATTTGGGTATCCTGGTCCTGCTAACAGCATTCAGGTTATCCCATCCCATCCCATCGCATCCCAGGACTTCTGCTTCCTAGTAGCTACAGGACAAGCCTGGCAGCTGACAGAGCAGGGTGTCCTGAGCAGTCACATATCCTGCCACTCCACAGACTGTGGTTTGTCTATTTGCAACTTTCTTCATCGAGTTGCTTTGAACTACAGAGGATGAAGAGAAGATACGAAATGTATGATTGAGTTGTGACAAACACGTGCCTTTTTTATGAAGTGGAAAGAAGTAACAAGATCTGACCCTTTTCTTTGGAGTCTCACTTTCTTTTCCAGTGCCAGGTTGTAACAAAAAACTCTGAATCACCCTACACTGGGATGAAAAAGCAATGTGCCTCAAGTTACACAGGTTGGAATTATTTTGGGGAGGGAATGCCCTCCTCAGCAAAGTGCAAGAAGAGTTGTGTCCTGAGACCACAGAATGTTTTCATTTACCTAATCCTTCACTATTATAAGGATATAAGTCACCAGTAATACTTTTAATCTCTTCTGTGTTTTTTTTCCATGCAATACTTCACAGATTTTGCAACTTCTAGCATTTTGAAAGGTAGATCATAAATTTTACAGAGGCTGTTAGGAAATATTTTGCTGCTCTGCATCTGTGTGGAGGCACCATTTGAAGATTAAATATCTGTTAAAGGGTTGAAGGTGTTTGTAGGGCACAGGTGTCTGATCCAAGTAGCCCCTTTCAGCCCATATTCTTGACTGGAATATATTTAACACCTTCAATTCTACTGGGACAGGCATCCAAAAGTGTAGAGTCTGTCAAGTCCCACTCAGCATTAGGGTAAATGGGTATTTCCCCCTTTGGTTTCATCTGGAATTCTAAATCCAGCAATTAATTTCCCTTCTTTGCACTGCCAGCCAGGATTGGACATATCATGAAAATAGACCTTCTCATAACAGTTCCTATTATCTATGCTATTCTATCCCAATCGTCACAGAAGTCACTTTCAAAACAAGCCAAACTGTGCCAGGGTCGATTTTCCCTGCAGAAGCATTTTAACCTGAAATATTTTCCCAGTGGGAAAATACATCTTCACTATGAGGGATGGAAAGAAATGGCGTAAAAACTTAAATGGCACAACTCTTCATAACTCTCCACTGACAGTTATAGCAGTTTTAAGACCCTGTACTGAAGGAAAATACAATAGAATTTTAATTATTCCTGGATTAAATGGATCAAGGATGGTCTTTCCATCCTGCTTTCACACAGAGCCTAATTTTGACAGGAACAGTCTGTGCGTGACAACATCCATTCATGATCCTATAGCACTGCTGCAACGATACTTTTGTGCTAAATGGGTTTCATAAAATGAGAAGTGATGTCCACAGCTGCCACACAGGAGACATCAATTGCTGTAGTACGTGTTTGGGAGCCGAGGGATAAGCACTTACAACCCGTGGCAGCGAACCTGCAGCCTCCTGCAAGTCCATCTGCCCGCAGGTTAGATGCCACAGCTACTGAGAATCTAAATTTCTGCTTCGTCCCTGCAGAATCAGAGGCACTGCAAGGAATAACGCAGGACATGGATATAATTATCACTACAGAAAACAGGTGGTGTGGAAGAGGGAGATGTTTGATCGCACGAGCAGCTCTGTCTCTACCCACCTGCCTCCGGCAATGCGGCCGCGGGAGGCACCGACCGGGAACGCGGTGTCGGCGTTTGCTCAGCCCCACACACACACACACAGCACTAACGATGGAGGAGTGACACCAAGCGGCTCCTCTCAACCGTGCGGACGTTCCGTGCTGCTACAGGTGATGTTCTTTCTGCCTGGGGTCTCTTCGCCAGAGCTCCTCGGCGGGCGGGTAAAACGGCTCCTGTGTGGGGACAGGGACCCGCTCAGCCCTCACAAACCACCAGGGACTCCTCCAGCCCTCACACACCGTGATGGACCCTCACAGGGGACCCCTCCAGCCCTCACACTGAGGGACCCCCTCAGCCCTCACACACCCTGACAGACCCTCTCAGCCCTCACATTGAGGGACCCTTCAGCCCTACAACATCCTGACAAACCTCCTCAGCCCTCACACTGAGGGGCCCCCTTGGCCCCCACACGCCCTGAAGGTACCACATGCATGATGTCCCCCTTCCATCTGCTGAACCCCAGCCTGGTGTTCAGCCCAGTCTGATCTCCGAGGTGTTACATCGCCTTTTTATTGCTCTTACCTACCCTCACCTCCCGCCTCAGGCCTGATCCCGCTGAATCCCATTGCCAGAATGTCCCAGCTGTGCTCCCCACGAGGCCACTGAAGTGAAACCAGCCCCTCAAGGCTGCTGTCCCGCTGATCAGGCAACGAAAGGTCCAGCAAACCAGGCCACCCCACGCTGGCCCCTTCCCCAGCCATCCATGAATACCCCAGTTCCCTCTCTAGGACTGGATCTCTGAAGACTGTGGGCACACGATTACACCGGAGTGTGTCCACGAAGCTGGGGAAGGATCTAGATGGTAAGTCCTGTGAGGAGGGGCTGAGGGGGCTGGAAGGGCTCAGCCTGGAGAAAAGGAGGCTCAGGGGGGACCTTCTCACTCTCCCCAAACCCCTGACAGAAGGGGAGAGCCAGGGCTGGTCGGGCTCTGTTCCAAGGGAACAAGGGACAGGATGAGAGCAAATGGCCCCAAGCTGTGCCAGGGGAGATTCAGGTTGGACATCAGGAGGAATTTCTTCATGGAAAGGGTGTTCAGGTGGTGGAGTCTCCTGGAGGACGCCCTGGAGGTTTCCAAGGAACGCCTGGACACGGCACTCAGTGCTCCGGGCTCGGTGACAAGGTGGGAATTGGGCATAGGTTAGACTCGGTGATCCTGGAGGTCCTTTCCAAACTCAGTGATTCTGGGATTTGACATATATTGGTATCTAACTGCATATTGTGAAGGTCTGTTTTTTAGCCCTGGATGTCATTGCACGTAAAAGCAAAGACGGAATCCCATAGCATACTCAGCAATTCACCGTGCTTTTCTGACATGGGAGTCACAATGTGTGTCTCTGCTGCAAATGGTTTCTTACTTCCTTTTTGCAAGCATATATAAGTAAAAGCAAATATTTATAATGTAGTCTGTCCCCTCCAAAATTTCCAGTTGTTTAATAAAATCATTAATTGAACCAGACTGACACATTTAAGGTGTTATCAGTCACACATATTGCCTCCGTGATGGACAGAAATTTATGAAGAAATGTAAGGTACACTGATTTTCTGGGTTACTCTGTGAAACCTGATATTCAGCTGAATATCAATTTATTTGGGGCAATATCAGCTTTTCTCATTCAAGGCAATTATTTCTGTGACAAGAATACACACTGAGCAGAATGTATTACTGATGAATCATTGACTGAAAAACCTGTACTGACTTTATCTATCAAGTCCAGTCAGGTGACAAAAGTATGAAAGATTGTGCGCTGGCTTCCTTACATGATGCAGTAATTCAGTTCCATTTAACTGTAGCATCACACCTCTGACCTCTTCTACGTAAGATCAGGTTTATGCTTGCACAGAAAATGGCCATCCATAGGAACTCCTCTTTGGTGACATGAGAAAGAGCCATCTCTCAGTATGGAATTACTGAAATACAGCAAGACTCTCCCATGTACATTCATAATTTGTGACCCTGAAATGATAGGGAAAGGAAAAAGCAGGAAAGTGGTTTAAATTTGTGTCAGCAACATTGACGCACCTGACATGTTGAAAACTCCACCATGCTGTGCTTAGGGCATTTCTAATTGAATTTTCTCACGAAAAGGGTCGATCCTACAAATCCACTTTCACCACCTGATTTTGGGTCAGCATTCCTGCTGCAGAGGTACCAGGTGTGGACCAGCCCTTGGTAACTGTGTGCTCCAAAAGGCAGTTCCAAACAACCAGGGAACAAACAGAAGCTGTCTGACATAAGGAGTAAAATTCTTCGCTTTGGAAACAAATTATGCTCTACCATTGTACTTGGGATAACTATGTCCATACGCTTGGAACATCTGGACTTGAAATTCAGGATTAAGGACGTTGGCTTTCTGAGATGCGTAGGCTACATTCATTTGGAAATAAATGGCTTTATGAAAAAGATGGGGTAGAACGACACATTTGCCTCCTGGGATAGAACTACAGCACCTGGATAGTAATGGCCATTTCAGAGTAGGAATCTAAGAGCCAAGGATAGGCGATCAAACACTAACAGAGCTTGTGGCATTCCTTTAAATAAAGGGTATGGGCCAACTGACAGAAATACGTTTCATTCTGCAGACTGAGCGAAAAATCTCTCCGTCTGACTGCAGCAAGAGAGAATGTCTTCCAATCTCACATGGACTCCCATCCGGGCGCTCTGCACTGCCAGATCAGGCACTGCCACCCCTCTCCGCCCGTTTCCTGACGGCCCTTCCTCTGCAACCAAACGGCCGCAGGAGAACTCGGAAAGAACTCCGACCCTCCTGCCGCCTCTTGAACACGCCGCTCGATCCCTTCCCCACGGCTCAGACACCAGAGGGGGCCCGGCTTCGGGCCCGAACGCCTCCGCTCTGCTCCCTCCCCGCCACCGCCTCCAACCTGCGGCCCCTCGGCCGGGCCGGGGCCGCCCTGCCCGGGGCTCGGGCGGGGTGGCGGGGGCGGCGCTCGGGGCCGGCGGGGAAGGCGCTGCCCCCGGAGCACCCCGGCCCGCGGGGCGGGCGTTGGCCCGGCCCCACCGCCCCGGACGTCGCGTCGGCGGGGCGGGCGCGCAGTTCCGGCGGCGGAGGGGGAGAGGCAGGGAGGGCGGGGGCCGGGCAGAGCCGCCGCGGCCTCGGCAGCAGCAGCTGCAGCCGGAGCTGCCGGAGCGGCGCGGGGGGCCAGGCCCCCGTCATGGAGATCGAGAAGGAGTTCCAGCGGCTCGACCAGGCCGCCAGCTGGGCCGCCATCTACCAGGTGAGGGGCAGCGCCCGGCCGGCTGTGCCCCGCGCCGAGCGGCAGCGCCTCCCGCACGCTCTCCCCGGTGCCGCCGGTGCTGCCCCGGCCCCGGGGGCTGACCCTGCCCGGCCGGGGCCCCTGCCCCTCGGGCCCTGCCCCGCTCAGCCGCCGCCGGGGGGCACGGGAGGCCCCGCCGTGCCCCTCGGGGAGCGCCCCTGCCCCGCGGGCACAGCCCCGCTGCCCGGCACCCCCGGCCGGGCGGGCAGCGCGGGGCGGGGGCCGCGGGCCCGCAGCGGGCGGAGCTGCCCCGGCCGGATCCTCAGCCGCGCTCCGGACTCGTCCGGACGCCGCTTGGAGCCCGGCGCGGACATCAGTCCTCAGCAGCCTGTTAGAACTGCGCCTTCCGAGCCGCGGGGGAGGGAGGCTGTCGGATTTGCCTTTTGTTTTGGAACTGAAAAGCAGTGATGGGCAGCATCGCGTGCACCGAGCTCTGCAGTCCGCTTAATCGTAGAACAGAGCCTAAACCAGCACGCTAGTAATTCTCGTGCAATTAGCCGGTACTGGTTTTTTGCCATGTTGGTTACTGCTTGTAGATTTTTTGTGACATTTTAAAACACCTGCGTAGCAAACGTGAGTGCTTGCAGGGGTTTTTGGCTGCTAGGTCCAGTTTCACATACAAGAAATTAGTGCATTTATCTTTAAAAGTTCTTCACACGTTTATCTAAAATGAAGTTTAAGAGAAGATGAAGCACATGAGTGGCTGGGCGGATGTGTTCGGTCAGATCAGGCAGCATTACTGAAACATCCATTTGAATGTTTAGGCTGGTATATTGCATAAATTGATGAGTTGAAGCTCGTATTTGCGACAAAGAAGTTGAGCTTTGCTTCCTTTCAGTGTGAATTTCTCTGTCGATAGACCTCACAAAAGTGAAATAAATGGACTCGTGTTTCAGAATCACAGCAGGCAAGTTTTGAAAGTAACAGCTTGCAGGATGAACATCTTCAGTTGTTTGACATTTAGAGAATAAGCGTGAAATGTTGAGCATGCTTTTCAGAAGGTCCCTTTTTTATGTTTCCTTCCCTGCAGAGTGTCTGTGCTTTGCTGACTGTATCAGTTGAAAGTCATGTGGACATATGACGTTATGTTTTTGCTGAACTGTTCTGGACGATTTGGTGTGTTGCAGGCTTAGTACTCAGGAAACGATTTTGAGTAATAGAGCTTTGTAATGGAATAGGTCTAATTCTACAGGTACAATTTAATTACAGAAGTGAAGTATCTAAGGAGAATGAGGGAATGGCCCATTTTCAATGAAGGATCAGCATTCAGTGATATTTTTGTCCTACTCTCTTTGCATGATGTGACTCAGTAGCTTGCCTAAAGCGTGGCACAGCATGAGCTTTGATTCAGGATTGAAATTCAATTAAAAAAAAATAAAAGGACTAAAGTGATTCCTTGATTTGCATCCAACTATTGATATGCACAGTGGGTGGGGTTTTTACTTGGGTTTTTTTTCCCCTAAGATTGATTAGTAAATATGTGCATCTATGTCATGAAATTCAGTTTCTCAGCTGTATCCTGCTTTTAAATCAGCTGTTGAAAATGACATCTTGGCAGGTCATGTACATCTGGAAGAACAATGTGCTTCTCTGTAATCTGTGCTTTTGATGTCTGGGCTGTGACATTAACAAAGCAGTTTTTCTGCAAATACCAGACTTTGCCTGAAGACTGCAGTAAGTAGAATAATGTACGTTATTGGTGCAGAAAAAAAGCCTCCCCCCAAGTTCATTGTACCACAGGCTTCTGGTAGCTGGTGTTATGATTGTAACTGCTAAAATCCAGAAATGTTCACCGCTAATCCAAGTGAACATAATGAAATTTGCCAACAGGCCCTTCTTCTTGCTCTTAGCTAAATCTGTTATCTAGAGATAGAGAGCTGCACAGGGTCTGGAGGAGGAGTTAGGAATACTACAGAGAGGTGAAGCTAATTGAAGGTATGGCTACAAGGGGCCTTGTCTGGGTGCCATGTGCCTTAGAAGGGTTAAAATTGTCCAAGCTTCTTTTTTCCTTGGAGGAGCGGAAGCTGTGTTCAGCTGTGATAGTACAGTTGGGACAGAATAAAATTTAGATTACTTTTTTTTTTTTCTTAGCAGAAATAATCACAGGATGGGGACACAAACATTTCAAAATTAAGACCTTGTGAGGGTGATTTTGTGACGACATGGCTTGGGCACCACATGTGTATTGGAACATTCTCCACTACAGCTGGTCAGAACAGGGTGAACAGTGATGAAGTTCTTTGTGTTTTGTTGGTTCGATGGGGTTTTTGTTGGTTTTGACTTTAGTTTTGGGGTGGGGGGTGTTGTTTTTTAGTACCCATTCTTGACCCTTTATTTTCTTCTAAATTTACTTGCTACAAGAGCTATGAGCCATGAAATCCTGTGAAGGTTGTTCAGGGACCTAAGTGACAAAAAGAGCTGCTCAGGCTCTGGCTGTTGCTTGTATTTTAGAGAAACATACTTAGAAGATAACTAATAAAAGAAGACCTGATCTAAGTATAAGAAAGGCCCATTCAAATTCAAAACCTCTTCCATAAAACAGTAAGTTAAAGGAACATGATTAAACGTGAGCTCTGCCGTGTGCTAACTGTGCTAAAGGTGTGCAACAGAAAACAAATGCTTAAGGGTAGGTGAATGATACCCATCCTGCATAAACATCATTAGAACTACCTATTGGAATGAGAAGCATTCACTCTGGAGATGTCACAACAAAAAACCCATAGCCCAAAGCTAAGAAAAACACAGTTTAGGCTTGCTGTTAGAGCAGGTGAGGAAAAGGTAGATATTTGTCCAGAATATCAAAGCAACATTTGATTTTCATTTACTCACAGTGAGTGCA
The DNA here is from genome assembly GCA_035584735.1 of Pseudotriccus pelzelni. NCBI lineage: Eukaryota > Metazoa > Chordata > Aves > Passeriformes > Tyrannidae > Pseudotriccus > Pseudotriccus pelzelni. Next base: position 13,634,675 of record JAWMRA010000050.1, on the reverse strand, counting down.
ATACCACATTTTCATAGTAATTTTATATGCAGAAGTCTTTTGGAATTTTAGGAGGTATTTTAGTTTCTAACTTCTTACATAGTGTGGTAGAATGAGATATTATCTTAAAAACACAACCCTCAGATACAGGTAGGGTTGCTTCTTGTGTTTATATAAACTGAGTATGTTGACTTTAGTATGTTGGCCAATGATATTAACGTTGATGTGCTTATCAGGAACAGTAAAAATACCTCTGAATTATTTACCGTTCAAGTGGGATGCCATGCATTATGGACAGAGCTGACATTTGGGGACAGCTCATGCAGAGTTTTCCACGTGAAGATAGCAAAATGAAACTAAATTTGTGTAGTTAGTAGAATATAAAGTAAGAAAGAACTGGGCGTAGCCTGCATTTTCAAATGTATTTGGAAGTGAGTATCCTGAAAACAACTAACTATGCTGCTGTGAACTCTGGAAAGCTGAAGTGTAGTTAAGAGTTGGGTTTGAGACCTGTAAGACACACATAATTGTTTCAAGTTTCTTTATTAATTTCTGAGGATATTTTAAATGAATATTAATGTGAATGTCAGTTTTTCCAACCCCCTCTACAAGCTAAACTAAAATACTCCACATTATGAAAATGGCTAAGCTTTACTCAGATGATGGGAGGAAGATAGAATGGCATTGTGGACATTTGGATCTCTCTCTGTGAAGAGAGACAAGGCGTGGGAAGTTTTTTACGTATTCCCTGTCTCTGGGAAATATTTGTAGAATATGTAGATAGGTTTTGATGCTGAAAGTAAACTGTGAAATGGTTGACCCTGAAGGTTTGTAGTAGTGTGATTGCGTTGTGTATTTAAAGTCAGTGAACAGGAAGTCCTACGAGTGTTTTCGGTTTATGAGCTGCAGGAGGGTTCAGATGTTGTGCTGCTGCATTTGGGTTACTGTTTTGCTCTGGTGCTGGGCAGCAGATAAATTGAGGCATGAGCATGACTGATTATAAATGCATCTTTGGGCTTTATTCTGCCAGTTCTTGCTGCTGCAGAGTGCAGGTCTCTGCATGCAATGCCTTGCCACTGCCTGATTCGTGCTCTGTTGATTCATCCGAGGCTTAGTGTAGTTGGCTCTAGTTATGGAAAGCTGGTTTACAACTGAGAGTTGCAGGGAGTCTCTTTTCCTTCAATAAGCTAGACATATTCCATGTTTCCCAGGCTGTGCAGCCACTGAATCTTGATACATGTGTGGAGGGGCAAACAGGGCTGGAGTAGCAGAGTCTCCGTGGCTCCCAGAGTCATTATCCTCCCCCGAAAACCAGAGTTTCTGTTGAATTGCTGGTGATGGTACATTTTGGGCTGTTAAAAGTGGTTCAGAGCACTGTTACATTTTTCCTAGTGACTTTTTCAGGTCAAGATCAATTTTGTCTACTGCTGGCAAATGTGAGTTTCGGCAAGTCTTCTTATGTGGAGCTACTGAGCTGCTTAGTTTTGCTTGGTTTTCAGAGTTTAAAATCTTAAGTACTTGAACCCAAATCTTCTTTGTTAGCATGCTAAAAATAGAACATAGAAAAATTGAGCCTGTTTTGGTTACCATTTGCTAAAAACCTAGAAATGGTACAATGTGCACACAGTGCTCCACCTGCTCCTGAGCACATTCAGAAGGGTTTTGTGGTTGTTGGTGTGTTCTTCCACATGGTACTTACTCCTCCTTCTCTGGATGCTGGAAGGATAAATGTATAGAAGAAAACTTAAGGAGAAAGCAGTGTTGGCCACATGCCAAATGCTGTTAAATTCAAATAGAAATAGCCCTTGTAAGTAGAGAATAAAATGTGGTAGTGGTAGACCCAAGTATTTTTGAAACTAAAATAACTCTAAATATTCTGGGTAGGTTTGAAAAAACGGTTCATCCTATGGTTAACTAAACATTAAAATGAAATCTTTTCTTGTAATGCTTTGCAGATGGACTTTCTCCAAGGGTTCTCTTTAGCTGAGACTTTGTAAGCTGTGGTTTACACTGAAATATCGCTGCTACTTTCTTGTAAACATGAGAATTATCAGGTTTTAGATCAGCGTCACTACTTATCTGTTTGGATTGTGAATTTAGCCTCATTATGTACCTGAGGATACTAAGTGATTCCTTAAAATTGAGAATTCATGTGTGATTCAAAGCGGACATCTTTGATACGAAAGAAAATTAAGGAGGTAAGAGTTTGCAAAAAAACAAAACCTGCAAGAAAAAGTGCAGGGTTGAAGTCATGTCATTGCTTGTGCTCCACTGATCGTGAGATTGGGGGGGTTGTTTCAGCCACCAGATAATGCCACTGAATTTGTTTTCCCATAGTTAAATAAACTAGTTTTTCCTTGAGTCTCCACATATGCAAAATGATATTTATATTCAGTGGAGTGGTAGAGAGCTTTTTTTTTTTTTTTTAACTTTCATGCACTTTTGTAACACAGAGGGGAAGGAACAAAAGACTTGCATTTGGTGTCAGTATTCTGTGACTAATAATGTACTAAAGAGTTTTCTAGTAGGGGTTGTGTGTTTGGATTTTTTTTAGGTACTTGCAAATGAGTGTGACAGAAAGGTCAGCTCCGTAATGCTTCAGGCAATTCAGCATCATAGAAGGTTTTTTTCCTTGCGATTCTGTTATTCCCTATTCAGACGAAGTCCTGTTGTCCAGCATGGAAGGGATAAGTTCCCTGCGTAGAGGGAAAATTTCTCAAAATGTGACTTGCGTAGGAGGCTTATTAACAACAAATGATTAAATGTTTGAAAATCTAATATTGTGCCATAAACCTACCAAATAAACAAAGCAAACCCCAGCCCCTCAGCTGGAGTGGTTAGAATCTTCCCAGTGTTTTCATATTAAAGTTTACTTAATTCTGCTTATTTCTGTAATACTGATTTGGAAAAAGAACAGCACAAACTGAGACACAAACAGAGCCTTGCCTAGGGCTTGGTGTCATCTTCAGTCCTGATCTGAAGTGCTGTCAGCGTTCAGACATTTTACAGAATTGCATATGTTTAAAACTTCGTTATTTTTAAAATACTAGACTAGACTAAAACTATTGGACTGGAAATTCTGTGTCTGCACCTCTGCGAAAGGTCTGCACACCATCAGTGTCAGAGGAAAGCAGCTGTAGAGAAAGTTTTTCTGAAAGAGGTGAGCTTGGCTGTGTACACCACTTACCAGCGATGGGTTTGGGGGTTTGTTTTAGTCATTGGTCAACTTGTTTCATGTTGATTTGCACAAGACATGTTTTTTTCACTCCAGTGCCAGCAGACATGCCCTTGCTGGTTTGACTGGGAGAGGCACTTTGATAGAGCATCCAAGTGCCTTTGTGTGTTCACTTTGTAGATGATGTCGTACAAAAGCCAATTCCTTTTCCCCCAAACCCTGTACATTTAGCTGTGCTTTTTCTCTCACCCACGCTGAGTACGGCTAAGATTCAGCAGCTTGCCTGTCATATTGTTACTGAGGAAAAGTGATAAAAGTGATTCTTGGAAATTCATGTGATTCAGCTAGTAGTGATAGCTGATCTACTTTCAAATTGAGTTTGTGCCTTCTATGTTTAAGAAAAAAAGGTTCATAGAACAGCAGTGAAAAATCTGATGTCCTTGTTGGGAAGGAAAATGAGCTGGCATAACATGGAACTTTTGGAAATGTTTTTAAGTAATTCCTTTTCTCATTTTTAATTCTGTAGGTTCTCTTTCCTTGTGCTTTCATGTTGGACAATACTTTATCCTAGAATATGGGCTGATAACCCAGTAATTTAGGTTTCCATAAGTTCCTGGGTTTTGCATTCGTAAATAATGGAATAATGAGTTAGTAAAGGTCAACTACTTATGGGAGCAACATAAATCCAGCCAGCTTACTTGAGAGATGTGTAGTTTAACTTGTAGATAGAGTCTGTATGTTGTTCAACATACAGTATTAAAGTATTTATCATCAACACCAAGTCAGATGTGATTACTTCCAAATTGTGTGTTATCTGTTTTTCTCCAGTGACTTCAGCATATGCTCTCCTGTCTGGTACCAGTCCTCGTTGGCATGATAAATTACACTGTCCTTTTAAGCAGAATTCTTTCAGTGTCACTGATACTGAACATGTACCTTATTTAGTTGCTGATTAGTTGGTCTCTGGAATGAAAAAAATACTTAGACAGTCCCACGTCCTAGTTGGGTGTATCTTTCATGGAAGAAATAATAATACCTTTCTGCTGCATCCAGCATTAATCTCACATTGAATTTACTTAAATGAAACACTGATACCTATGTTAAAGGTCTGTTTCCATTGTTAGGAACTGAAACTTGATTCCTACTTTGTATGTAGGATGTCTTGTTTCCTTCTCTAAGGAGTTCTGTAGTTGTCTCAGCTCTTTGTTGTTGTGGATGCTTTGGGAATATGTGGTTTAAGGGATCAAAAGTCGCCCGCAGCACTGAGGGTGAAGAGATCAGCGACGAAGATCATTTACCCGTTTCATTGGCTGTGAAGAGATGGTTGAATCAGAGTTGCAGCGTTTGGTGCTGTCTTTTTCTGCTCCTCAGAAGAAGGTGGGAGCAGTTTCTACATCAGTAGACACAGAAAATAAGAGAACTTTGGTGCTGTACCAGGGGCGAGCGTGGAGCTGGGCAGATCTCGCTGCAGGCAGAGGAGATTCTCTCCTCTGGGCTGAAAGCTCACTGTGCTTAATGGACTAAAATAATTGCTTGTTAAAAATGCTACTACATGGTACTATTTTGAACTTAAAGTAACTGTTCTATTTGTAGTCTTTCAGGTGCTTTTTCTTGTATCTGAAGTTCCCAGAATTTTATGCTTCTTCTGTGAAGTACTTGATTCATGGAGTACTTGATGCTGTGAGCCGTCCTACAAAAGACACTCTGTTTCTCAGATTCTTTGTTTTTATTTAGAACAAGTGTTCTACACATAAAGAAGAATGTTCTCATAACCTTCTTCCCTTGTGCACATTTGAATGAGAATTGCTTGTTTATATCATTTCTGATCCCACAGTAACAGGTTACAGTAGCATAAACAGTGTGACCTTTTAATGTGATGGCAGGAAGTAAAATGTGAAATCTATTTTTAAAGTGCATCTTTGACTAAGGAAGAGTATACTTCCTTTTTCTGACAGGAAAAATAACCCATACCAGTTCAGAAGATCTCGATTCCATTATACTGTGCGGGGCCTATTTTTTTCCACTGTCTTCTGTACAGTCATTGCAGCTGCTGGAAGGAGGGTTAAACCTCTGCCATCCTTGCGTGGAATTGTCTGTCCTTGCTTGGCATTTGCACAGCCATCAATGACTAAAGGTGGGGGCTACAGGAAAAACACAACTGACATGAGCAAGAGGGTTTAGTAAGAGGAACTTCTTTTGGAAAGAAGGAAAGGGTGGGTCATTGGAGGAAGAACAGGAAAAAAACTATGTAGCTTATTAAACAGCTAAAATACATATTGACACATTTGACAAAATGGTGTTCCAGAAATGCAAAAATAATGGGGAGCTTTACCCAGTAAAGAAAGGAGGAGTGGACAGCCACCCAGCTCTAGAAAATGTTATTGTTTATTTTTTAAGGGTTTAATTAAATTGGAAAGCAACATCGTCACTTGTCTTTTAAACTTCGAACAGTGGAGAGTTTTCACAGTAAATTTTAATTTCCCCTAGAAACTGTAGGTTGTCATGAACAAGAATCATGTTTCAGCCTCTACATGTTTTCATTCCCAGTATTGAGACCTTCTCAGAACTGGCCTGAAGTGTTTCAGGAGCAGAGCAGATCTGCCCTTGTGCTGTTTCAAAGCTCGTATAGGAAATGTGTGAAGGGCAGTGTGTGCTGTGAACCAGCAGACCCGTTCCTTTGATCCTTGCACACCACAGCACGAGCCGGGTCGGGTTGGTAGTGCCCCAAACACGCAGTGTTGGGCTTGGCAGTGAATGCTGTTACCTGGCTGGCTCATTAATGATTTCCCTTCAGGTAGCAGTTGCTTTCTGTATCTGCCTGATTACTGCCACACCTAAACACACAGAGATAAACCGGGAGAGAGCGTGTGGCAGCATGGCCAGGGTTGGGAGCAGACAGCAGAGGCACAGGCAGGTGGTAAGCTTGGGTAGCGTTGGCTTGGGGAAACGGAAGGTTTCAGCAGCGTGAGGGTGCTTTGTCTTCCTCTGGAGAAGGGCTCCGGAACAGGTACCCCCAGGTTCTGACGCTGCTTTCTTCTGTGTCCACCTGACTCATCTTGTTTTTGCTGGAAGTGAAAGATTGGAACAGGAGGTTCAAATATGCGAAATCTTTACAGCTGCTGAGTTCCTGGATTTATTAGCCGACATGAGAGCATTAGTGGAGAGGTCTAATCTTACCAGTCTTTTTAAAGGTTGTCAGGAAGCAGACAGAGCAGAAAGACTTCATGGAAACGACTGACTTATGTCTTATTTGTCATTGATTTCATGTTTATAATTTGTGTGAAGCTGACCATCAGGAGCCTCTGTTGGAGCCAAGCCCGTCAGGCAGGACGGGTGCCCAGTGTACAGGAGACTTCTCTGTGACTGACTGACAGCAGGAAATTCCTTGTTTGCCATTGTTCTGCTAAGTTCTCTGCCACATGAAAAAAGGATTTGGGGTGGTAAAACTGTTCTGTGCTTATTATCTTTTAAGAGTAGATAAATAAGGTAATATTGCCACCCAGGTAGGAGCAGACACTCATTTATTGTTTTCGTGTAATAACATCTACATCTTTAGGGATTTCTTGTTCAAAAATCTTTGCTAACAATGTGTTCTGCATATAAATCCCTCAACACACAAAAGTCTGTCTTGGAATACTTAGAGAAAAATAATCCGATCTTCTGGTAAAAATGCCCTCTGCATTGCTGATGTAAAAGAAGGCATTTGTGTGTGATTCTGATAATTGATAACATTATTTGTGGACCAGTGCTGGGAAGCCTTTAGTGTTAACTGTCTTTGAGGGGTGGGGAGTAGAAAGAGATGTGGTAAGTATGAAGGTTTTTCTTGAAGATGTTTGGAATTTATTGCATTTTATACTGTTGGGTTTTTTTCTGTAAGTGTTCCAGATCTGTGCTAAGACTGCAAATGGGGGGGGGTTGAGGTAGACACCAAGTTACAAAGCGTGTTTAGTCGAGACTGATAAGTGGCTCCGGTTGGCAGGAAGTGGAACATGATGAGCAAGAGGCTGGTGGAGCCGTGGGGTGTGGTGGGTTCGTGCAGCACTGTCTGGGCTGGGAAGGGGGAGTGGAGGAAGCCACGGGAGCTGTGCCTTTCCTCAGAGGCTGCTGTCACTGTCAGAGGTAGAAGTTATTATGGTTGCTTGCCTTTGCTAAATCAATTGGTGTTCTCACATTTAATTATTTTAAACTAGCAGGATGAGTAGATGCATTAAGTGGCAAAACTGTTTATCTCATCTGATCCATGCAACTTATTTTCACTCAGCAGTCTGGTTCATTAGCATGGGGAGGATTAACCAGCCCTTTGAAGGCCTGGCTCGTCGAGTTTTGCAGTCTTTTTCATGTGCTGGGGTGCACAGTGCTAATCTGTCCTGCATTAGGATGTCTGTGAACGCTTATCTTGATTATGTGATGTGCCTGTTAACACTGACATTTGTTTTTTAAACTCTCAGTTGCTTTCAGATGAGAAGATGTCCTGCACAGCTGGAGGTGAAAGCTCTCTCTCGCTGCAATGACAGTTTATACAACCTCTAGTGATTGGTTCTGTCAGTGTCTTACAGTATTGCTTTGCAACTTGGAGACCAGTAAAATACTGAATACATTTCAGCACGGAAGGTCTGGCTGGTTTGGGTTAAGGGAGGGATTGTGTCTTTCTGCTGGAAGCTCTCAGACTTGTTGGCATGAGGTAGATTTGCTCACACATTGTGTTTCCTGAAGGCATACTTCTGTTCTCCTTTTCTGTGTGAGAAACTGTGCCTATGATAAGTAAAATGCAATATTGGTATCCACTGCAACTAAAGACTGAATGTGCATTTTTATTTTACTGTGTGGAGGACTGTCAGTAATGTGAAGTGCTCAGGAACTGACCTCAGAACTGAGTAGTTTAACTCCTCTGGATGTCAGCAAACAGCACATCTCTGCTGTCAGTATTTAAGGGTTAAGTTTCTCTTTCCAAAAAAGTATTGACTTTTCTCTCTTATCCTTAGATCAGTTTACTACTCTGGAAGTAGTTGTGTAAACATTCTGCTTTTAAGAGCAACTTCTTTTAAAGCTTGGTGTAGAACAGAGGTGTCCAACCATTCTGTCCTGGAGCATGTGGGGGCTGGACAGGCTGTTCTGCCCCTCTCATCAACCAGAGTGGCCTGTGCAGCCCTTACATGACATGACAGTGACATAAGTCAGGTAACACATGTGTGGGCTTGTGTTTTTGGGAGGGAGGAAATGGCATCAGTGTTTGACTTTCCCCCACAACTGGATTTGGGCCACAGACTGTGAGCTGAACATCTCAGGTTCAGAACACTGTAAGGTTTAATATTAACCTAGCTTGCTTTCCTAAACACATACTAGACAGTCATGTGAAAAACCAGGAGTATCCCAATTCTGCTTTATCTAACATCTGTTTTCAGCAGTACTGTTTGTTCTCAGCAGGTTTTTGTGTGCATTGCAGTAGCTTGGCAACCTCTAGGTTGCACCGTTCAGTGAATTCAGTGTGCTTTTAATCATCACTACAATTTTCCTTTCCAAATTTGAATATTCTAAGTACAGTGAATTGGGCATCTGTGATTATAACAGCAACTGCCACATTCAGCAGATCCCAACCGAAACAAGCTGCTTATGCAAATCTGTAATCCAGCGAGTTTCTTCAAATTTCAGTCCAAACGTCTTTCTTAAGAAAAAATACTTATAACTTCTTTCTGGGAATAGTAGTTAAGCAGTTAGAGCTGCTTAACGTTCCCCAATAGGGATTTGGGCAGTCTGCTGAAAAACAAAGCCACTGAAAGCATGACTGTTTGCTGGTTCTGCTGTAGGAGCAAAGCTCGAGTTTGACCTTTCCCTGCATGCAGAGGCATGAACATGGATTGTGCAATCCTGTTAATTGTACATTCTCTTTAAACTCTTGGCATCTCGTTAGGTTAGAAATGATAAAAAGCTTTTGGTAACAGTGTGATGGGCATGCTTTGGCAGAACGAAGCTGTAGTTCATTGCTTGTATGCTTACTAGTAGCCACCATGGGGAAATATCCTTTTGCTATAGATTAGAACTGGAATTCCATATTATGCCCTAATCTGTAGGGAACAAACAGAATGCAGGAGGGAGCCTCACTTACCTGGCAGGGAGCTGGTACCTGTCACATGCAGTTCATAATTTTCTGTGAACAGGGGTTCTTGATACTAAATAAATCCAGTTTTCCCCCTCACCCCTCTGATTTGAAAACTGCATCTCAGGAAAGCCAGTGAAGCAAAGTACAGTACAAATGTCTTCAAGGAAATGAAGTTCACCACTGAATAAGATGTAGATACCCTTTTCTTTTTTAATAGGTAATGTGGAGTTCACAACTTCCTATTAAACAATTCCAGCCACTTCCTTGCTCGTGTGTTTTAGTACTTCCTTTATATACGAGCTCATAACTTGCAGAATTTTGATGGAATTAGTAGAAAGTTGGAAATATGGCTGTTGCCTGCCCCATAGTATTCTAAATACAAAAATAATACTGATGTGTTCTGAACATGTGCCCCATTGTAGTCATGATGTGATCTTATCCCCTTAATGTTGTCAAATGCAGAGACAAATTTGATTTAGCTTTTAGATTACTGGAGATTAAATAATAATTAGTAATAAAGATTACTGGATGAACAAAACCATTCCTGAAAATCTGTGTATACTGAATAGACCTGTTTTGTGCATAAATTTATTGCTTTAAAAAAAACACAACAGTTTAATTTTAACATAGCATATGGCAAGCTGGTGTCTAAAACTGCTTGGACTGACTGTACTTTCTAAAGGCATATATAACTTCTTAAACTCAAGATAAGAATGAAGTCTTAGAAAAACTGTTTTAATTCCTATTTGCTTCTGTGAACACCAGTAGCTTGTTTATTCTATCATCTGACATTAGATAAGATCTGAGTTTAGTTTTAGTCAGTGGTAGAGGTAGAAAATGAGGCTTGCAAGCTTGCTCTGTGTCCGTAAAATCCTGTTTTCACGATGGTTAGAGACTTTCAGACCAACTCAAATCAAGAAAATAAAAATGAGGCAAACTCCAGAAGTTCTGATCCCTAAGTAAGAACCCTTTTGTTTCTGGTTTTGTGTCATCATGGAAAATAGGCCATTGACAATTATCTAGAAGTGCCTTTGTATTTAGGAAGAGTTTCTCACCAAAACCACCAGGGGAATGCAGGATTCCCAGGCCTGGCTCCCTGTCCCCTTCCAGTGACAGTTCTTTTTTCTGTAATGGTGGGGTAGGGGAGCTGTCTAAAGCTTTCTTCCCTTGCCTCCAGGGACCAGGGGAGACAAAAGCATTCCTATGAGAGCCTAAAAAAATGGCTCAGAGAAATGGCCTCCCTTCTGCGAGGAGAAATTCAGAGTTGTTCCAGCACAGCTGCCAGGGTTACAGTGAGGGGGTTGGATTCCTGAAATGGGAGTGAGGAACATTGGCTCCCAAGTTAGAAACCTAATGAGTTCGAGCATCCCAGATGAAAACTAATCTGCTTGGAGAGCACAAGTAGCATCATCACAGCAACCAAGAGGTGTCTCCTGCCTGTCTTCAGGGGGGGACTTCCTTAACTGGGGCGTTTGCACTGCTCCTGAGTGCCTGTTAGGAAAGAGAGCAGATGGAAATCACTGGGCTGTCTCCTCCTCATTGAAACCCTTTAATGTTTTAGCAGTTCAAGTAGATGTAAATGTTTATTTTGGAATGTAATGCCAACAACAACAACCAACTTGACATTTGGGTATTCAGAGGACAATAACAGTGATGTGAAAAATGTGCGGTATTTTCCTTTGTAAGCCCTAGAAGTATATTTGTGCAGCTCTGAGTCTCTAATGAGCCAGGGGTTATGTGTGTGCACATTCTTACATTCAGCCCATCTTTTCCCTTTGCATGCAAATGTGTTAATAGCATAACAAAAATGAGTTGAGGATAAATCTCAGAGCATCTCTTGCTTTCCCTGTTACTCATTGCATTGGCTGTGGTTTTAGGAGGTGTTAAGAGGTGCCAAGTCAAGTTATTTAATTTGTAAAGAGCTTGATAAGTAAATACAAGAAGAAGTTTGGAGCTCTGACAACGGATTTTGTGTTTTCAGGCACATTTAGTGCTGTAAGGCCTCTCTGACATGGGTGAAGTTTTTGCTTTGGTCAGATTGTCTCTGTGTAGCCACCTGTCATTCCACCTACTTTGTAGCATTCATTTTCAGCACCCACCAAAATTTCTGAGGTCCTGCTATTTCCTGTTTTCAAGTAGGAATATGGACTTCCTTGGTCTTCGTTACTGGTAACCACTTTAATGTGCACAATGGCACCATTCAGGAGAGGTATCTGTTTCCTTTTGTTGGAACCTCATCTCTCTGTGACAGAAAGCACAACAGGCTGAAAAGCGTAAGAAGCATCATCCTGTTTGCTAAATCCAGGGTTAAAAATCCTTGTGATGTTATTCAGGGAATTGTCCTGGTGCTAAATATATGGATATAAAATCAAACTCTGAAAAAAAATCCAGCCTCACCATTAGGAGACTGTTTAAGAAACCTTTTCTTTCTCTGACTTGTTAGGATTGCCTCGAGGATTAGGACTAGAAAAAGTGCCCCAGAGCTTCACAAATATTTTTTTTTATCTCTACTGGATAAGCAAAATGATGGATTTAGGAGAGATGATGACTTTGTAGTACCTGGCAGTTCTGTCACATCACTGATATTGCTCAGGTCTTGTGTATTTTGTAGGTACTGTGCCTGTCCCCAGGGCTGCATCCTGGCCTTACTCTTAACTAAAATCCCTGATGCTCCGTGGTGGATGCTCCCTAATTAGTTTCAATTAGGGACAAAAGGGAAAGCTAATTAGTTGGTGAGGTGGTGTTCTCAGCGTATTTGTGGTTGGTGTTTTGGGAGTGCTTTAAACCACCTTCAGCTCCTTTCCCAGGACAGGCCTCTGGTTTAGCAGTGGGCTCGTGCCCTGTGCTGGCAACCCCCTGCACTGTGGCTTTCCCTGGGGAAGGAACATGATCTGTGTGTTATACCAGTTGGAATGTCTGGGGAATCACCCTTTGTTTGGAAGCTCTGGCTTGTGTTGTGCTTTCACGGGTAATTTCATAACACAACAGGAAAGTGGCTGTGGGAGCTTGGATGGGCCATGTCGTGGTGGAGCTGCGTGTGTCCGCTTAGAGCAGGGCCTTGCTGCAATGCTGTTCTCATGTTGAATTTGGTTTTCTCTGGTACCTGCTGGTTCTGGGGTGTGCTAGGCATTAGATCTCTATCTCACATCGCGGATCTTAATTTGAAAATGACCTTGACAAAATGAAGATCACTGGGGAGCTGCAGCTTGCCCTTTTCTCCTTGACAGTTCTGGTATGTTAACAAGTCCTGCCTGTTATTGATGAGCAGGTGTCACTGTACATAGGGAATACTGGATTTGTCTAGTCATCTGTTAATGTGACCAGTATTTCTAAGGTACAGTTAGTAATCTAGATGTGTTTAACTCATGTCATCTACAAAAGGGTTAAAAATAATGCTGTGGTAGCTCTGCAGTTGTTTGAGTTTAAGCTGCTGCTAAGGCCTTTCTTTTAAAAAAAAAATAAATCTAACGTTTGTAATCTTATTTTGTTTCTCTAAAATGTTTGTCTTGAGCGAAATGACTGCGGTGTTTGTCTACTAAGCTGCGAAAGTGCTGTGCTGTTTGTTTGGTTTTTAGTCAACATACTTTCCAGGAAAAGGTGAAAGGACACAAACACCACAGACAAGTTTCGGTTGCAGCTCAGTGCATGTGAAGTGTGTCTTAATCTGAAGTGAAGTCTCTTTTTAAAAAACTTAACTAGAGGCTTAGTAGGAAGAGTCAAACTTCAGCTCCTCACATGCATAGGGCTGGTTGCTTTCGAATTCATTTGTGCTGTTAGTCCTCGAGCCCACAGAACTCACTCTGTGCTAGAATGCTCTTGGCTATTGCAGTAGTTCTGTACAGTTCATTAGATTAGCCTGTTAATTGTCTTCCCAACTCATTTAAGGGGCCTTAAACCGTGACAGTAGATCCAATACTAAACAGCTGCCTGGAATCTCTGTAGGCAGAAGATGATAATATCCTTCTCTGTCAGTACAGTACCTAGTTGTCTAGTGGCCTTTCACATTTCTTGTTAACTGTAGGAATAATAACACCAGATACTCTGAAAATTTGTGTTCTTTTAGTTGCATGCCCAGGCAAGTGGAAGAGCAGGATATGTCCAGAACCAAAAGCCTTAGAGCAGACACGTGCACTGGGGTCAGAAATGGGAGAAAAGGAAAAAAGAATCTGTAAAGATCCATCCAGCTTTTAACTGGTAAGACCTCGAATCTGTTGCCTGGTGAGGAAGCAAGTCTTACATTTGATTATCTTATTTATTATTCAAAAGAGTTCATTTATCTTAAGATTAAACAGTGGTAATGGATTATGCAAGAATTTATGGCATTAGTACAGTGTTGCTTTCTTAACATTAACTGGGGTTTTTAACACTGTATCTCTCAAAGAGAGTAGAGTACTCTGAGTGACTATAAATAAAGTTAGTCCATGGTTCCCTTTCATCTGCAGTGTTTTCAAGTGCGTGTCTTGTCCTTTTCTCTCCAGTTTGAAACATGTCATTTGCAGCTTGTCTAAACTCTAGAAAATACCTTGGTTGCGTTTTTTTCTTTTTTACAGGCTTCAGGGAGGACAAAAAGACATACAAACTGTAAATACCAGAAGGTAAGGGAGGAATGAGAAAAGCTTCATCTCACACCTTTCCATAGCAAAATCTGATCTGATTTTGTCCTCCCTGAAGCCTGTGAAGCCTTGGGTTTTGTTGGTGGTGGTAGCTCTGTAAAAGCTATAATCCTCTTAGATGGCTTGTGAGATGTCAGAATGAAAATATTAGGTAACTAGGAAAGCAGGGCTCTGTTTATAACCACAGTTGTCGGTCTGTGAAGCCTGGAATACCCTACAGGCCAGGAATGACACATTTTTAAACTCACACAAAACCTATGCTGCAAACAAATTAAGGTCTGAATTTGCTAAGCAGGCTGAATTCCTTTAGGAGTTATGTGGATATCTGAGCTGTGAGATGCACCAGTCTGTTTGAAATGAGGTTAAACCAAAACTCTTTATGTAGAGACCTGTAACGTTTGGGCAAATCAAGATCTGGATCTCATCTCCGTGGTTATTTTTCTTCTTAGAGAAGAAGAGTAACTGAGTTAGAACCTCTTGACACTTTAATGAGAGTGTGGTTTATTTCCTGGCACTGACTTTGTTTGATGATACAGATAGCAAAGCGTTTCTTTTGCACAACAGCTGTCAAGAAAAAAGCCATTTTGTCTTCTCAAAAGTCTATCCTTCCAATAATGTCCAAGATGCACTCCTGGAGCAGAATGACTATCTGGGAGGAAGAATAGGGATGGATGTGAAGAAGGGAACTTGGGTTGTTTTCTTAAGCTGACGCTCCATTCAGTTGTTTCCTGTTTTGGCAGTAAGTACATGGCTACAAAACAGCAGAAGTTGAGTGTCCCTGCCAGCAGCTCTGAACTTCTTCTGTTATGGGTCATAAATTTCAAGGACAAACTGTATTTTGAACTAACTGATATTTTAGAAGTTTCATGTAATTCTTTAACCTGATACTAGAGTTTCCCTGGCTCTGCTGCAACCCTCAGAAAAATCAGAATTGAGAAATCAGTTTTCACTCGTTGCAGAGGACACTGGAGCAATACAAGAATCTGAGCAGCTGAGCTGTGCAGAATTGCAGAGTTTTGTTCATCAGTGTCTTCCTTCTGGTAACATGCAAAATAAATGTGCTGTTAAAGTTTGGAAATGACACAAGTCTGTGTCTCTCCCCCTTCTGGAAGCACATGCCCAAGGTGTAAGTAGGGATCAGGTGCAGGTGTTTAATTGAGCATTTACAGTGTTCAGTTATCTACCATGATAAGGTGGGTACAATAAAGTAGTGCAGGGTTTACTTTCATCAGTCTCTCCAGTTGGGCATGTTGAAACTAGTCAGTGGTGAGAGACAATCTGTAATACCTAGCTGGGATAAACGTGGGCCTCGGAGAAATGAGTCCGCTCTGCCACGTGTGGATATGATTTAATATCACAGTCATGCCCAGTTTACATTCTCCTGGGGGGTTATTTCCGTGCCTCCAACCAGCTGACCGGTGTCACAAACTCTGCGTGGCCAAATTGCTGCAGCCTGTTCAGATTGCCCCTGGAGTGCTGAATTAGCAAGGGGCTTTCTAGGAAAACCATGTGTGTGACTTGTTTGTTTATTTATTTATTTACTTGAACCTGGTGTAATAGTGCTGTTGAACTTTAAACAAGCCTGTCCCTTCCTCTCTTACGTGCTGTTTGACTTCAGGAAGAAGCTTGGCATACCAGGCAACTGGTTTCTTATTTTTCAGGGAGATTAATAAACGAATAAAAAAAATGCATTTTACTTGAGAGCAAAACTAGGAGACCAGATAAAATGCTTTTAAGGGGTATTAAAATCCACATTTATTTCACTTATGTGGCTAAAATTCTGCAGCTGCTCAAGATTAATGGTGTGTGATGCAGCTGTCTGTTCATTTATCTGATCTTTAGATTACCTTCTTCTTACCTGCAAGTTACATCCTCATTTCTTGTTCTTGCCCAAAGATCCTGATGTAAAGCTTAATGTAGGATAAGAAATCAAATCTTCCTTGTCAAAGCGGGTTACATGAGCAGTTGATCTTTGTGTGCTTTACATCTTGGCAAGGCTCCCTTGTTGAGGAGTCAGTTCACTGCTTTTCAGGGACTCAGTTGCATGCCGAGTATGAAGACCTGTTCCCATCTGTGGGTGTTAATGGTTGATCCCTTGGTACTGCTTGTTTTCCTTGTGATCTTCTCCTCAGGTCTTTGCCACCTCGTTGAATCGTTGAGGTATTTCCATTCTGGAATCAGTCAGTAGTGACATCTCAGGAAAAAGCACCTTTCGCTTGATTTTATTGTAACTTGGTTTTACTCCTCCACCTTTTACAGAAGCCTCATCATTTTTTTCAGTGCCAGCTTTAAGAGGAAACCTTTTTTTTTTTTTTAAGCTTTTAAGCTAAAATTACTTTTTTATTTAAGTCTTTTTATACTTGTGAATTGCTTTCCTTAGTGTGACTGCCACAAGTAGATGGATTGGGTGCACTTCTGTGGCCCCTGATAAGATCTTGGCAATTGCTGCTTCCTGAAGGAACAGAACTGTTAAAATGACAATATATTGTTATCTCTTAGCCTGAACTACTCCAGAGTTTATGGTGCAATTAGATCGTGTGATCAAATTGAGCCCTGCTGCTCAGGCTCAGGCTCCCAGGGAGGCTGAGTGATGAAGATGAAGGCCTCGAGACTGCACCTTTAGTTCCTCCTCTGGAAATACTGATATGCAAATCCACACAAGGTTGCCGTGAGTGTGAATGACTGCCCTTGCATTCCGGGTCCTTTCTGGATTGCAGAAATTGTGAGGTGATGGGCCAAGTGGAACCCATTGGTGCAATTGAGAGCAACCTTCTTATTCCAGTCAAGATTGCAAATTAACAGCTACAGGAACTTCCCATTTGAAGAGCAGGGCTGCAGCAGACTTCCTCTTTCACCCCTGAAGAGTTTGGGGCACTTGCACGGGGTACAGGACTGAAAGCCAGGAGATGAGTGGTGTGGAGTGACTCATGCTCCAAACCCGAAGCATTTGACTTGGGAAAACTGACTTCAGTTCTAGCCCTTCCTCTTTAAAGTTTTATGTTTCGTGACCTTTTAAATGAAATGTCGAGCTTCCTTTTTAACAGACTGGATCTCTGCAGTGTTACTTGGTGTGATTCAAGATTTGTAACTTGACTGCGTTTTCATCCACTGCCTTCAGTTCTTATGGCATCACTGGCTCCAAGTTCCTCATAGCATAATAATTCCTCATGCCATAATAATTTCCTCAGAGCACAGTAATTCCTCAGACCATAATAATTCTGTGCTGTGAATGATTCTGCTTCCTCCAGCACAGAAATCCTGTGGTGCTGTTAGGAACATATTCTGAGCCTGGCCAAGCCCCAGTGAGTACCAGTAGTTACGAGCCTCCAGCAGTACCCAGGACCAGAAGTTTTTGACAAGCAAGCCTTTAACGTGGCCACAGGACATTGGAGTGACATGGCACTGGGTTGTTTCTCTCCAGTAATTTCTCTGTTGAAGGCCATCTGATTTTCACTAAAGTCAACACCCTATCCTAGAAGTGATCTGGGATGATAAATTCTTCTGATCACTTCAGGTGTTCTAGCAACTGCTGTAGCAAAAAAAAAAAATAAAAAGGAAAAAAAAACCCAAACCAATAACCAAAACCCCAAACCACTTTTATCCCATGTTGCTGAGCAGAGGATGCCCCGTGTTTTCAGGATGGATTTGAGCACTGAGCTCCAAGAATACATGCCCTCCAGGATATTCTATTTTGTCATGTTCATTACACTCAGAAATGAAGTGCTCTGTGCTGGTTGGATTTTTCACACAAGGCAGCAGCTTGCCTGTTGCCATATCTGGGTCTCTCATTTTATTCCCATCCCACCCCCACCCCATGTTTTTTCCTGTTTTTTTGAAACACGCTCCAGAAATATATTGCCCTTTTTAAATTGTCTCTTGAAAGCACATGAGTAACTTCTTTCTTTTCATTTTCTCTGTGCCTGTGGGAGTTATGCATCTCCTAGAACTCCCTTATTCTTTCAGGACCTTTAGGCACCTGTTACATCTTGAAAAAGATCTAATATTTACTAGTGAGGTAACAGCCAGCTCTCTGTTCCCTGGACAATAAATTACAGCTTCAGTTCCTGAAATACTTTGTGCACGTACATGTGCATGCCTGAGTATAATATTTTTATATTAGAATGCCTTTGTATAATTCCATTTTGGTAAGGAAACTTTTGTTCCATTTCTGTTTTTTAAAAGAGGGGACAGTTCTTTTTAAATTTGTTAATGCTGTGAAAACAAACAGTTACATTAGTGCTGCTGCTAATTTAGCCCAGTATTTACAGAAAAATGCCTAGGGGATTTTGGTTTGGTTTGCATTTTGCTGATTTTTATAATATGAATCCTGAGTGGTGGGGTAGTTGTGCTGGCTTGGTGTTGGTTTTGTTGGGTTTTTTTTAATACTTAAAAAAATAACGCATGTAGGCTCTGTGGGAAATGTGGTCAGAGCTCTAGAAAACCATTTTTCCTTTTTCCCTGGTCTTGTCTCTTGTTAATCCTGTACAGTCATTACAGAAGAATAAACCCCTGTAAAACACCAAGTCACCAACCTGGTGTCAGAGACAAATTTATGAAAACACCCATTTTAGCTGCCTCATGTTTGAGATATTAGACTGTGGCAGTGCAGATCATATTCTCCAGACCGCATTCCTCACAAGCAGAAATACTGGCAGCCATGTGTTAAGTTATAAAAAGCTGGCAGCTGATGTCAGGGCTTATTTCAGCGAGGAGCTGTTTTGGAATACTGTACTAATTTTGGGCAGGTTTATGTAAATTAGAACTCCTCTCAACATGTAGCATTCAGTGTAAATTGATACATACCTGAATAATGGAGCAGAATAGATAAGCAGGTAATGTGCTGCAGCAGATAACCCATTTTAAAATAATCTTTGGCATTGTGTATGATTCTTTATGCAGAACTGTGTTTACACAGTGTTTATGTACAATGTGAAGTTCTGTTTCGACAAATTGGGATTAATGTCCAAGGATGGCAGAATTCTTTTTATTTTAACTTCTGAAATCGTCTCAGATAGCTGAGCTATCACGTGCGTCTGAAAAAACCCAACTGAAAGAATCCCAGGTGTACGGTTGAGAGTTGGATACAAATAACTTTGGCCATTTGCAGCTTTGTGACCTCTTGCTCATAACTCCAGGTAGAGATACAAGTAATCTTAGACAAATCACCACTCTATGTTTGATGCCAAGGGGGGCAGACGAGATTTTTTTTGTATCATAGTGAATGTTTTCATTGCTGCTGAGTCAGAAGCACAACTGATATTTTGACTGATGCTGCAAACAAGTGTCTGTTAAATGTTCTGCTTCGTTTTTATGCAAACTAAACAATATTTTAATACAGAAATAATGTTACTGTTGTATTCTGATACATTTCAACTTGATTCTTAATTTGAAGCCCGAAATGTTCTCTGGCCAGAACTCCCACACTTGAAGTTGTGAAGTCACACAGGTATTTGTCTTAAAATAGCTAATGATATGAAATTTGATGAATTCAGATCTAACACTTTATTTTTTTGTTTCAGGACATCAGGCACGAAGCCAGTGATTTTCCATGTAAAGTGGCCAAACATCCCAGAAACAAAAATAGAAATAGGTACAGAGATGTCAGCCCCTGTAAGTACACTTTCTTTTCCATTGTTTGTAACAGACTGTTGACCTCTAATGACTTCTAACACTTAAATGTTCTTTTTATGGACAAGAATCTCTGTGTTAATGTATTTATTTGTGGGATAGATGTCACAGGATGCCATTATATCCATAGGATTATACTAGGGCAACACAGAGTCTGTATTTGCGGGCAGAAAGCTGAAGAAAGAAACTTGCTTTACCTCTGAATTCTTCTGCTGGAGAGGAAGGGTGGCTGAAGCAGCATTGCTGCAGCTGCAGGGGTGGTTTGTGCTGCAGTGTGTTCAGTCCCCAGGGCATCCTGCTGGCCAGCACAGATGGCAGCACTGCCCCTCGCGGGAGGGGGGCAGCAGTCTTGCATAAAACACGACTGCTGGAGAGAAATCTAAGCTAATGAGCTGATGGGAACACAGAAGGGGACATTTGCAAAGGAGATGCTACAAGGATGAGACGTGTATTGTTGAAATGATTATGGTCACATATTCCAGTGGGAAGTGCATCTTGGAGCAGGTGTGGCCTGGACGAGGCACGGCTCAAGGTGGGGGTTGCAGCCTGTTTTTCCTTCCCTTGCCCAGGCATCCTGTGAGCATGGGCTGCAAGAGTAGCAGTGTTAGACCAGCCCTGTCGCGGGCAAATCTCCATCCTCTGTCCCTGGCCACAGTGTTCCTGTGTGTCAGAGAACTTCTGTGCTTGGTGCTTAAAAGTTCCTGAAGCCTTTGGGGCAGTCGACCAGAACAGTAATGTTGCATATTGTTTGTTTTACTAAGCAGTTCTAATATCTGGGGTTGTGAGTAAGAAATGGTTCCTCTTTTGCCTTTGGATAAAACTGCTTCCAGTCTGTTTGGCTTTCTTGCAAAATGTGGGAATCCTTGAGCAAGCTGGGTTTGAATGTTTAAGCTGCAAGAGATAAGCAGTTGTGTAATTCTGTTTATTTAAAACCAGTAACTCAGTAACTGTACAAATAGGTCAGTGTGGTCTGGTTTGCAGATTACTGTGGGGATTATTTCAGATGCAAATGCTTCATTCTTGCAGTGTGTTCTTGGAAGGTGAAGAGCAGCCCGTGTTCCCTCCTCTGCTGGGGTGCTGTTCTTGCAGTACCTACATTGTATTTCCAGAGTTACAAGCCCAGGGAGCACCTGAACTACCTGGGATTATTAAACCCTTTTCATTCTTCAGGACAACTCAGCTTTTTTGACCCTAACATCTTATGGGGTTGTGCATGGAATCTGCTGTGTTGCATATACATTAACCAGTGTTTTCTAATTATGCTGCAGTTGATCACAGTCGAATTAAGCTAAACCAAGGTGACAATGACTATATCAATGCTAGTTTGATAAAAATGGAAGAGGCCCAAAGGAGCTACATTCTCACCCAGGTAATTGCTGGCAGTGGTCAATAAAAATCATATGGTGGCTGGAGTTTTTTTCATGGGTTTTGTTTATTTTCTTTATTGTAAAGTGATTTAAGTGCATATAAACATCTGGGTGTGGATAAACATATGCACAGAGAGGAAAGCCATGAAATACAGACTGTAGTGATGGGAACGTGGGGGCAGGAGGGCAGTGGCTGCTTTTCCCTGGATCTGTGAATTCCATCCCTATACAACAAATTTCAAAACACCCGGATACCCTGTTGTCTTATTCTGAGAGCCACAACTGTGCCAGGATTCTTGTTTGTGCTAAATATTCCGTGGAGACTGTTCTGATCTCTGATCTTCGTGTTTGTTTTTTTTTTTATCCCTTCCTCCCACACTTTATCTAAAGGTAGACTAGGATTAATGTTTTCAAGGGACAGCTCTTCCTTCCTGTTTGTGGAGAGTAAAGATAAATCTCCTAAGGAAGAAATAGACAGCACAGTTTCAGTGTGGAAATGGTTCTTTGCACACAGCTCTTACTGCATCGATTCAGGACAGGGGAGGTTGATCACAGGGTTGAACTGGGATGTGGGATAGTTGAATGTGCAGCTGACCTGGTACAAGTTCTCTGCTCTGATCTGGAATTTATTGGCTTTATTTGAATCCGAAGACGCTGGCCTGCTGTTCTGTTTGAGCAAAGGGATGGACAGCAAATATGAGGCACAATAATGCTGGTTTGTGTTGCCCAGAATTCAGAACAGTAGCTTTGGAGTAGAAAATAGTGAAGAAACGTAGCACAAACGGGAAGTTATAAGGAAATCTGCTTTGTGAAATAGATAGTAGTCTTTAAAAGCAGTTCTCACTTCATTCAGTCCCAGAGCAGATCCATGAAGATTCTGGAAAACCATGTCATTTGTTGCCGATCTGGCATCATTTCAGTGTTTTGACTGTTTATCCATTTAGTCAGGTAATTTTCAAGTATCATGAATAAGGTTGATGAATTGCAGAGTAGTTAATTTTGCTCTTAGTCAGTCAGTGGGGTTTTATTTCCCCAAGACCTTTGTACACCTTTCCTGAGAAAATGCAGCATTTTTCACTCCCAGTTCTGTTCTCATAAATGAGACTCCATCTCTCTTCCTCTTATGTGTGGGGGGAAAAGATGAACCATGCTTTCATGGGAAGATTCGTAACGTGGAACTTAGAGCTGTCTCACTGCATGTTTTTACAGTTTTAAATGAGAAGTTGCTTGTTACTTGTCTAAATCTATTGCCCAGTGCAGTAACTGTTACTGGGGAACAGTGCACTGACAGTTACAGAAAGTAATGCTTATTTCTGGGGATTCTGTCTCTGCAGGGACCTTTGCCAAATACTTGTGGTCACTTTTGGGAGATGGTTTGGGAACAGAAAAGCCGTGGTGTTGTCATGTTGAACAGAGTGATGGAAAAGGGATCCGTAAGTACTTACCCAGCTCTAGCTCAGTGCTCGTCACATGTTTATGGGTTTTGTTGAATAAAAAACCCAACTAAAACCAACCCCGAGAATGGGGCCAAACAACTCTTAAGTAATTTCATCTAAGAAATTATGCCTAGAATTGAATACTTGGGCGAACTGGGGTTATTTTAAGTAATTTACCATCAGATAAGCAGAAAGCTTTGGTTCCTCTGGCACGTGGAGAAGCTGCTGCCTCGAGAGGAAATGCCTTGGCCTATGTGATGGTGGAGAAGATGGAACCATTGGGCTTGGATTTGCTCCCTGGCTCAGAGCTCTGCCTCAGTGCTGGTTCTACAGCTGTCATCCCTAAAGAGGCCTGTCAGCTCTGCCGGTGTGGGACAAAAGCAGCTTTAAAGAGTGATAGAAATGCCCAGTTAAAAGTTGAATGCTGCAGTGTAGTCACTATAAAGACATTTGGAGGAGGGGTAGTGAGCATGTTGAGTATCCACCAGTGTTAACTGGGTGGTACATGCTTTTGCATCGTCAGGAAAGAATTCCCAATAATCAGGAAAATTCTTGGACAATGAGTTGTGTTTCAACTGCAGTCTTAATTTTTAAGCGTTTTGCTCTTCTTTGTAGTGCAAGTGTAATTTAATCTTCAGAAGAGATGCAGTAACCATATTTTTCAGTGTTTTCTTCCTTTCCAAGCATTCCTGCTCTTTCTCAGCGCATTCTCAGTTTTAAACAAAACGAATTCCTATGATCCCTTAGCCTGCTCAGCAAACAGCAGTGGGAGCCCCTCAGTGGAGCACAACAAAATACCGTTTGCAGACACGTTTGTGGAGAAATCAGACCCAAAGCCAATTGCTGTATCTTTAATACAAAACCGAACAAAAGTGCAAAGAATTATAAATGCATTCTACACCCCAATAAACACAGTGCTACCTTTCTCTTTGGTTGGCTCACTTAAGGCCCTGGCACGCAGCAGTCTTTGCAAAACTAATCTCTCTGGGAGACTTTTTGATAAGAAAATTGAGATTCAGTCAGAAGTAGGTAATGGGAATGTTTGCTGAACACAGGGGTTTTTTGTTTGGCACTTCACCTTTAAACTGTGCCATTTAAAATCAAAATGGTCTCCCTGCTATTTTTATTTTTTGTGGTGAGTGGATGGAGTAATCCAAAATCTCATCTGATGTTACCCCTGGAAGTTAGCAATGTGGTCATTTCCTATATGTAGCTTATTCATAAAATTAATAATACTTTTCACAGTGTATTCTGCTCTTGTTAATATCTGTCTCTTCTTCTGAAACTTTAGATCTTTGACGTGACAGTAATAAAATGCAGGGTAGGCTTGAAATTCAGATTTTGGCAGACTGTTATGAGAGCTTTTGTACTTAGTTATTAGATTTTTGTCTGTTTGGCACAAGCTAAAATAAATAATGACTTTGGAGATTTTGAATAGATTTCACAGCTTCACACTCTTTCAGCTTTCAGTCCTTAGGTGTTTTCGTGAGTTTAGTCAAGGTCAAAATAATCTGACTCTTGCAAAAGTGGAGATGTGGTTCTGTAACATAAAGGAAGACTGATATTCTTCACACTGTAATTTCTGGTCCTTATAATAGAAGCAGATGAAGAAATTGTAAGAAAAGGTTGTATTTAAGGATGTTTCTTCCTTACCTTTTACACAGACATAAATGACATTTGTATGGCTCCTGTTTGGTTTTAGATAAAGTGTGCACAGTACTGGCCACGGAAGGAGGAGAAGGAAATGTTTTTTGAAGACACAAACTTGAAGCTCACGTTGATATCTGAAGATATAAAATCCTATTACACAGTACGACAGCTGGAGTTGGAAAACCCGACCGTAAGTACAGGATCTCATCCAGTCCCATCCCTGGCCCTCTTGGGGGGCAGATTCACCTCCTCAGCAGCAGGGGCTTGGAGAAAATGGTCAGGAATTGCACTGAATTTGGTGATTCTGCTTGAGATTATTCCTCAGCCTCAGTTTGTGTGCTGTGGAAAGGAAACTCTCAGATATTTATTTAACATACCTGGAGAAACTCAAGGCCTTTGCGTGTCTCAGCCATACACTGAGCGGTACAAGCTTTTGAGCTGTGCTGAAAAAGCTAAACCACCTTGTAAAGAAGTGCATTTACTTACCCAATTTCCTGTGCCCCAAATGGAGACCTTCACAACAAGAGATAATTATTCGTAGTTTCTTGGCTGTGCAGCTTTGAAAGCTCCCCTCAGACTGGTGCAACTTCTAGTCAGCAGTTCCCAACACTCCTGACTCATGTATCTGCTCTAAAAGACTTCCCAAATGCTGTTTCTCCAGACCCAGGAAAGTCGGGAGATTCTGCACTTTCACTATACCACATGGCCTGACTTTGGTGTCCCCGAGTCCCCGGCCTCGTTCCTCAACTTCCTGTTCAAGGTGCGGGAGTCGGGCTCGCTGAGCCCCGAGCACGGCCCCGTCGTGGTTCACTGCAGCGCCGGCATCGGCAGGTCCGGCACCTTCTGCCTGGTGGACACGTGTCTGCTCCTGGTAAGGCTGCCTTCTCGTGGGCTGCTCCTGCACGGGTGTTTTTGGTTTGAGCCTTGCAAGAGCTGTGGCAGGGCCCTGGGAAGTGTCGTCGCCGTGATTTCCATTATTTCGCTCGTACTGTTTTGGGAGTGTTTTCCAAGGCAGGTCTCATTCCTGAGTGGTCATTTGGGGTCTGGGGAAGAGAACTCTCTAGTTCTCAGAGTGATTCACAAAGACAGGCTTTGCCTTCGTGGTTAAGAGAAAACCACACTAGATGTGTGCAAAGTCATAGCATGAACTGTCCTGAAACAATGCAAAGCTCATCTGATGAGTTTGCTTTTACAGTCACCTGCACTTGTGGGCCGGAGGGAATTGTCCTGACTTCAGTATAAAGCTGGAGTTCTCTTGGCTTTATTCTGTCACTGTGTGAGAACAGTAGAAAGCCAAGTCAGACCTAGGCTAAAATGTCACTAAAAAGAAAAAAGGGGGAAAGGGACAACATTTTGGAGTCCCGTTGGTTTCACCTCAGTCTTTTTGGGGACACAATAAAAGGCTGCTCATACTGGTTTGCTGTGAGTTCATTACCTGTGTAATGTGGAGGGCAGTGTGAATGTCACCAGAACATAAAGCACATTTTGTATTTTTCAGATGGACAAACGGAAAGATCCTTCCTCTGTGGACGTGAAACAGGTTCTCCTGGAAATGAGGAAGTACAGGATGGGCCTCATCCAGACCGCAGACCAGCTCCGCTTCTCCTACTTGGCTGTTATTGAAGGGGCAAAATTCATCATGGGAGATGCTTCAGTGCAGGTGAGTGCTGTGGGCAGCTCAGCCAAAGGAGGAGCTGCAGCTCCATGGGAACTGCAGCAAGTGTGTGGGATGGACAGGAGAGAAAGAAGCTTCAAGCTTGGTGCTTGTTTTGGCTTCAATACACATTTATATTATGGGGTTCTTCAATACAGTGCTTTACAGTCTGGCACAACCTGAAGTGTTGTATTTAAGAACCTTCCAAAGGGTACCTAACAGGTGCCTCGTGTGCTTTCCAGCACAGTGACCAGGGTGTAGCTGCTGCATCAGCTCATCTGGCATTTCAGATAATAAAAGTTTGCCAATATGCCAGAAGTCTTAAGTATTATGATTAAATTAATCAGTTTTTTTGTGGTAAGCAAAACTCCAGAAAAACAGATTCTATTTTGTGCTATTGAAGTTTTCCAGAAGTAGATTGGAATCTCTTGCATGTATTCTGGGTCTTGGATGTAGCTTGGGTGTAGAGTTCTTGTGTCTGGTTTCTCTTTCCTTTCAATGCAAGTGAAGAGCCACTCTAAGAATTAATTAAAAGGTAGAGCATAAAGATTCTGCCATGGTAGAGTTTAGAGTTAGAGTGGCTTACAGAGAGAAGAGAAGAGCTTAACAGGGCTTGTCCCTCCCTGAAGGAGCAGTGGAAAGAGCTCTCCAACGAGGACCTGGACCCCCCACCCGAGCACACCCCGCCCCCTCCCCGGCCACCGAAGCGAACCTCGGAAATGCACAACGGGAGGATGCACGAACACACGGAATTCCTTCCCAAGCACCCCAGAGCAGAGGAGGAGATCACGTCCTCAGTGAGCACCGTGGAAGAGACGGTTCCAGACGGCAGAGCTCATTCACCTGCACCGCTGAGCACAGACAGGTAATTCAGGGCTTTTCCCGCTGGGAAGTGTCCCAGGATCTCTGTCCACTCGCTCTTTGTGTGGAGGACATTTGCACATAAACAGCGTTTCGTGCAGAAGGGCCTGGGCAGATCGAGGCAGTGTAAGAGTAGGATAGTAGTTCCAACCCACAGTTCTCTCAGTCAAGGTCTCACACTCATGTTCATTGAACTTCCCCATAGGCTGGGGCCTCTTCTGGCACCCTGCTAAAGAAGTGACAGCTAATGGGTGTGTGGCTCTGGGAACTGGAGATCAGGAAGAGGTTCCCATACTCTTAAATCCACAGAGCTGGGAGGCTGCAAACAGGAGCTGAGCCCGGGAAGTCTCCCTCCAAGTTCTGCTGCGGGCAAGGAGATAAAATGGAAGTGTTTCCCTGAAGAAATGATGTTTTGATCTGGATTTTTCTTGATTCATTGGGGAGCTTCTGAAAGGAAAATACTCAAATTCCAAACAATCTTTACTAAAAAAAAAAAGAAGTCTTGGAAACAGGCACACACACAACTGGAGGCTTAGCAGTGAAAGAAGGAAGTATTGCAGTGGTAGCACCTCCCTCTTTCTTTCTTTGGTGACAACATAGTTCTGTTAGCAGAACATTTGCCTGGGGTGTGCGATGCCTGGTGAGAATTTCCATACCCACTGAAGGTGTGGATTTAAAACTGATGTCTTGTGTCTTGTCATTAGTGGGATAAATCTGAATTTCTCAGTGAATAAATAATTTCTTAGAAATTATTATTTACACAGTTTAGTGTAAATGAACATCAGACATGTCCAGCTCTAGAGAGCTCAGAGATCAGATTGATTTTATTTATTATAGTCCCTTGTGTGAGGATGGAGCTGAATCCTCCTCTGGAACTGCCTGTCTTCATTGGTTAGAGGGGCTTGGACTGAACATCGGCCTTTCCCCTTGCTCGAGTCCAGTCCTACGCTGTGTCAGGGTTCAGGAGGGCTCTATGGCCAATCCAGTGAGGAATATTTGTGTCCATTCAGTACTGAACACTGATTTCTTTGTCCTTAAGCACTAGTCAAGACACTGAAATTCGGAGGAGAACTGTTGGTGGAAACCCGCGTCTCTCGCCCCGCAAAGAGGAGTCGAAGTCGGAGAACTCGGAGGAGGAGGATGAGAACGTGGTGACAACGTGGAAGCCATTTCTAGTGAATATCTGCATGTTCACTTTCCTCACAGCAGGAGCTTATCTCTGCTACAGGGTGTGTTTCCACTGATGGCTGTTCCAGCAGGATGGACCAGCGGGGAACACGCCCGGTCGGGGTTTGGGGGAGCTCCTGTGAGAGGGAGCAGTCCAGGCAGGGGAGCCTTGTCTCAGAGCAGGT
The DNA here is from genome assembly GCA_035584735.1 of Pseudotriccus pelzelni. Classification (NCBI taxonomy): domain Eukaryota; kingdom Metazoa; phylum Chordata; class Aves; order Passeriformes; family Tyrannidae; genus Pseudotriccus; species Pseudotriccus pelzelni. The sequence continues at coordinate 13,606,863 of JAWMRA010000050.1, read as the reverse complement.
AGATTTAGGGTGAAAGGCCAGAACTTTGGGTAGGGCTTAAAGAGAGAATTGATGCACTAGGGTTTTATCCAGCCCTGTGGTCCCAAGAACATAATATTCTAATCTCAGGGCCTTAAAATATTCAGGAGTAAGCAGAGAAAATGCCAAATAGTTGGTTTCCTTTTTTTTTTTTAAACTAAATAATAGAATTACAACACATTGTTGTTTTTAGCCTTTTTTAAAAAGCCAGTTCATTTTCTTTTGTTTCAGAAAAAGTAGGCACAAGTGAAACTTGCTTGTACTCTCCAAGTGTTGTAACCAAATACATGACTTACATTGACGAGTTCCCAAAAAAGAAAAAGACACCCACATACCTGAAGAATGTAAACCTTTGGAAGGGGAGGGGTGTTTGTGGTTGGTTTTTTGTTTGTTTTTTTTTTTTTTTTTAACTTGCTTCATCATTAAAGACTGAGTTGTGGGCAGTGCCTGTGGTATTGATATATTTAATCTTGGCATAACTGTTCTTAAAGAGCTGATTGTTTTACTTGTGTTGATAGAACCAGGCTTCTGCATTTGCTCAGGGTATCCCAACACGTTCAGCTCTTGGATTTTTTCCTTTTTTTTTTTTTTTTCTCCTTTACTAAGTGTATCTCTTCATTGACTTTTGTTGCACTCTACTTGCACATATGGCTCTTTACATTGCACCATCCTTTCTAAAGCTGTTTTTACTTTTATATTCTGGGTTAGGAGAGGTTGAGGGGAGGGAGAGAAACAGGAAGGGAAATTCAACCAAACCACGTCCACCAGCACTCTGCCATGGAAGGACCAGTTCTTAAAACCTCATCATTTGGAATGTAAAATGCAGTTTCACTCTCCGTGTGCTCGTCAGGACCAGCGTTGCTTCCAGCGAGGGGTGAGGCCCCAGGGGCGCTGCAGGCACCGGGGCAGGAGAGCATTTGGTAACTCCAGAGCAATGCAGGCTGTGGCAGCTTCCTTGAGACACAGACAGTTCACCAGGAGCAGGTTGGGCTGTGAACGTGTCGGTTTATGATGCAAGTTCTGCTTTGTGTAAAGCCACGATTGAAGTGCTGGCTCTAGCCGGGGGTCCTGCAGCCAGGCTGGGCCCCGCTGTGGGCCTGGCCCGGGGCTCCAGGGTGTAAAGTGCTTGTAAATAAGGATTTGGGTGTGTGGGTAGGACTGGGACTGGAAGGCAGCATTGCACTAAGCAGCCGATGCTGTTCCTCTCGGTAATACCAAATGATTAATAGTTTAAACAATAATAGCAAAGATTTCTTTGCCTGTGTCATGGAGCAGAGGGCAGGAGCAAACTCACTGCTGAGAGCTGTTGTGACTGAGCTGCCCCAGGACAGCTGATCTGCAGCACTGTTACTGATCTGCTCGTTTTATTTCTCAAGTCTCTCTGGATTTAGAGCACTTAAGCACCCCCTCAGTGCAGCCCTTGCTGTGGAGGAGCCCAGGGCAGCCCTCTGCACTCAGTATTTATTTTTGCCAAGCTGGCTGGAGGTGTAGCTCTTCCTTCAGTGGGTGAGTAGGTGAAGGGGGTAGGGGGGGTTGGAGTTATTTCTATTTTGTGTTTTGTTAAGCTTGCATCAAGGGCTTCTCAAGAGTACAATAATAAATCCTCAGGTAGTACTGGGAGTCAATCCTTTTACCTGTGAGACTGTTGGTCAGACCAGTACTTGAAAGGAGGAATGTTGTAATCAGTCAATATTTAGTTATATTATTGGAAACAGGAAAAATGAGTATAGAAAAATGGTAATATATAATGGCTCATCTGTGTATTTAAGATACATTATGTGATTGTTTTGTCCCCACTGTTCTCTCCAGCACGGGCAGGGTCCTGCCCTGAGGCACCGTTTGTACCCCTTTGTATTAAACTGCATGTGAAGTCTCCGGTGTCCCGATGAAACACCACGTGCTTGAAAGGTGAAAGAACTTCTATTTCTGCTTCCTGATGTGCCCAAATGATATTTGCATGACCTGATCCTTAGTGGCTGTGGTTCAGAGGGTGTTGCTGAAAGTCTCCTCGTTCAGCGATGGCCTGTCGGGTGTTTATCAGACAATATGTACTCGCCTAATCCTTGGCATGACTTCCCGTGGGATCCCGTGTGCCCGGTGGTAGCATGTTCCTTTCAGCTGAGTGAGTGTAGTACAGACATTCCAGAGTTTAGTCAGCCCTATCCACACCTCCCCTGGACTGGGGGCAGCAGGGGCACCTTCAGAAAGACACGAACCAAACCCCCACTCTGCACATGTTCTCCAGAGAGAATATATTGAGTTTTTGGTATGGCAGGAAAACAAAGGCTCCTTCCTTTGATTCCACGTTAATTCAATTGCAAATGATGCCACCAAGAGAAAGTTCCTGCAGGTCATAGACAAGCTCTGAGCATCCCCCATTCTGCCTGTTCCTTCCCTCTGTTCCAGCTCCAGCTCTTCCCCTGTGCCAGGACATGCCGTGACTGCTGCCCAGGTCCCTGAGGTGTGGATAAGGCTCGGAATACTGAACTGTTCCCATTTTGTTTTGCTGTCCTGTACTGTCTGTGGTAGTTGGGGGGTGTAAATACCGTGGGGGTGTTGGGTAACCTGTTCTTGGAAATGGACAAACATCCATGTTAGACTCGGTAGGACGTTAGTGAGCTGCTCTGCTATCTGCCTTAAGCAAATATTTACTCATCAGGTCTTTCTTTTTTTACAGATTGCCATAGAATAAACTTTTATAAAAAAAAAATTTAAAAACTCAACAAAAAAGCTGAATGTTTTGGTATAATACAGTTTCAGGTATCTTGTCTTTTGTGTAAGCCGCTGCTGGGCCTCCCAGGTTAGAGTACAACTGTACAGTTTTTCAAACTCCCATACAAGTTTTCAGTTCTCATTTTAGTTGTAACAATAAAATTCTTTTTTTAAAGAACTTTGATGGGTGTCTGATTGCTTTGGGGCTGGAGCCACAGGCTCCTGATTGATCCACATGCACAGAGGGGCAGGAGGGGAATGTTGCAGGGGTTGTAGAGGAAAGCGATTTAAATGTTATTATAAGAACTTACTGTAGGCAGAGTAAGAGATGAGATGAGTCCCCTGTGTGTCTCCCTGACCCCTCCAGCTCCCTGCTCTAGTCTTCCACATTAAACAGTTCCATTTTAACTCCAGGGGTCCAAGCCTGGCCTGTGCCTGTCCCCAGGCCTGCCAGCACAGCACCACGAAACACTCACAGGAACTTCTCTCAGTGGTTTATTAGAACTTCAGAAAACAGTATGAAAACCAACAAATAAATACTGAATAGAAAAGTTTTATACACACATATATATATATATATAAATATGTACACACAAGCCCAACCCTTTCAAGTATTGTATCCAAAGCCAGGCTTCTCTCCACAGCCTGGGGCTGAGGAAGGGCCTGACAACAGGTGGATGATTATGAGAAGTCTTGATCTATGACTAAACTCCAAATTTAAAACCAACCCAAACCTGTCCCTCCCTCAGTCAGACCTGCACAGACCCTCCTGCTGAGCACACACACTCCTCACACCCCCTGTCAGTCCCTGCTGGAGTGTGGCCTAAGCTCCAGCCACGCTGAAGACTTTGGAAGGAACAAGTTTTCCTTCTGCAACTAAATCGTCCCGGCAAAGGAACCCACTGAGCAAAGCTGCTGGATCTGTTCTGCTGACAAGGCAGGTGGTGTAAAAGGCTGTTGTCTGCTGGCTTCCAGGGGGACTGGTGGAGAGTGGTCATTTCTCCCTCAGGAAATGCCAAATCAATAGAACACCTCATGGGAAAATAGACTGTACTGGATTTAAAGCTAATTCCAGCAAGATGGAGATTTTAACTCCACTGACAACCTGGTTCCACATTCCAAGAGATCCCAGTTTTCATTCATCCAGGCACTTGGTGTTTGATCATGTGCTGAGAGACGGTGAGAAAACGTGTTCCAGCCTGACTTGTGGAGAGTGCAAACTCTGCCGCTTGGGAATGAGCCTGTCCTGGGGCAGGATGCAGCATGGACAGAGCAGGGACAGCCAAACCCACCCCTGGGGTACCTGTGTGGCTGTGAGGACAGTGGGATTCAGCTCCTCCCATTGCACTCCTAAAACACGGTGATTTCGATCTCGGCCTCGTGCTGTGCCGTTTCCCTCAGCTCGCAGCAGATCCTGTCCATTTTCTCGAAGGCTTGGCGGCCCTTCTCCCCTGTGGAGAAAAGAAAGAGCCTGTGCTGAGGGAGGGACACAAACGCCTGAGAAATGGGATCCTCTGGAAACACTTCCATCGTGACCTTGTTTGGAACTAACAAGGACTCCCAACAGTGGCAAACATGTCCCTAAAGGGAACAGTTTTCCAAAACCTGCTGGAAGTCACCATGGAAAATGAGGCCTCCTGTCAGTACTTCCACATGAGTAACAGTTTGGAGCATCACAGCTGGAAAACTTGCCATGCATGTGAGCCTGAGTGTTTCTGTGAAGCAAGTCTGGAGATCCCCAGAACTAAGCATGGATCAAAGTGGCTTTTGGAAGAACAGAACAGGGAAACAGGTCTCCAGCATCACTTCCAGCATCTTTGGTCCTTATCTGCCACCTTTTCAAAAGGTTCAGTTCCTAAAGCACTTTACCCTGGAGGGTTTCCTTGGTCTGGTTCTATAAACCTCAGCAGGAGGGCCCTTGGTTGGTACCTGGGATATAAAGTTTGTCTCCATGGTGTGAAACAGCTGTTCGTGAGGTATTTCCACTGTCCTCGATGTGTTCAGGCTGCACCTGAGGCCCCTCCTGGTCCTGCACACATCAACTTTTTCAGACTATTTGAAAGCCTTACCAAAGGACAGCGTTGTTTCCCTGGCTGCATTCCTGACTTCCTCTGCCTCAGACTGGCACAGGTGGGCAACCTGCTCAATGCTCTCCACAGCCTGTGGGAGAAAGGAAACATTGGCCTCAGCAGCTCCTCAGCAGTTGGGGGGATGTTTTTCACAAAGCAAACACAGGCACACAAACTCCCATCTCCTCCTGCACCTGAATTCTACCAGGACCTTTCTCTTCTCCCCCCAGCACATCAGCTTGCAGTTACACTTCCTGACATGTTCTCGCCTCTGTCATCTCCTTCTCTCCTGTTTTAGGGCCTGAGGAAGTACAAAAGTCCCAGGTTACAGGTCCCTGCTGCAGGACCGTTAAATCAGAGTCACCCAACCAGGACTTCACTGAAAGGATTAATCCCAGTTGCTGCTTTGCCAATTGAATTTAAAGGTAAGACTGATTTGCTGTTGTATGACTGGATATCACAGGAGTTCAAACACATCCCCTGTGTCCTTGTGCTGTGCCTGGCACATCAAGCAAGATGCCCACAGCTCCCTCTCCTGCTGCCTTTGGAATAACAATGGTTTGGAACTTTGGCAGCCAAAGAATTCAGCAATTCCAAACAGCAGGAATCTGCTCAAGTGACCCTACCAGCTTTAAAATCCCAGCCAGATGCACTCGTGCATCCGTGACTGCAGCCAGAGGTGCCAGCAGAGCTGTGAACACTTACCCTGAGGTTCTTAAGAGCCAAACATGCAGCTTGCTGAAGTCTTGCATCACACTCAGATAAAGCATCAGTGTAGAACAACACAGCCTGAATGGAAAAAAGAAAGTAAGAAAGAACACCTTGAGTGGAATCAAGCAACCAAAGCAGACTGACAGGAGCGGCTCTGCCCATCTGAAATTCAAAAAAGGAATTTTTGACAAATCCCCCGAGCACTGCTGTGGTTTAGGGGCCAGTTCACAGCTAGACCAAGGGCAGAGGGAGCAGTGCCATTGCGGGCTGAGAGCACCGCGTGGATCTCAGCATCCCGCAGAGGCCGGGGGAGCTGCAGCCCCTACCTTGGCCCGCAGGCTCCTGCTGGCGGCGGCGCGGCACAGGCAGGACGTGGCCGCTTTGCTCACTCGGTGGTTCTCGTCCAGCTGCAGCTCCCCGAGCAGCCGCAGCGTCTGCGGGAGCGGCTGCAGCTTGTTCAGCCGCTTCCCCTTCAGCTTCTTCAGCGTCTTCAGCCTCCCGGGGCACTGCAGCTCCTCGATCAGCATCACTGCGAGGGAAGTGCTCGGCTTCACTCACCCGCAAACCAAGACATTTTCAAGGAACGACTCCCTGGTCCAGTCCCCTGTAGCCACAAGCAGTGACTCCCAGGGCCAGCGAGGAAGCCAAGCGCGGCAGGAAGCAAAGCGGGACAGCTGCCCCTTTGCCCATCCTGCCTTCGCTCCCTGCCATTGTTCCATTTCCTCCCGTGCCCAGGCTGGGACAGCAGAGCGGCCGATCTGTGCCAGCCCCGGGTGCATCCAGCACAACAGCCAGAGCAGCTCCCACAGCCCTGGGCATCAGGGCAACAGCCCAGCCCACAATAAGGAACAGGATCAAGCAAAATACCCATAAACAGCCCTGGAAGATCTCACTGTACAGGACCAAGAAAACCCTCTCTCTTTTAAAAACTAAGAAATCAGGCACTGGATCTACCCTTTCAATTTGAAGAGTATTCCAGGTGTTTTTCACTGACTAGGAATGTTCAAGTTTTAGCCCCCCTCCAGATGAGTCATCTGCATCAACATAAGCCTAAAGATGCAGCCAATATAAAGACTATTTTTAAAATAATTCTTTTCTAACACAAAGTAGGTTCTCAAGTACTTTCACATGTTGGACAAGACTCCAGTGAGGCTCTGGCTACCTCAGGCTAGAAAATGCACGTTAGTAACCTCTGCAATTTTATTGCTATTTTCTGTGCCTGATTCCAGCTGCAATAGACACCCAAAGCCCCAGACTTTACTCAGCCCTTGGATCCAGCTGTAGATTCCTCTTGACTTTGCTTCTGCTTTAACTTCAGAATATCCCTGAACTCACTTTTCAGGGCACTTAAGATAAACCCATCCTTCACACCTGGTTTGTTTGTACATGGCCAGATATGGGAGTCAAGCACATCTTTCCTGTTCTGATTAAAATTACATGGTCATGAGGGCAATTAAAATGGAAGCAAGTTGTCAGTGCACTGGTTGGGGTGTTTCTTGCTCTGGAACTGTATCTTGAGTGGGAACCTGGAGGGTAGCCCTGAAGGAGAAGCCAAGCACTGCCATTACCTTCCTTGGCAAGTTTTCCCAAGTGTTTCTCCAGGCTGGCAATGTGGTGCTTCTCCAGGTAGCTGTAAAACTGGAATAAAGTAACTGGTTCTGTTTGGAGGTTCAGGGTGGGGAGCAACCCATCACAGGTGAGGATCTGCTCCAGCAGCCTCTGCAGCACTGGAGGGAACATGGACAAGCACAAATGAGAAAACAACAAGTTAGTTTGTTGGAAGCTGCTGAGAACAAGTAAGAGGTTTAGGGCATTTTTTAATGCACAAGGACAATCTTTAGCACTGCAGTGAAATGCAGTTGTGCTCCAGTGGTACCTGCTTCCAGCTGCCTGGGGTACTTTTCCTTCACTTTGAGCATCATGGTGTACTTCAGGGCATGACGGAACCTTTCTGCTGAAGCCAACAAGATGCTGCCGGGCTCTGCAAGGTCACTCCAGATCTTCAGGTAGTGCTTCTTCTTCTTAGTCTTCTGAATAACTGAAACCCCACATTTGAAGAAGTCCATGAGCTCCAGCAGATCATGGATTTTACATAAGAAATTAGGCACCAGATGGATTATCTAGACATGGGTCAGCATTAACTTGTATTTGTGTTAGAGTTGGGTTTGTTCAAAATGAGGGATTTCCTGCCAAAACGCTAAAACCTGCAAGCACCGATCTCACCAGGCTTAGGCTGAGCTCCTAAACTCTCATCAGCAGCTCTTCTGACCCTTATTTTGTCCCAGCATGTGAGTCCAGAAGAACTTTCTGCGAGCTTCTAGCTGCCCTTCTATCAGCCAAAGACGTGCCACTACCAGGTTTTAGAGATCCTGCCTCATGTTCCTTCCTCAGGGCTCTCCCTCATCAAACACTTCACTTGAAGCAATACCCTGTGGTTTCTCACTACCCTTTGGACCCTTCATTCCTCACTCTTCCCTACGAGAGAGACTGAACTCCTGCATTTAACACTCCCACACCTCCCCTGTCACACTGTGCCAAAGGCCCTTCCGAGCTCTGCTCCAGGGAACGGGTTATTCTCGCGTCCTCCAGGATAAAAACCTGTCAGCAAATGCTTCCAACTAAAATTTGCATTCTTGCTGCTGTATTTACCAAGGTGAGACCAAAAGCCTTCCAAGTCTCCCATTGTGCCTTATCATTTTGTCAACAGTGTATAGAGGAGTTTAGTATTGGAAAGGCCTGAGGTGGGAAGTTCGACTGCAAAGTCCATCATCTACAACATCCCTGTTTAAGACATACCAGTTCAGCTACTCTTTGAGACAAACTTCTCCAAATCTTTCCCTTCCCTGCAAAAAAATCCCAAGCGAACCATGAGCCTTGTTTTCTCTAAGAATCCAGATATAAGAGCTGGTTGAATTATGTGAGTGTTTGCAAGGAATTTAGAATGAAACCCTGATGTGTCTGGGGAAGCTGGAGCAGGCACATCAGGGATGCACCTCTCCCATATCTGGCATGCTTTGGAATCATGCAGCTACTCACTTTCTTCAACAGACATATCGAGGACATCCCCCAACACTCGGGTCTGCTCCGATACTTCTTCCAAAATGCTTTCCTGGACGACCTGGGCTACGTTTGGTGACCTCAGTTTCTGAAATGCAACATAACATATTTCAGCAGCTGGAACAAGGGCAGTATCAAGCTCTAGATAAACCAGGATTTGTTTCTTGGAATCAAACTTCTAAGAGCAGTGAGAAAACACCAGCTGCTGTGAGAAGGCCCCTCTGCCACCACAGCACATGCTACTGGTAGTATCAGTTTTTCATTCATTCAAAAATTGATCACCCCTTGCACAATTAGAGCCAAACCTCTCTGATTGCATTTGCAGCCTGCTTAGGGCACAAAGTACTAATCAGAGCTCCAGCAAAACCCAGAGGCTGAAGAAAGGCAGCAGAGTTTTATATGACACCTTCTGTGTAGACACATGAAGATGCTGCAGTTTTTGGATTCCATTTCCATTCTGAGTCTTTCTGCTTTTATAAAACAGCTGCGAAATGCCCTCTGTCCATAAACAGAATCAACAGCGACATGCAGTGCCCTGGGAATCCCCAGGCTGTTCAGTACCTGCAGAAGACCTTTGCACAGCTTCAGGTGAGTTATCAACAGCGTGTCTAAATTGTCATCACCAGTAGTGACACCTTGAGTTTCTGGTCTCGTGTCACAGCTCAGGGACTTCGGTGTGTTGTCATTGTATGTGCTGTTGAGATGAGGGGGAAAAAAAGAGTTAGAACTCTCCCCACTAAATAAAACTGAAGATGTGCAGCCTCAACAGGAGCCTTCCAGCAAGTCACAAAAGTCCAAACCAGGTGGCAACAAACAAAACAGCATTTTTTTAAATTTGCTTTTATAACCTTCTTAAAAACATGAGGACACGTTTCTGTGCTGTGCTCTGCACAGCTGTGACTCAGCCAGGTGTTGCTGGGACCAGCCCCCTCAGCCCTGTCCCTGTCCCCACAGCACATACCTGACACTGGCTGTCCTTACGCTCCCGAACAGCGAGAGCTCGTCAGCGCTGCAGTCAGCGTTTAGGAAGTCAAAGCTCTCCAGGACTGTCTCCACCATCAGACTCTCCATAGACGAGTGTTTGTGATGAAGTGGCTTTTGCTGTTGATGGAGTGGAAGGAAAAATGCTGTTATTTGTAGTATCAAGCCGTTTTGCAGGAGTTGTTTGCTGGTTTTGAAATCGTTCTTAATAATAAATTGATTTGCTTTTCTGATTTCATTCTTAGCGCATCGGTTTGGTGAACTGATGCAGCCACTTCGAGCTATACCAAAGTTTAAAAATATCAATAAAGATTAGAAGCAAACCTAAATGCTGAGGCTCTGACACAGTTCAGGCTCAGCTTAGCCCAGACTAGTTTCCTTGGACTGCACTGGTTATTTCTTTGCCAGGTGTCGCTCAGTGCCCAGCACTGGGAGCTGCTTTTCCTGAGTCCTGCCTGACCTCTGGTGGCCAAACTCCTTTTGGGAACGTGCCATTCCTGCATCATTAAATCAAATCAGCCACAGGGTCACAGAATGCCTTCAGATTTGGGGGTAACGGAGGAAGCTGCACCATATCCCAAGGATAAAACATTCCCATACCTTTAATTTATCCCTCAGAGATGAAACCTGGTATTCCAGTTTCTCCAGCTGGGCTTGCCCCACATTGTGTGATTTCAGCAAATTCGACACTTCTTGGAGAGTCTTGTCAATAGACTTTGTATGTCCATCCAGTCTCGGGTCACTGGCAGCATTCCAGCTTTTCTGGCTGCTGTCCTCCTGCTCTGCCAGGCGGCGACTCCTGGGCTGGCTCAGAGAATCCCTCCTGCCCTTGTGACGATTCGGAAAACTGGACGGGTTACTTGGAAATCCATCCCCACACGGAGTCTTCTTCAGGATATCCAGAGTTGTGTGATCTGGGAGAGGGTGCTGGTGCTCTTCTGCACCAGTCTCTTGGATAATCACCAATGGCCTGTGGTCCAGAGCTGGAGTTGTACTTCTGGATTCTGCCCCTTTCTGATCCTCGGAGCTGAACGAGTCTCCCTCGCTGGTCTCTGCAGGATTGTGAGCTTTGCTCCTCCCGTGGTCATCAAAATCACAGGCAGCCAAGTAGCTCAGAATGCTGGGGGGCTGGGCTTCATCACTTACATCTCCCTGGTTCTGCCTCAGCTGCAAAAGAGACTGCAGCAAAGAGATCCACGAGTGAGCGTGGACACAACCCGAGATCCCACCCAAGAGATACAACTGTGGTCCCTTTTGTTGGAAACACGCAAATCGGTCAAAGCACAGGGGGCCAGGCCAGCATGGACTGGACAAAAAACTACTGAAAACCAATTTCTAAGAGCCCCTGGAGGAACAGAGGGGCAGCAGTAACCACATAGTTGATCTTTCAGCTGAGAGTTACTAAGGCAGCTAAAAACCTCTTTCTGGGTTAAATGAATGGGGGTTAAAAGAAAAACATAACAAAGCCCCAAACTGCAAAGGCCCAGAGTGCTATGCTTTCACACTTCTGAGTGTGCTTCTAAACAGCCTAATCTAACCCAAAATCAAGCCCTGGCTCTGTGCTTTACATCTTGCTTTGCTCAGGTACTCACCAGGTAGTATTTCTCTCTGAAGCTGGGGGTGTTCGGGGGGGTCCAGTTGTATAACGAGCTCTTCCTGCTACCCACAGAAAACTTGGCAGTGCTTCCAGGTGACAGAAACAGGTTCTCTGTGTCAAAGGGGCTGCAGCAGAAAACAAAGGCCTAAGTGTCAGTGAGAGCCGAAAGCACAGAGGTGTTCAGCTGCAGGATCAGCTGGGAGGATCTGAACAGTGACATTCAGTCAACGCCACAGTGAATAAAAGGAAACAGAAACTGGCCCTCTGACCAGTTTCTTTGCTCCAGCAGAGAAAGAGGTAGGCAAGAAGGTATTTTACACAGAATTCTCAACACCCTTTAGACAGAGACCTGTGCCCGAGTCTTTGGAAGAGTCCAGTGTTCCAAGAGGCTGAAGTGCTCCCTGTCCTCCTGCAGAGCCTGCACAGGCACTGGTGCTGCCCATCCAGCACAGCCTGTGTGGGACAGCCACCACTCCAGGCAGGAAGGAAACAGAACACATGTAATAAAGGAAAACTGCCAATTTCCCTCCTGCAGAGCACGCAGCACCTGGAAAAGCCAATAAACCCCCCTCATTATCCTTCACTTACTAATAAATGGCTGGCTGGCAGAGGAAGCTGTGCAGGGCTACAGGGCAGCTCTGTTGGTCACACAGGCATGGATGAGGCCACTTACAGCCCCAGAGGGTACTGGCTGTGGGCTGGAAAAGAGCTTGTCAAGTCCTGCTCTAAAGAGCTCCCAATTACCTTCTGCATCACAGCCATTAATTTCCCAACTCCTTTGCAAAGCAGTCTAAGGAAACCCGGACAAACTGTGTCCCAAATGCTACCCGGGAGAGGGAAAACATATTCCAAGTTCAGCAAAGCAAGTTTGTTTTTCCTACGTGTTACTTTTGCTCCCCACTGATATGCCCTGTGGCACCAAAAGAAAGTTTGTTTTTCCACTTCAGGACTGGCATTTTGAAAAAAGTGAACTGTTCACAACAAATCTGTAACCTCAGCGACAGGAACATGACGACCAAACAGCAGGATGAAGTCAGCTGCATTCAGCTGTACCTTGCAGAAGATCCAGAAGGTGATGAGGAGTAATTAATTGCAGGGAAAAGAACTTCTGCTCTCTAGCAAAAGCTGAAAAGCAGAGCTCCAGCTCTCTCTAGCTGCTTGTGTTGCACAGGGACAGTTCTCCCCAGCACGGAGGTGACACTCTGAGCTCCCCTAGCACAGGTTAATTGGCTGAATTAACCAGTGTCACCCAGGTGGGGTCCATCACACAGCCCAGTCCCAACCACCACCATCTGCACTGACTCACTAGGCAGGAATAATTTGGGTTTCTGACAGCCAGAGCCTTTTCCCCAAAGCCTGCTGTGTTTGCTGATGAAAGCAAATTACTCCTACCCGTGGCATTTCTTAGGAAAAGTCACAGGGATCCATTCCTCACATTTTTCACTTTTAGCTTTTAATATAGCACTGCAGTAATGCAGAATGACACTTCTGGGAAAGGAACAACAACAACAAACTAACTCTGTTTCACCCCTTTGAAATTCCTGGAACCCTCCAGCAACATGCAGCTCTTCAACTACCTCCAGACACACTCCCAGTCCCTGCAAGGAAGAACTGAGAGCAGAAGGGAAAGAAAGAATGGAGTCTGCACTAAAAACTTCTATTATCTCTCGGCTCTAAGCTCTTTGGGCACAATCCATCATCTCCTTCCACATTTCTACAGCAAACAAACCATCATACTGGGACAGATCTATGAATCCATCTCTCCCAGCATTTTGACATTGACGGAATCCAGTAGGGGATATTCCAGGGAAACATAGGAAATGAGTCAAACAGAGTGGGCTTTCCCCAGACACATGCCCAGGTTTGAGGCAATCCATGGCTGGGATCTGTCAGGCACCAGACTTTGCAAGCAGACTATTGCTTTTAATTGTCACTGGCTTTTCTTTAGCTTGTCTAGTGGCTTCCTGAAATCAGTGACACAAAACCTTTGTGTAGGTAAAAAGTGTCATTATTTAACTTTAAATTGTGGAACAACTACTTTGCTGGAGGGGATGGGGGGTGTCTGTGGCAAATCATATCCTGTCCACATTCCCCACATTCATGTGCCTGCACAGGATTATCCATAGACACCTTTCCAAGGCTGAAAAATTCTATTAGAAAAAAAATCAGTGGCACACCTGAGTTCTGCCAGCCCTGAGCATGAATTCCCAGGGAGATGTTACTTTGTGACACCCACCAAACCTGTGGAGGGATGGAATACTTGAGATTTCTATAATTTACCTCCCCCTGCTGCACTTTCTGTTGGGTGAGTAAGGAGGACACTGCCTGGTTTACACTCTAAGGGGAGAAGTGATGAGAGAGCTTAAGAGCAGAACTCAGTCCAGCCGTCAGCCCCAGAGGATCTGCCTTCCTTTCTCCCACTGTGCCCTAAGCACTCCCTTTCTGTCCATGGATTAAATACCACCAGACCAGAAGGGCTCTGGGTGGACAGACCTGCCTGAATCCCAGTGCTCAGCCTGTGGATCCAGACTTACATTAATACAAAAAAAGCCAATTCTAGTCAACTGACTGGACTCACTGTTAATCATGAGATTTCTCTTGCCACCATCAAACCCAGGTGGAAATGCCCAGGCAATTTAACAGTGAGAGGTTGTTAGTAGGTTGTTTCACCTACCCCTTAAAGTGTAGCAAGCACAGTTTCCAGGTTAGGACAGCTTATCACAGCCCCAGGCCATGAGTGCACAGGGATGCACTGATGGATCGCTGCCTAAAGATACTGCAGGAGTAACTACATATTCACCTAAGCTTTCACCTAAAAGAGCAGGACTGGCATCCAAAAATAGAAACCAGACTTTCCTTTTTTATTCTCCCTTCAGGTTTTCTCTCACTCCAGGCGTGAGCCAGGCCAGCACAGCCCAAAGCAGGCAGAGTCACCAGAGCAGTTCTGACTGGATGGTGCCCTTGGATCCCAGCACAGGGTGCTGCTGAAGTTCTGAAAGCAGAATACAGCTTTCTCTTTGTCCTGCATGTGAGACACAGAATTCAGACTGCTGTTTAGGTTGGCAAAAAACCCAAAGTCTTTTGCCAAACTGGCCAACAAAGCTGTTCTGCAACGGCCCCAAGCTCATTCACACTTCTCATGGCATGATCTATAAAGGAGCTGAAGGCACTTTTGTTTGAGCCCAGAAGACTGGAGACCTATTTAAAAGAAAATATACATTTAGAAGCGGAAGAGAGAGATCTGCATTTGGATTCCTCACAAAGCAGGTCTAGACTGAAAGCTTGTGCCTCAGAGAAGTTTGGGCAAATCAGATGGCTTTGTTTAGTTATTCTTAAATCAAAGAGAAAAGCAGCTGTTATTTTGAGTGCTCTATCTTTGAAAACAGAAACACCCTGAGTTATCACCACAAAACTTCTCTTTTCTGTAAACAACTCCAGCAAACAGGCTGTCAGAGGAGAGGCCAGCTCTTCACAGAAGTGCTCTGGAGAATCCGCTTGGTGAGATCCCAGCGCATTTCACAAAACTTAAACACAGCAGAGACGCACGGCCGGGGTTTTCTCATACGCTGAAAACTTCCAAGTGGGGATTAACTCCCAAAGAAAATGAGTCACAGCAAACCCTGCTCCCAGCTCAGCTGTTGCCAGCTCCAGAGTCTGTGATGGTTGGCCCAAATACCACAGACCTGCTGCTTTTGCCAGCCCAGAGCCGCACGCTGAGCTATCAAACACCACGGCCATCGAGGGTCAAGAGCAGCGGGATTGGACTTTTCCAGAAAGTTCTGCCACAAATGTAGTTTGCTTTGGAGAGTCAGGCTGTTATGAGGAACTGTGCAATATCCCAGAATAGGGAGGGGCTTTCCTCATACAGCCCTTTTGTAAGAACAACTGATGTGCACAATTAATTATGGAAGCTACTGACAGAGAGGAAAGGAAGTGAGCAGATCCAGCAGCAGTGAGTGAAGGCACTGTCAGATGCCACTGATGTCGGTTAATAACAAGAGAGTAGAAGGGATTTCTTCTGAGCACCTCACCAAAACAAACCACATCTTGATGTAAGGGCAAAGCACCATAAACAGGTGCAGCCAAACTCTGCTGGGTGAGTTTATTTCTCATTGACTCTGAGCAATCTGTGTGTTGGAAAATCATTTTCAGGTGCTGTGGGCAAGACATTTTTCAGCCCAGTTGCAGGTACCAGTCATAGTAAATGTCCAGAACCACAGCATGCACAAGAGACATTCAGAAAACTGATCAATAAAGCTTTTCTTTCCCCAGCCCCAGAAATGGAACCTGAAAGCTGCTTCTGCTTTTCCTGGAGAGAGCCTGGATCCCAGGTCAAAGTGGCCTTTCAAGAGGGTCCTTATAACAGGGGTGTGTTCAAAGGCCTCTTGGCCATGGAGGGCTGGGAAGAATCAAGCACTGCAGTGAGCCACACACAGAGGTACAAGAGAACAGTGCCCACTGTTTAACTGGGCACTTCACTGAGGGGGCTACATTTAATCCCTGGACAATAGTAAATGAAAACAGGTTAAAAAGTCTGGATTTGTTGCAGATGGGCCTTTCAGTGTGGAACAACAGTCACATAAAGCAGAACAACAGTACTACTTCAAAACCCTTGGTGAGTCTGGAGTGAGGAATAAGTTCCACTGCAGCATCCACAACAGTGAGAATTTGCTTTTAATAATCAGTAATCCACTACAGTAATCAACTTACAGATTTAAATTATAAAACAGTTTAATAAATCACAGGCACCATGACAGTGCTCAGCTATTTTAAAAGCACATCTGTAACCAAGCTTCCCTGTAGTGCACAAACAGGCCTCGTATCCATAACTACTCACAGTGCAAATACGAAGGTGCCAAGTCTTTGGGAAAGCTTCATTTATAACAAACTGTGATCTGGTCAGAGTGACTGTTCTAAAATTTCAACTATGTATTTATTGTTCATTGTGCCTACAAGCTGCTACTTCCAGTTTCATTTTATCATCTTCAAGATTATTTTTCGTATTTTATAGAGGCACATGCACTGCTTGGAGCTGGACTGAATGCTCACTGTGAAGAGGGGTGAGCTAAGTAAGGCTCACTAAGTCAGCCTAAGTCAGCTCCCATGGCTATCCATGGTTTGGTGAGAGCAAAAAAAGATCTGAAAGGTCATAGAAACAGTTTGTGTCCTTTGCCCTGCCCTCCTGAGGACTGGTCCCACAGAGATCAGGCCCAGCAGCCGGCGTGTCTGTGAGGAAGCACAGGGCTGTCATCTGTCCTGCACCTTGAATAGAGAGAGGACTGTGGGGGGTGAATGCTGCTGACATACTTAGGAGCCTTGGATCATTTCCAGTGTTTTCTAGCTTTTCCCACTGGAAACTGTACTTACTTCCAGAGGACCTCCAGCTGCAGCTTGATGGTGCCCAGTTCAGTGATGTCCACGATGATTGCCTGAGGCTTGGTTGTAAAGAAGTTTATGCTGTCGCACGTCACAACACCAACTAGAATAGTGGCCAGTCCTCGTAACTCTGTCACCTGCAGAGACAGACAAACATATCCAGCTTCATCCTGCCAGACAATTCTCAGTCACCTGCACAGAAAGGGAGAACACCCCAGGCTCAGATCTGCTCTGAGGCTCACAACAAACAAACCCCTGATACTCAGTTCTGGGCTCCTAACCAGCTGTGAGCTGATATCCCCACAGGGAACACCTCCCAGGGGGCTGGCAAAGCGGACAGAGAGAGCTGTACAGCACTTCAGACAAGGCAACTTGGTGGACTGTGATTTCAAGAAAAATTAGTCTGTAATTCTTGCTCTAGTACTGGAACTATTTCAGTTGCCTAAAGGATCTGGAGGCACAACTCTCTGCATCCACTGTGACCTTTCTGACTGTCCTGAGCTCAGCAGGATCAAAATCAGAACTTGGGTCATTCTTTCCTCCAGGTTTGTTACCAATGCAGTCACGGGCCTGTGTTTTTTCCAGGCTGGCACTTAGCTTCTTCAGCTACTTTAAAAAAACCCAAACCTAAATCGAGTATTTGCTATAAAAACATACTCCCAGCTGAAGATCACATTGTTCTAGAAGTGCATGAAGCATCAGACTCAGAACAGAATTTTAGCACAAGTGCCTGAAGTCCATTTTGGAATTAGTTCCATGCCTACATCTCCTTTAAGAGCTGAAGTCATGCTGCTGGGCTCCTCTTGGAACACTCTTTGGCACTCATCAGTTTTCTTTTCTGTTTTTTTTAAACCTGCTATGTATTTGCACTGGGCAAAGATCGTTAAGCACAAAGTGGAAAGAGCAGGAGGGTGTGGAGGACATTCATCAGCAGACTTTCAGAAGCTGACAAAAAGAGTAAAAACTGTCATTGTCACACAGAGTAATACAGGTTTTAACAGCCATTATGGGAAAACAGGGATCTGAATTAGCTTCTCACCTGATCTTCATTGTGCAGTGACAGTAAAAAAGCACATTATAAGCACATTTCCAAAGGCAGTGCTGGCAAGGTGCCAAAGAGTGTCTCCTGTGTAACCCAGTTCTTGCTGCCAGATAGGAGGAGAACACTGCAATAGCTGCTTTAACACAGCTGCCAAAACCCCAAAGCCTGCACTGGCACAGTTTCCCAGTAGGACAGAATCCAGCACAGCCTTCAGTCTCAGCTCTGTTCAGGAGTCATGCTGCAGTGCCCAGCCCACTAGAGATGCCAGACTGCAGTGGAAATGCTGCTTAAGGATTAATTCCACCTGCAAGGAAGGTGTCAGAACCAATGCAAAGGCAGCTGCACGTGGGGCTGTGAACACTGCAGGCTTCCCCCCGTGTCACCTACAGCTCACTGGCCACTGCACTGGTCCCTTACTGTTAAAGATGTGACCTGTTCCAAGGCACTTCTAAAAGAGTGTCAGAGCTCTAAACAAAGATTTAAAGTACAGACAGTTTGCAGCAGCACGTAAATGCCACTGGTTCTTCACAGATATGGAGCACCGCTGCAGTAAAACACAACAAAAGCTACAAAAAACAACCAAAACCCAAAATACAACCACATCTACCAGACTCCAGAACATGGAAAAGCAGATGCACTAATACAGTTACAAGTGCCAGGAGCAAAGGAAAACCAGAACTAGATGTCCCTTCACTAGACAGAACGTGGATTAACTGCTGTTTTTACATGGCTAGAAAAAGCAAAAATATTTAAGAACTTCAAGAAACACTTGGTAGCTTAAGAGGTAAGAGGCAGAAGATGTGTTAACCCACTGAGTCCAATCCAACCATTATATACCACACCTTGATTTCAAACTTCTCGTGGAGGTTGGGTATAAAAATCTTCTCCTCCTCATCCCATGTCTGGCTGTCATCGGTCTCGATCTTGCCTTTCAGTCTCCATTTCTGGCGCCCCAGTCGCACAAACACCTGGAAACCACAAAGAACAAAGGATGTCGGGTCAACAGATCCCAGAATATTCCCTGCAGTCCCTAGGCCTGTCACTGTTCCAGTCTGGCAGGAGAGAAGCAGTCCCCTTGATCACCATGCACTTGGGAACTTGGATAAAGCTGGCAGATCGGAGACAGGAATTCAGGATGCAGGTTTTAACACCTGAAGCAGTGCCAAACCCCACGTCCCACCCATTCTAGGAGAGCTGCAGAACTACACTGCATTCCAAGGGTGGGGGTACTGGAACACAAGGCACACTGGAATTCACTGGGAACTGCCAGAGCTAGAAGAGCACCCAGTAAGACACTAAGGTGCATTCAAATATGTCAAGAGCAGTCTTCCAAGAAACGGGCAGCCACTGCTACATGATTTCAGGGTAACTCTGAAGACAAAGCCCTGACAGGTTGGATTTCACAGACAATCATTGCCATGTTTTAAACCCTCTCATAACACCCAAATCACACCTTTCCCTCCCCAGCCTCTGAGAGCACAGTAACTCCTGAATGTGCCAAAGCACTGTTCCCATCACAACAGTGGGTGTTTTTAATCACAGTCCGGTCCCTGCTCTCCTCCTACATGTTCCACCCTTGCTCTCCTGTTCCTCTATTGCAAACTCACACCAGGAAAGTAAAGGACAATTAATTGCTTTATACTGCACCTCATACTGGTCCCCCGGGCAGAGACGTGCAAAGCCCACCAGCCCTGAAAAGAGAAGGAAAACTCCTAATACTTGTACTGTTATACAAAGCCCCCCCAAAGCCTCAGATTGCAATAAATCAAGTGGCTCTCTGGCCAACATGCCCCTCTCCTCAGCTCCGTGCAGAAGCTACACCACGAGCCTGAGACACTCTTGAAAGGACAAAATTTAACTGAGCTGAGGAAAGAAAGCTTGTCAGCTTTTGTATTCAGATAGAAAGTACCACTGCAGAACTGTTTGACAGCACTGAAGCAAGCAGGAGTTTGCCAGAACTCTGTCCAGGGTATCATCCAGCAAGCCAGTGGAAGCAACTGGCATTGGGACTCTCAGTGGATCAGATTCCTACCCAGACCACCAGATCAACTGATGAGTCTCAAAGGAAAGAGGAAAGGAACCTACCTTTCATCTTCACGTGGAACTCTCCCAAGTGGACCTCCAAGGCCCCCTCTATGAAGCACATGTCCTACAAGAAAGGCTGCACAGTCATCACAGCTGCAAAGCAGTGCAGAGCACCACCTTCCCACATGGGCCATTTTCTTTAGAGGCCTCTCCTTTAGAGGCCATTTTCTTTGGCCCGTTTGTTATTTTAAAGGACACACAAACATTACCACTAGTGGAGGCAGAAACAGAGTCCATTCATACAACTTTTTAAGACAATCTTCCACAGAAGAGTGGAACTGCTTGAGCTGACCACTCTCACTTACGTTCCATTCCTTGTTTTGGGAAAATAGCAAAGCTTATTCCTCCTTCAGTTCTCATCCCATGCTTCCAGTGGAAGTCATAATGGACCCCATTTTTGAAGATTTCTCATGTTTTGTATTTTGTACACGTTAAGTTTTTAACCCACCCCATTAACAAAAAAATAGCCAGTACACTTTGTGCTAAGGAAGTCAGCTCTTCATTACAGGTGTGTGGTTATTTCCTACCTCTGTGCACTCTTGGAAGTTCTTGTAAAGCTCCACTAGACTCTCTCTGGAGGCTTTGGTGGAAGGGGACAGGGAAAAGGCATGTTTCATGTTAGTGGCCCCATCTCGCAGCCTGCACTGGATACAATAAGCTTCATAGAGTTCTTCTACCTATAGGATTTGGAAGGTGGGGAAAGAAGGAACCAAAATTACCTCGGCATAGTTTTAAGAAGTTTTGGAAAGAACATTAGCATCTTTCCTGGCAAAAAAAAACAAAACAAACAACCCAGCCAAATCCTTCTGCCAGAGCATTGCAGGGTGCTGCAACTCCTGCATTTTACAGAGTGCCACAGTTTGCTTTTCAATATCCCATGCTTTTTATCAGGAACACAATAAGCTCCGCTATTGTCAAAGTAGAAGACAAGGAGTGAAATAACACTTTGCTCATGAAAAATTTACTTGCAGAGCAGGAAATCAATTCCTTCAGTACAGAATAAGCCCCCTCCACCATTAGCTATGCCAGAGGAGAGGTTTCAGTCCTTTGGAAGCAGCTGGCAGACAGCAGACAAACTGCACAGAACTGCCCCCTTGGCCCCTCATGGGCAGGGGTTGGGGAGAACATGTCAGTGTTCCCAGAGCAGCATTTTCTGAATAAACTGGCAGAGTGTGCAAACTGGTTTCACAGGAAAGCTCAGGTTGGGTCGCGCCCAACATTCAGCTTGAATAGAACCATTCAGGAAAATAAATAAAAAATCCCCTCCTTCGGTACAATGAGTGGCTACAGCTTTCAGAGAGTCCCCAGCATTATTCCCCTTCAGATGAATTGTAATCAAAGTGGTTTCCATGTAGCTAGGTCACTTACAAAGCAGCGTGAGCCTGACAGGTACAAGGTATGAACGCCCTTACCTTGCTTATGTGAAACTCCAGTTTTCTGATGTATCTCTCCACAGAGCGGATTTGCTTTTGAAGAGGGGAGAGAGACAGACAGGGAAGGGGACTTGAGAAATTATTTCCTAAACATGCCTGTAAGTTACACAGCAGACACATCATCCATTTTTCTCTATTTTGCAGCATTTCCTCTCATCCCCAGTAGCCTCACCTTGTCCAAGTCATAGTAGAAAGCCTGAAAGAGAAATGGCACAGGCTGAAGAGGAGAGCACATTTATTTGTACCTACTAACGATACTTTCATATGTACTGCAAGACTCACTATCTTAAATGACACTAAACTGAGACCACAAACATTGACCACTGAGCAGACACAAGGAGACACCATCCCAGTAAAGAAACAGGAGCTGGAAAACACTGCTGGATGTTGAAAACAAGCAATCTCCAGTTAAGTTCTTGCACCTGGGGCTATCTTCCTTGGGAAACTGCTGATTGTGATGCCTTGCTGGATCCCACCTCAGCATTTTCACTGGAAAACTCCTGGCAGTCCCAGGTGGGAGAGAGCATCTACTTTTGTGGCTTTATTTAAGTATTTAACATTAAAAAAAATCTTACCAATCTGGAGTTCCTTTTTGTATCTTTGTGTCGACCAGAGAGATAATCTAATTCAGCCTGATGTGCCTCCAGGTATTCACTGGAGAGAAAGAAAACCCACTGTTAAGATTCCTCTGGTACATTCATTAGAAATTTTTGGGGGAGGTGTTTTCAGCAGAATGTTACAAAGCAACTTCCTTCTCCAGACTTCCCTTGTTTTACCCTCTTGAGGTGTGAATGGCTACAGGGACACGGGCCAAGAGATGAGGAAGGCTGGTTTCCATAGACAAATACTTGTTTTAAATGCCGAGCTGACCCTAGAGGAGCATCTGTACCCCACAAGTACCAGAAGATGGTTACTGGCACCCAAAATTTAAAGATGCTTTACATTAGGAATCCTCCTGACTCCTTTTTCCTCTGACAAGGTGTGGAATGCTGCAGTGCAATGCAAGGCCAGTGTTGCTGCATGAGCGGACCCAGCACACACACACTGCACTCAAACCTTCACAGGGTCTTGTTTCCCTTCATTTAAAATAAATCATTCAAATGAAAGATGGGCTTTGTTCTAGAACTTGAGGCAAAACAAAACAAGACAGGAGAGCTGGTAGCACTACTAAAGGCAAGAGGAAAGGAGGGATTAGGAAAATAGCAAGTTCTAACAGATCTTTTCAGATTTCTCTGACTATTCCTACCTGAACCTTTCCTGTCAGTTCATTTGTTGAGAAAGTCTCTTCTACAGTTACTGAGGAGGAAGAACCAACCCCATTTTACAAAGAACTGCAATATGGAACACTTGCCCTACAAACCCAAGCTCACAGAAGTGCTGCCCAGCTTAGGAAGGGCAGGTGCCATCAGTGTTGCAGCAAACAGAGCTCAATACCACAGTGAGACAGTTTCTTAATGCAACCATTACTTTTTCCAGAACAAGAACCATTTTGCAAGGTGTGAAGCACTTGGTGCCAGTTGGCTTCTATACACTTGCACACATGGGTTGTGCCTTAGGAGTTTCCACAGGGCCTTAAACCTTTTCTGCTGAGACCATCTTCTTCCAACTTTGCTTTTAATACAGAGCAGACTTAGGTAACTTTTTCCTCTTGCATTTAAGAGGGAGCAAGAGTCACCCAGCAAAGGCTACAGTATTACACACGGGCTCTGAGCAGTCAAAATAACCTCATTTTAGACAGCTTCTTCAGCTCATTTTAGACAGCACTTCTTCACATTTGCTTTGATGCATTTCATTTTCTTACTGTTTCCAAACCAGTTCCCCCAAGACACTCCATGTCTCCAGCATTCAGCTGTCTGCCCTTAACACTTGCCCACTGACAGCTCAGTGCAGAAGTAGCCAAGGCTGGTGGCAGAAAAGTGTTCACTCACCTTTCAGGAAAGCTTCCTCACTTTTAGATTTAAGTATGTTGGAATTACCAGCCTGATGGAATGGCACCCAGATGGTTAACAGAATAAAGAGTTATTTTCTATAGCTATAAAGAAACAGGCACGTAAAACATGTTCTGCACTAAAAATCCAAGTCACTCCAGCACCAAGTGGACTTTGTCTGCATCTACTTAAAATTTGGACTTTGCATTGCTATTTGATACAGTTGTTTTCTGTAGGTTACTTCAGTCAATTAGTTGCTGCTAAGTTTTGGCAGGAGGCTGATCCTATGGTATTCACTGCAAAACTGGGAACAAATTCTGATCCACTTTATGGTTTCTCCTCCCTAAGCTCTGATAAATTCTAAACTCTGCAAAAACATTTGGTTTCATAGTTTCTTTTAAATCTAAATCCTCTAATAAGACGTTGGTGGATATTTTTAGGGCTAAGACTCCATAGTCTTTTATTGGACTAAAAATGTGACACATCTGACTTTACAATGTATTATTACAGTGTATTTTATGTTCTTTGCTTAAGAAAACAAACTCTGACCAAAATTAATACAGTAGCAAAATTCTGAGGAGAGCAGCAACACACGTGAAGGAACTGTTAGTAGGATGCCAGCAGAAAGAGCTACAGGGTGTACACATCCAAGGAAAGGTATTTTATCTTCTGATAGGAGCTGCGGAGTGTAATTGAAGCTCTGTGATAACAGGTGGACCCATCAACACCAACTGTAATGCTTTAAGATGTGCATTCAGGCTCCTAGCCCACCCTTTGGTCCCCATTGTCTGCTGCAAACACCCCACAGCAGCCAGACGGAGCCAGTGGGCACAACGGCTCTCTTGCCTTTTCACTCCGGTCTGCCCTGTTGCAGCAGTGGCTGTGCAGTCCACCCTGACAAAGACTCTGAAATAATGCCACATTTACAGCAAAGTAATGTTATTTACATTTCCATAAGGAGATGGAGCTGTACTACAGCTCTGCTTCATCACCTTGAGTCAGCTGAAGTTTTCAGGTATACCTGCTGAGACTTCCCTTACAAGACACCCAAAGATGACTTTTGAACTCCAGACTGCAATTCCATTAAAAGAGGGTGAAAGAAACAAACAAAAACCCACCCTGATGCCTCCACCCCTCCTAGAATAGCTAATTCTGCAAGTGCTCCCTAATTAGTATAGGGACAATAGAAATGGTTGATGAACCAGCCTCCCCACTGCGTCCTTGCAGGGTACACCCTCACTTGCACTCGATTTTAATTCAGCTTTTTGAGTCAAAGCAAACTCCACACACTTCTCTCTCCAGAAACTTTCTGCCAATCACTGCCCAGGCCTGGCTGTCCATCACTGCCCTGCCACCCTGCATGCTCTGAAAGCCTCCCTTCCTCACAGGAGCGCAGCTGCTCCTCAGGAGATGGACAATCTCCCCACTGAGTTCTACATGTCCCCGAGTTTTTTGAGTAGTGTAATAAACTGGGGAAAATGAAAACAGAGCATTTTGCTTGCAAGCAGACTAAGAGTGAATGAAACTTGTTTTACAAGGTCCCCAGTCAGTGTCTGGGGAAGTCACCACACATGTTTAGAGATGCCAGGTGGAGACAGAGCACAGTGACAGGCAGACTTAGCAGCGTGATGAGGTGAGGCAAATTGCAATATTTAAAAAGTCCTTACTTTAGTCCTTTCTTCAAAGCTTCAAAAATTTTCTTCACCTGCAGTGGCTTTGGATCCCAGATCAGTGCTCCCTTCTGCAGGGAATTATAAGCCTTGGGGGGTTTCAGAGACATCCTTGATCTCACTGAGCTTCTGCTGAGAGACTTGCTGTAGAAAGAGAAAAGAAATACAGGGAAGATGCAAACCCCGTCACCTGGGAGAAGGGAGATGCCTAACCCACAAAGCTTCCAGGCTGCGAGTTGCATGTGCAATTCCATAGACATTTACTCAAAGAACAAAGCTCCTGGACACACCAGGAACACTTTCACAGGTAACATCAGGAACTTCACGCTGCTGGAAACCGCTCAAGGCCTGACTGATCAAGCTCACATATAAACCTTTAGCAATAGGCATCCCTCTGCCTGCACTCCATCCATTTGAACCATGGCTCAGAGCCCCACCACAGTTTTAAAAGCAAACTACCCAGCCCAGATTGCATACAAGATAGAATCATCAAGGTGTTTTTTCAGCATCCAACACCTCACTTAATTACTACAAAACCAAAATGAAATATCGTTTCCAACAGAAGTCCCACACACAGGATTTTTTTGTGCCAAGCTACAGAGTTAGAACACTCTGAGCCATTACTTATATATATATATTTACATCATTTAAACCAGAAAAGGAGCTCTCTGCAGATGATTCCTGCCTGGTTTACCTCTATGCATGTACCTCTCCAAGTCTTGGCTGTTTTTATATATAGTTTTGTTAATAATCCCTGTAAGTCAAGCTTTCCCAATCTACCAAAGCAAGCCAAGCCAAGCCAACTGGTGGCTCTCAGAGGAGCTTCCTCCCTTCTCTCCAATCTTACCCTAAATTCAGCTCACTTGGAAAAACTACCAACTTCAACAGGCTTAACACTTAACCACTGACTGGCTGAAGTTCCAGGCATGTGACTGGAGGCCTAAGGAGATTACTGAGCTTGGTGATTAAAGCCCAGACCCAACACACCTGAGAGCTGTCCCTACTCCTGTTATAGAAACCCTTGAGTAACTACTTTAATTATCCTCGTCCTAAATTTCTACTTGACTCCATTTTTTAACATATGTTCTGCAAAAAATCTGATAAATTAGGTGTTGCCAAACTTTACTGGATATTTGATTTCTTCACTACAGTGATTATCTTAGGTTTTTTATGATGGCTTAATGTAAAGTGTTAATTAACCAACCCATTTTGAGCTCGGGTTACCTATAACAAAGAACACAACTCTTAAATTAGAAACTTACATTAATATTACTTTTCTTTATTAAGATAATGAATCTTTGAGAGGGTTCCAGCAGGAATAACACTGGAAGGGACAGTCTAGCCAACAACAGCAGTTGAAAGAGTCTCCTAGAAGGTTCATCACTTAAAATCCTTTCATGCTAAGAAGAAATAGCATCTCATTCCATGAGTTAGAGTACTCGAATTAGCCAGATACTATATAGAACAGATAAGATAATTCTGTATTTTGAAATTAAACAGACCAAATTACTCCTGGGTTTTCTTTCATTTTGGAAAGTAAAGGACTTTGAAATTCACCTTCAGACTTTTGGACTGCGGATTCTAAATTCAGGAAATAATTTCCTTTCAGTTGGAAGTACAGCATCTAAGTACTGCATCCAGGCAGGTTGGGATTTCAAACTCCCCCTTTTCCACAGCATCTCCCACTGAGTGCTGTAGCCCACACGAGCACTGCTGTAAGAATCCCATTTTCACACATTTCATACACAAGTTCAGTGGCTGACGTGGGCCTGGAGGGCCCAGGAGCTGAAAGCTGGATGCTGCGTTGCTGCTTTCCCTTGTGAACTTCATAATTTCAATATCAGATTTCCCACTTTATGGATAACAGTAATAATATTTACTTCCTGTGGAGGCCATTGTGGAGAAATACCAAGTCGTGTGTCTGACTGAGAGGCTCAAAAGGAAGTTGCTAAAGGAAAGCAAAAGTATATTTAGCATCTGCTTAAGAATGTCCATGTGGACCTGATTTGTGTGTCATCCTTTGGACAGACCTTGCACAGGGCCCCTGCAAGCTCCTGCTGTGTTTTGCAACAGTGCCTGAGGGACAGATAAGTTAGGAAAGGGTGATTAAAAAATGCTGGGGAAAGCTCTCATGTTCACTGGGCTGTGACTGAGTGTCTACTACACAAATCTTCCTTATTGCAGTGATTCCTGAGCAAAACTGTCTGTCTAAACACTTATATAATGAAAAGCAACATCTTAAAAATGCATAAAGAGAGGCATTTGGTTAGAAAACCTTTGCAGCAAGAAGTAACAGGATAACCTGAAGGGACAGATGAAGTGCTCTATCTGGAGCACTCATACCCCTGCTGCAGACACAGCTGTTCAACACCGCTCCTGGTAGAGCCTTTCCCTGCTAGAACTCCCACTCTGCACCTAAACTCAAGTCTGTTTATGCCATTTGACAGAGTTTTTCTCCAGATCTTAGTGATTGGTGTGATTTTAGATGTCTGATCTTTGCTCGGGGTGATATTAATTTTCAGCTTCCGCAACAAATCAGTTTATTCAAATTGAGGAGATCACAATCACGTTGGGATTTCATTTTTTGCTCCTACTTTGTGTTTAACTAAAAGTTTGATCCAGTCATTTGGTTCTTTGGTAAGGTATTTCATTACATGAGTCAGGTATTTTCCTGATACACAACAGTACGTTTTTGAGTACAATATTCCTAGGGGCATATTTCCCAACACTTCTGTATGATACTGCTAAATGATTGCCTTTGGTATTATTTTAAACTCCATTCCCTGCCTGCTGGGATGCTGGCATGCCCAAAGGATCAGGTGCTTTGCTTTGCACGTTACTTACGCCAGTTTTCTGCTTTGCACAGTGCTGAACCCAGTGAAGGAGCAGCTCCTGCTGATCCCACCCCCATCACCGGGGGACACAAAGGTGAGTTTGACCGACATGGTTCCCAGTCAGGGAGTCTGGTGGCTTCTGAAATAAAACACAAAAACAGATGAGTCAAAACCTTCTTGGCAGTTCAGGCTTGTGCTGCTGCAAGTGTTGAGGGGAAAATCAAAACAACAGACAGGAGAATAACTTGAAAAAAAGGACTTGTCTGCAAATCCCGTTTCCTCTGTTGCCATCCACTACAATTAATGAGGGATTGAACAGTCTGAAATGAAATCTCTCATGCCCTCTTCGATTTCTGATTGATTTTACAAACTCACTATGCAAAAGCCAGAATAGCCTCAATTCACAGGCTCTCTACATTTGTGATTTTTTTTAAAACCCTGTAATTGTCCCACTGCTTCAGGAGTCCAGGCCAACCAGTGTATTTCCAAATCAGTACGGATGCCAGAACAATACTTAAGCTCCAGACCTAGTGAGGTCCAAAAATCCATTCCTTGCATGTGTGCAGAGCCACACTGCAGTCAATGGTAGGATTGGCTGAGTGTGGTGCTTAAGCCCAAGGCAGAAGTCTGGTCTCAGCAGTAAATTTCAGGTTCATGCTCCTCCTCTGGCAGGGTTTCTCTTGGATTGCTCTCTTGTTTTCCATCAGTCGAACTCTTTGGCTTTCTGGAGAACTCTGTTCTCTGCCATGTGTCTATAGAATCCAAGTCACAGTATAAGTAACAGACGTATCCTTCAAAGCAGCTGTAGAAAATCACCCGGACAGTTCATATACAGAAAAAATTCCCTTCCTTCCCCCCAAATGTAAACACCACAACTGAGTAAAACTGAGTCAAACAAAAAGCTGGAGTATGCATTTGTAGGGAGAAGTACAAACTCCAACAAAGAGCTCCCCATGGCCATGCAGATGTTTGTCCTACATTCGAGTGTGCTCTGAAGAACAGTGAGCTCTGAATCCATCAGTGGGTGCTCCCTCTAGCACGGCTACCACTAGTCACATCGAAGGCCAGAAATGTCAAGATAAGGCTCTTTCCCTGGCTCTGCCACTAACCTGGAAAGCAACCTCCTCACTGCTCTTCCAGAGTGCAGTTCCACTCGTGAGAACTGAGTGGTTCGATGTACTTCCCGAGAGGAACGGTGTTGGAGGGTGTTTGCTAATTCTGGGCTAGTCCACAAGTACAGGAGTTACTGCCAGTGGCTAAGGTTAGGTATCATCATCTCCCGAAGCAGGAACAGTTGTCCTGGATTTCCAGAAGCAGAGATCCTGCAGTGAGACTGACTGGTCCAGGAGAAGCCACTCAGTCAATTCCCTGGGCTGAGGTCTAAGACTCTTTTTCTGTTCTATGGGCTGTGCCAAGCTCCTGAAAACATCTGGGAAAAACAGGCAGAACATTTTAGAACAAGATGTGGAAATGATCAATTTGAGCCAAACATCTGCCTGCTTTGCAAGCTCACTAGTTTGTCAGAGGTGCTGAGCATGGCAAGGTATTTCACATCTCAGAGCATCAAAATCCGTGTGACTCCACAGCCTCAGTAGTATCCATGGAAATCATGGGTGCATCTTAATCACCTTTTAATCAAACTGTACAGCACTTACATACTCTTCCTTTGAAAAGATCCTCCTTAACACCCTTAATCAGACTTTGTACTTGCATCATATCACAGCTGAACTTTCAAAATATTTTCCATTCTTTCCTCTAGTTTTCACATGTTTGTGAGTCTGTGAACTGTCACCCCATCAAAAGGATCATTAGCCTGAAAAAACATGCAACTTACTGAAAAATGTAATTGCATAACAAGCTGTTAAAGCAAGAAATAAAAGGAATAGCCTCATGGTTATTGACCACATCCCTCAGCAAGGCTAAGCCAGATTCCCAGGACATATTTGTAGCTCTTAACCTGGGAAACTTAGTTCATGGGTATAGGAGGAAGAAAGTGCAGGAGCAGCTTGTCTAATTTTACAGGACCCCTAAAGCCTGCGTAAAGACTGACAGCCTTTGGAGCACCTAGATATGGAACAAACAAAACCAGGCAGGCTCTTGACAGAAAGCAGAAAATGATGAAAAGACTCCTGAAGAAAACTCTGTGGCACTGAAGTCTAGATGTGAAGGATTATGTTGGAAATGTACAGACCCCCAAAACTCAGTTGGGGAAGGAAATAAATTGTTCAAACTGCTCAGATTTGATTCTGCTGCCCCATGTGTGTTTATAAATCAAATGTAATTCTGTATTGTTGCAAATCAGTAGGAGTGAGAGATGACTTGGGCCTCACTTGGACCAAAAAAGCATTTCAGCTCCTCAGGGTCATTTGCTTTGTGTGACTGCAGAGAGCTCAGTCCCTGAGGCCACTGACCATGTCACCTTCTGCTCTAACACAGCTACTCCCCAGAGCAGCTCACATTTTCCCAGTTCCCCAAGAGTGAAGGGAATTTCAATCATGTTAGTAAAACACCATTCTTACTCTGAAATAATGTCCACAAAGTCAAACACCTCTTGGTACACACCTAGACATATATTTTTTGTAGTAACTTAGAAATCTGACAGTTCCCTTCACACTTCTGAGCAAAGGACCATAAGTTGGATGTCAAGACAACATTTTATTTATAAGAAAAGACTTATAAATGCAATTGTTTAAACAGAGGGTTTTTCTAGCTGGAGTGACTGAATGAAGTGCTGAGCTATGTTACAAGTGCCCCTGAGAAAAAGCATCTGGACACCTCTCAAATTCTAACCCCCCTTTTAGGGCAGAAACAAATCAGATAAGGACCCAAAACAAAGCTCAGTTCAAATCTGTCTCCTAACCTGTAAGCTCTGCTGTGCAGGCCAGTGTCTCCAAATCTCATAAATACAGGGTTCTGCCCTAGGGAGCAGAAGAACTTCCTCCCTTTTCCCCACAAGCACAGGATGCAAGGATAGTAGCTGGGCAGGAGCTGGCATATGCAGAGCACAGAAATATCAGGCCAAAATGAAGGAGTCTATTGGCAGGGGCAATGAAACACCAAACTACTGGAAAAACCATGGAGTCTTGAAAAATTCCTATAAAGCTCATGAGTCTGGAGCACACACTTCAGCTGCCAGGGACTCATCCACTCCAGTGTTTTAGTATCAGTTTTGTAGGACTGAGCCTTCAGGTCTCAGAGGGGCATTTTTAATATAATTCAAAAAAGGGATTTTTTTCATATTAAAGGGGCAGGTTTGTTTGCCCCTGTTTCGATGATTTGCCGTAATAGACTATTGGCATTTAACTTTTGGTGTTACCAAGTATTCAGGCATGTAGGGCCAAACACTGGGGCTCCTGTGCTGCAGTGAGGGCACACAAACTGCATGTTCTGCTCTGTCTCTGTTAGTTTTAGGATATTCCCCAAGCCAAATGACCCTCATCCTTTACAAACAAAAAACTAGGGTCTGTTTGTGTTTATGGCTAAACTTTTCCAGCCCTAGTCACATCTTTAATTGTTTCTGGGCACAATGGTTTCAACAATTTTATGAGGAAAATATGACTCACTGACTTCTTGCAAAATATTTCTTCTTGTGTTTTGTGCTTTAAATTAGTGGCCATGTTTTCGTGTCAGTATGTCCGAGAGGTTCACTTGAACTTGGTGAACTGCTGCTACAGTAAAGAATTTGTGTTTCCTTCAAGTCTGTGGTGCTCCAACTGTGAATGAGCAGTTGGGTAGGAGACACACACTTTCTCCTGGTGGTGTGTCTGCAGAACATGTTGCAGACTTCTGTCTCCCTCAGCTCATTGTGGGCACAGCCTGGACAGCCAGATCTTCCCAGTGCGGCAGTACCTGCTGCTCACTGCTCATGTAAGCTATTAGTCCCTACGGAAAATAAACACAACTACAGACAAGCTATCAATTGTTAATAACTCCCCTTAGTGGGTTTCCGCACAGCAGAGGACATGGGTTTATTGCAGAATTGCCACACAGAATCTACACCTTTCATAGCGTGGTTTTATGAAATTTACTTCATGACAGCCAAACAAACTCACCGGTAATGTGTCTAAACCACCTCCACTGAAACTCAGTTTTCTCTATACGTAACCAAAATCAGCAGTGATTAAGTAGATGAACATTTAGGGCCTTTAGAGATATTCTCTGGGTCTTAGAAATGAGCTGTGAGTTTTTCGTTCCACTTCCCTGAAGTTCTTATAAATTCTACCAGAAAAACTGTTTTACTGCTACAATTGCATTGGTATCGGGGTTTGAGCTGATATATGTTGCAAAGATTTAATAGGTGGAAAGACAACACTAACATAATTACACCAGAACATTTCTACCATAAGTTAAACTTAGGACTGATTTTGCAAACTGGGCTATGTTTGTCTCCCACTACATTGATGTAATCGAAATTGTTTTTCTTCTTCTTGTTTATTTGAAGGTTTAGGAAGGATGGAATTAAAATTAACTACCCCTTCCGAATGCTGCTGATGGGTGGTACCCAAACACAGGCAGCAGACAATGGCATTTGTCTTTCCTGACACTGATAAAATAAAATCAGATTGCCACAGTGCCTTCACTTGGAGCAAAGCCTCAGGGCTGCTCTGGGCTTGAAGCACTGAAGCTTTCTGTGCTTTCAGTGTGCTGTTGAACAAGCTGGAAGTGTCTAGACCTTGGCACTTCCTTTGCAGCAGTTGGACATCCAAAGAATCCAGACCATTAAATGAATGAAGCTGCTGAGATGTGATAACATCCTGACTCAGCCCCAATCACTCCTAAGGTAGGGGTAGTGACTGGGCGAGGAGTGAAGTGACCTCCGGGCACAGCAGTGTTGAATCCACTGGGAACATGCACACTGTATTTAATCTTTGCTCTCGAGCATTCCTCCAAAAACCCACTGACCTCAGTAGCAATGTCTACTGTGCTGGATAAACATTCCAAATTTATCATTACAACCCCTTAAATGTTAAGCATTTTTGTACAACTGTTGGACAAACATTCTATTTATACACTTATTGGCAGAACTGGTTATTTTTCTAGGGGAGAAAAGTCATTTGAATTAGGGAGACAGTGCCCTTGATCTCAAAATACATCTCAAAATAGCTATTTTAACACAACATTACATGCAAACAGGGATCCTTTCTTCAAACAAATCCTGTCTGTGGAAAGAAGTCACAGCACAAAGATTCAGAGCAGAGTCTGAAAGCTTTTATGTGCTTCACTTGAACACAGGAATTCTGACTGTGGGGCTCATTTCTGTACAACTGCTGTCTCACACCAACACATAGAAGCTGTAACTAGTCCACCACACAGGCAGGGGAAGAACCACTGCAGATCCAGATACGGAACATGGACGTTTGATATTTAGCTTTTCTCTGGTAAAACAGATTTGTGAAAACGGAGGTAAGGGAGACAAACAGCTGCCTGTGGTGAGCTTTTTGGAAATCTCTCCCTCAGTACTTTTGTCATCCATCTCTGAGGTACTAAGAGGTAAATTTTATTGCCCTTTTTCCACAGAACTTCTTGACCCAAACCTGTTTAACTCAGATTATTTAGATGGGCCCTTTATTTTGCACCGAACTTACAACTGTCAGGTCGTATTTTGAAAATCTCAAATGATTCAGGAATACAGTCCCATTCTAAAAGGTACTTTAGGCTCTTAGGAGCTGGTTAATTGGTTTTTAATAATAATTACATTCAGAGCACACATTCTTTAGAAAGATGAGTCTTCAGTGTGTAACTCACTTTGGCACTTCTGTAGATTTTATCCAGGGAGATTCAACTCTTGAATAGATATTTAAATACTGCATATCTGCCATACTTTGCTCCTGGCCAAACTCATGCCATTAAAAGAAAATCAGATAAACAGCTTTGATCCAAGTTATTGCTTTAGTCATTAGGCCCTTGCATGGGTTTATGCCAGCTTCTGGAAATGAAGTCCTGGAGCCCAAGTTTCCTATGCAGCAATACATTTAAATATCATCAGCTGCTCTCAGACAGGTTCTCCTGTGCTGGAGGTTGTGTCTCTGATGGACCCATTTCTAGGGTGGTGCTCTGAACACAGGACTCAACTTCCAAGCCCAGGATGAGCTGCTATTCAAGCCTGTGATTCAAAATGTTACTGTATTTCTAATCCCTTTCCATCTCAGCACACAGCTCCAATTTCTATTCTCAGTGGCAGTGTGCACATCCAGAGGAAATTCATCAGCCACCTATTCCAGATTCCCAGTAGAATCCAGCAGTAGAAGCTGGCCTGACTCAGTTCGTGACCTGGAAACTATTTTTCAAGGCTGGTGTCGGGGTTCACTTTGTGCCTCCCACCAGCAGCAGCACCCAGAGCACAGAGGGGACCTCGGCATGGAGCATCCCCATGGACTGGGCCCTTTCCCTCATGGAAATCTGTCACTTGGAACCACAGTTGGCTGTAAATCCCACCGTGGCATTTGGCAGTGCTGTGATAAGAAAAGAAGCAGTGATTGTATCTAAGCAAATCCTGGTTTCCCCCCTTTGCCAGCCCGAGGCAGATACCCAGGGCCAGGTGGCATTTTCATGCCTGTGTCACAGCTCTTCCAGGTGTTGGGAGGCTCCTGCAGGGAGTTTGGCTTTCCTCCTGGGGGAAGGCACAGGACAATCCACCCATTACCAGCTGATTTTGGAGCACAGGCCTTGCTGCTAACTCCTCTGGTTTCAATTTCCAACTTGATGACAAACTTGCAAGCCTGAATCAGGGACTCAGGAATGGGGCAGGCTCCACAGGCTGGCCTGACTTGCAGCTTTCCGAGCGTTGGCAGAATCTGAGCCTGCAGTTGGCTGCACTGTAATGAATCCTAAACCCAAATTCCTGATGGGAAGAAGCAGATGGCGCTGAGGGAGAGCAGTTTACAAGTGAACAGGCTCTTCCATTTGTGACAAAAGAAAACTTGCCTATGCACTGAGTCCCACCAGTGCCGGCCTTGAGACATTCCTTCTTCTTAATTATGAGCCCCAAGGATGACTCTTCTGTCATACACACCTCATTCTCCTTGTTTTCCCCAATCTGTGACTGAATGAGTGTTACAAACAGACTTATCAGGTGTGACCATGTCTCCATCCATCCATCCTTCTAATGCAGGAGCCCATTCCCGGGTTAATTAAGAAATAAGGAAGGTCCTCTATTTCAGCCTTAGTGCTGTGGAGAGTCCCAAGGCTAAGGTTCAACAGAAACCACCATAATAGACAGAGAAATGTTTTGATTATTACACTGAGAGGAATATATATTAACCAAATCAGACAACAAACTTCCAGTAATAGTGAAATCTGATGTTCAGCAGTGTGGGGGATGTAATTTGTTATCTTCAAAAACTGAACCCTGTGATTCACAATATCCCAGTGCTTCTGAAGTGGGACAAGCTCTGTCATTTACCTGTTTGATCAGGAAAATTGTCCCTTTATTAAGAATTAAAGCATTAAGTCCACTTCCTATGGCAACCTTGGTTTATTCCCATAAATGTTACCAAGACAATTTCTGTGCCATAGAAGTAATGAAGTTGCTAAGTTAGGATCAGTATCCCAAAGAACACTGGAAAAAGAAGAAAAGTATAACAAATGTCATAGAAGAGAGAAACAGATGAGATAAAAGGGTTATGCTTTAAAGCCAAATAATTTCTTAAGTGCTGAGTAAATATAGAATTAGTTCCTTTCAAAGTCAGTATTTCCAGTCCTGGCTAGTGAATCTTGGTCCTTATCTTAAGATAATGAAAAAGAGTGTATTTTTTAGAAGGAGATATCAAACTGAAGACAATTTAGAATGTCTCTCATTGGCAAGCTAACAACTGCAGAGTCAAAGAATGACTTGGTGTGTTGGAGCATTTTATCTAGGCTGAATTTATTCAGTATCTTCTAACACAGGCTTGAAGTCATTATATTTTCTAACAAATTAGGGAAGGTGTCATAGCATTCCTAACACTGTGTTCTGCACTGATGTCCCCTTTCTCTAGACACTCCACAAGCATGTAAATCTACTTGTGGAAAAAAACAAGGACTTTGAATATATGTGGATATATCTGCACTTTCCCCTTCACTTCTTACCAGTTCCTAACACACATGTTCTGACATTCAGGGCCCACATTTTTTTATGCTGTTATTCCTGCTTTTATTTGGTTTGGGCTTGTTTTTAATGAGGTGAACTTTGCACAGCCCAACTTTAGCTCCTATAAAATTTGTCTCTTAAATGGCCAGATTTAGTGATTTTTTTTTTCTCTGGAAAGAAAAAGCCCTACATACTCACCACAGAGCTGTACTTGGAACCAGATGTCTGACCCCCTTTCAGCTGAACTAATGAGGACAGGAATCTGGTCAGGAAAACTTCTGTCTAGGTTTTGACTTTGGAATTATGGAAAGAGTCCTGCAAAGACTGATGCTTCCACATAAAGGAAGGGGAGGAGGATGGTGACTCCCCTGATGAGGAAAGTTTGCACTTCTGCACTGGCTTGAAGGCACTTCCACCCCCCAGCCCTGTTCATCCCACTTCTACCCTTTAACTCACACAAGAGTCCCACAGAGAGCAGGCAGAGCCTCAGGGGACATGAACTGTGCAACTCTGCTCAAAGCAGTCTGTGCACAGAAGCCCAGGGTTTGGCTCTGTGTCTGTCACCTTTGCATTTGGCAGGTGTGAAAGGACTCTGCTTCTTTCAAGACTTCTGTAAAACATAAAGTAGACCAATTATTGAGGATCAGATGCTGTGAAAACCAAAACTTCTAATAGAAATCTGACCGAACATGAATATTTTTAAACTAACTTTGCCCATCAGTGTGTTTTGAAAATACAAAGTGTCTCCTGCTGCTAGCTTAGAAGGGTTTTTAGGACCATCACTTCTCTGCCCAGTCTTGCTCCCAGCAAAGTCACTGGGATCATCGCCATGACATGATGAACAAGACCTTTGAGGTCATCATTTGGCACTCCAGCTGGAAAAATGCATTAGTGTGGCTTTCTAGAGAAAAGATGCATCAGATTCTCCCTCTGGTTCCTATCTTAAGCTTCTTTAAAAAAAAATGATTCTTGATTTGTCTTTCTGTGCTCTTCATCAGTAGGTTCCTTGCGGCATAGAGGGGGTTCCTTGCACTGAGCCACAGCAGCAAAAAAAGAGTCTTGTGAGACACAGCCATTACATGCAGAGGAAACTGGGTTTAGTGGGGCCCTAGTTCCCCTGGGGACTACCATAATATAAATTATTAATAATAAAAATAAACATTGGCTAGCTTGAACTTCTCTTCATTCTCTCAGAGCTTATTTTTGTGACAGAATTAGCTAAATAAAGCCCACTTGAAAGAATGTTTAATTGCAAACTATCCAAAGAAAACAAAATGGAACTAATTGGTCCTTAGATACTAAACATTCAAAAGGAGATGGCTTTGGAAACAGCTGAAAGACTAATGTGTACTAGGATACAAATGGTGAAGTGAGCAGTTAAGCAAAATGCAGTCTAAACTGGACCACATTTACTTTTAAACCAGATAGTCAAGTTTTGTCAGTCTGATCCTGCCTAGGAGACATCTTTGGATTGTTTCAAGCCTAAACAGAATTACAACAATAGTCTCTGAAAATTATAAAATCAGAAGAGCCAAACTTGTGTACTGACTTCTGGACATCATTTGCCCAGGAAACACTACATAATCTACAATGCTCATAACTTCATGGAGTGCCCCTTAAATCTATTCCAGCCTAAAGAAGGCATCTTAGCAAAGACAAAGACAACTGTTTCAAGTGGTTTTTCTAAAGCACTTATTTTCTTGCAAGTTGGGTAGGGAGAGCTCACAAAGCCAGTTCTGACAACACGTCTCCAAAGGAGAGTGGTGGTGCCTTCCATCAGAATAACTGACTGCAGAGCTGCCTTGGCCTTTGTAAACCTCCTTTCTTCAGCCCTCTGTTTTTGTTATTGCTATTTAATTCAAATATTTCACAGTCAGCAAATAGAAAGAATCTCTTTGGTCATATGAAAACTCCCTCTTCATATTCATTAAAGGTTAAATAGTTGCCATACTTACATCAGAAGTATTTCTAGCAAGACCAGGAAATTATATCTCTAATATACTAAAATTTGTAAACAAGAAAAAAAAACAACTCTACATTAGAAGGGAGCAAGAAGGAGGTAAGTTATAACCAAAACCATACAGTAAAACTAATTTTAAATATTAATTAGTGGTAGAAGAATTTTTTTCTCTGCAGGATCACTGTGTGCAGTGAAATCAGACTGGTGCTCAGCCATTGAAGGGGTATTGTCTAATCACCCACATGTTTACCTTCCCACTTATCAATAACTGACAGTAACAAGACTTCTGCCAGAGATAACAGATTCCTAGAAATGCCAGGCCCCCCTACAACACCCAGCCCACATGAGAGCTACTCACTGCAAAAAAAATAATGCAGACAACTGGAAGTGCTAAGTAGGAGCTGCTCAGCAGGATCAGTCGAGATCAAACCACTTCAACATTTAGGCCAAAAGTTGATGTAGTTTTAAGGTCCCTTGAAATGTTGTGAATATCATCAACAAACACGGCAAGAGTCACTCATGAAAATGCACTTCAGCTCTGTGCACAAAAAAAATCCATCAGCTCTGTCTCAGACTCCTTCAAAGACTGTGAACCCAACTGTTTGTTCCCTGAGGACTCAAAGCTTTTACTGCAACTACCACATCTGCTTAGTGTTTCCTACTTTTCAGCATCACAAGGAGTTTTTCTTAGACCTCGGACTGGTTTACTCAGCATCTATGTGTACGGACCAAACAAAAGTCCAACAGAAGAAAGAACTGAGGTCTCCTGCTAGTTTGTTTCTACCTCTCTCCCCAAAAGACACAGGCAATCCTGGCAAAAGGAGTATTCTTACAGGGGTGTTTGGCCAGCATAGCTGTGTCTGTATGGGTTTCATTATTTCACATTCCTCTTAGTGCTCACAGCCATGCCAGAAACTTTGTAACATAGATTTATACAACTACACAAGAAAGCTTTGCTGGTTTAAAACAACCAGTACAATATGAAAGGTATTAACAGTCTCCAGATCATGAAAAATCCTCCACTGTGAACACTGTCTGTACTACCAGCACCTCAATGCTATCCAAATACTGCTGGTATTGATGACAAAAGTGCCCCTAGAATGAATGTAGCAACCTGGTAAGACTGTGCTGTCTGTCAGCACAGTTAGAACTGTCCCTCAGACCTAAACCAAGGAGCACCAACACGTGCAGAAGTTCACTGTGCACTAGATCTGTAGCTGACTACACGTATTTCTACACATGCACCTTTTGCTAGTGCAGCCACGATAGTAAAAGGATCCATTTTTCACAGTCCTTACCCAAATCAGCTGAGGGCAGGAATCTGTCATGGAGACAGCTGGAGAGAGGGGCCTGTTACTGGTGTCTCAGACGCTACAAGGACTTGGCTGGTGCAGATGTGCTGCTCTGAAGCATCAGGGGAAAGGGTAAGTTGTATGAACCTACATTGCTATGGCAATGTAGCTGCAGAAGCTTTTAATGCCATCTGTCCACATCATTAAAAAGCCTCAACTGAGACAAACTTACAGCAGTACCACATTTAAGCAGTGCAGAACAAAGGTTAGGATGGCTGCATGGCCAGTGTAGAACAACTACAGTTCCCAGTTCTTAAAAACATCTGTGTATAAGTCCTTCCTCCTTCATAAAACAGGACTTATTTTTGTGATGTAAATTGACTTAGCCTATATTACCCAAACCCTATAACTTACCATGAGCCAATTATCAGAGGCCACTCTTGCAGAGTAGGGTTGTGCCTCTGGACAAATCTGGGCCCCCCATAAGAAAGGTCTCCTAGTTTCCTTCGAACATGGCAGGAGTGACTTGTAATCCTAAGGCACACACTGACTCAGGAGTGTGAAGGCTCTCACCCAAGGCTCAGAGTATCAACCAGTTCACTGAACATGCTGATCCTTAGTGCATCAGCTCCTACTGCCCCAACAGAAGGAGGACAAACAACAGGCACCTTCAGAATGTGCTCTGGAGGGAAGTGACAGCTTTGCATTCTTATAGTTCTTGGAGCTGCAGAGAGATGGAACACAGAAATGGATGGTCTTGTCCATACCCACACTGCTTAATCATAGAGACAGAGAATATCCTGAGTTGGAAGGAACCCTCAAGGGTCATCAAGTCCAGCTCCTCCTTGACTGATAATTTAAGGAGTCCTGGTAATGGACAAGAACACCAGTGAAGAGCATTAAATTCAGGACAACACACAGGTAAACCAGTTAAATCTCAGTATTGTGATGACTCCAGTGATATCAAAGGCATTACATGTTACTGATCTGCCTTTTGGCATCAGAGAGGATTGATTTGTGAAAGAGATAATCCTCAGCATCCTGCCAGATGGGCCTGAGCTGGTGGCAGCAGTGTCTGAAATGCTGAAAGCTGCTGTGAGCACTGACCAGCCTGCCCATTAACCAGGAACCATGGCTGGCTGGAGAGGCAGGAGGTAGAACAGGATGTCCCTGGGATGTTCTCTGTCCCCTGGCAGCTTTCCCACACTTGCAATCTGACCCTCCAACCACCAGCACATGGACCATTGATCTTGTGAACTCACATTTGTGATCCTCCACAGAACTGCCATTGAGAATACACAGGCCAGAGAACTTCCTGGCGGAAAGTCACCCTTGGGTAATCTTCAAAATTCAGAAATGGCCATTCAGATAGAAAACATGTTGACAAGTAATTCCAACAATACACTAATTCAGGTCCAGAATGAAATCCAGATTCTGACAGAGTTACAGCAGCAATGGCAGTCAGTGCATTCAGTGTTCTAATAGAAAAATGGTGTTTTGCTCCACATGACTTGGCTCACTCGAGAGATATTTACAGTGAGATACAGTTTTACTGCATTGTAAAGATAATTTGACAATTAGAGGTCAAAGTATATTCACTTATTGCTTTAAATGAAACTAAAAGCAGACAAATTCATACATAAATGAGGAAAGATTCTCTGTGTTCACTACAGCTCTGGAGAAAACAGACACAGAACTTATGTCTGGACTGGAGGTCTCACCAGAACATGCAGTATATGTTCTCACCCTAAGCCTTCTCCTGCAGAGCATGAGCTCCTTACAGTTGTGGGTTTGTTCTTGAAGAACCCGAGCTCAGGTAATTTTGAGATACTTTGCACTGCTCTCTAAATGTTTTGCACTTCTGCCGGTTTTTTGCAGGCAGTAGGGATGCCTGTGATTTTCTAAGGTTATTTAAATTCTCTATTTGTTAACAAATTACACTGGTTGCACAACACATTGGCATGTGAGCCCTTCAGAAAAAGGGAGAGGCACAACTGGGCCTCAGTGGAATTGGGAACAAGCTCCAATGAGTTCAGCAGAGTTACACAAAGGCCAGCTCTATTGTCTCATGGCAGTTGTGGTTAATTGAAAAGTAGTTCCCGTCAGCTTTCTACATGCCAGGACTCTTCAAAGGTGGCATTACCTTGGAGATCCCTGTGTGGGTTCCAGTTCAGACAATGAGTAACAAAGGCCTAGTGACAGATTTCCATACAGTCTGGGCATATGCTGCTGCACTGAAAGCACTGTAAAGGCACACAGAAAGGTGCAGGTACATGTATCGATCCAACAAATGTACCGAAGGCTGTGTTGTTACATGTGGAGTCAAACCAGGCATTTTCAGACAAGAGCTGGCCATTTGACCTGCTCTTTTTTCATCTTCCATTGTGGAAAAAACAGGTAACCAACTTCCTACACATCAGTTTCCTTCAAAACTTTAGAAAAGCCTCAGAAGTTCCTGCAGAGATCAAGTCTCAGCCACATCCATAAGCTGGACTGTAATGATTGCTCCAGCAGCTGCACGTGCTTTTGGAATATCTCTGGGTGTCAGTTCTTTCAGAAAACCCCTGGCCTACTATTTTAACTTCACAGATCTCATCAAACAAAATCCTTGCTCATATTCCGGAGAAATCTTCTAAACCCTTTTTGTAAAATCTCAGTTACATAATGGAAGAAT
The DNA here is from genome assembly GCA_035584735.1 of Pseudotriccus pelzelni. Lineage (NCBI taxonomy): Eukaryota > Metazoa > Chordata > Aves > Passeriformes > Tyrannidae > Pseudotriccus > Pseudotriccus pelzelni. The sequence goes on along the minus strand of JAWMRA010000050.1, from coordinate 13,565,356 downwards.
CGCAGAAATTCAGCGCCTGGGTGAACTGAAGGTTATTGACGCCGGGTTTTTTCTGCACTAGTAGAAATATAAACCTATTCATGCCAATACTAAAGCAGTAAACATTCAGATTTTAAAGCACACTGAGGCCTTTGAATTGCCTCTCTGTTTATCTGTTCAGGCCCAGCACTGGGAAATTATATTTCCCTCTTCAAGCCTTTGGTAATTTAAATAATAAAACACAGGTTATATAAGTGCAGAGAATTATGGAAAAATGTAAGTAGAAAGTACATAGTTTTAAAATGCATTTGAATAACTCAAATACAGCTGAACTGACATTATTCAGACTTTCCAGTCTTATTCAATATTGGATTGAAACCAAGCCCAAGACATTTCAGCCCAAAGGAGGTTTTTAAGAAAATTACAAGTACCTATATTTCCAGTTCACAATGTCTGTCTGGGAAAGTTCTACCGCCCAAGGAAAGACCGGCCTACCTTCTCATGGGATCAAAGAGAAGAGATGTGAACTAATTAAGGGGACATTTGGATCAGCCTGTAAACATAAGGACGCCCCAAAGAGCACCCAAAGCAGAAACCTGGATGCAAATATCTGCGGTCTTGGAGCAAAACATGGATGCAGATTCCAAGCCCCATTTCACACTGGAAGTTCATTTCTAACCTGTGCAGACACAAGCTGTAGGCCCAGCTCTGCATTCCTTCCACACCCAGGGCTGGAGTTCTGCCTGAATAAGGAATGCAAGAGAGAAATGAATTCCTTATCGGCCTGGCAGATCTTGTTTGGTGATGTACATGCCTGTGAACCTGCCAGAACTCAAATGCGGGCCATGGCACCCAGCCGAGCTCCAGAGCTGAGAGACTGCAAACCACTACTCTGCTCTGTAGGACACTTGAAATAAGGTAGAACTACTTCCATAAGTAACTGCTCCTAACTCTGGGATACCTGGATATATTCTGATATTTCTGTTCAAAATAATTTTTATCAATGGAAAAGTGAAGATCCCTCCCAGATTTGTATAGAAATGAGTAACAAAGGGAATAAATTGTGTATTTCCAAACTGAGGGGCATTTAAAAAGATGGCTATATGGGAAAAGATTTAATAACCATAAATCCCAGAGTGGGAAATACTAAACAAACAAATAGGAAGAGAAGCTTTCTCAGCAGAAAATTGTGTGTCCATTGCCCTCCCAAATCACAGGGCATCTTGTACATACAGATGCTTATGGCAAAATTTTTCCATCATTCCAAAGGGACACAAACTTCACCCTGGCTTTTGATAAGATAAATCAATTATGCCTCCTTCAACTCCACAACCAGCAGCATTTCAAAATCTGCAGGGAAAAAGACCTCCCAAATGCATGAATGACAAGGAACCGTGGAAACAAATCTCTTTATGTGTGAATCTTGGTCTTCTTTAAATTTTCCCAGGGCTGGGGCCTTCCTGGATGTTTTCGTCATTATTGTCCCCAAACAAAATGCAAAATTGTAGGATAAAGATGTGGTCAAAAGAGTGAAAATGGCATATTAAGGTAATTCACGTTGCATTTTGTTCAGACAAATATTTTCATAATAGTTGAGAAAGGAAGATGTTTAACAGAGTATCCACTATTTTGAGAAAAAGAAATGCCAGCTAAAATCAAGGGCTTTGGCTACTTTAAAGCTTCCTAGGCAAGATTAAATCAAAATATTTCCTGTAAACATTCCCTCTTTTCATCAGCATGTCAATTGTAGTAAGTAAAATGTGATACTAATTCTCAGCATCAAAATCTGGGATAACTTTATAAAGTCAAATGTTTCCTTACTTTCACAGAAACAACTATTACTGGAAATATTTTCCAAAGCATGTTGCACGTGGAGGTAAGTAAATCAGATAGCACACTGCACATTTTTCAGGGAAAAAGTTTCTAGAAATGAGTCAGGATTTAATAAAAAATGTCTCTGAGGTACGTAAGTCATGCCCATAATAGAATATTTTTCAATTTTCAGCCCTGTATACAGCTTTTTAAACCACTAACAGATGTATGAAATAAGAAGCAAAACTGTCCCTTATTCTCTGCTCTGCACACACATAGACAGAAACATGGAAACCAATGAGAGGCTCTTAAACATTTTCCACGAGAAAGACAATTTGCTCACAATTCCTTCTCCCTTTAAATTGTTTCTGTGGCAACACATCTGGTGCTGTAATTCTGGGCCAGACCATTAACTATCCTGAAAGAAGAAAGTTATGTTGTTGTTCTGGTCTGCAAGAATGTGAAGCAGAGAGAGAGATCTGTGAATCCACGTAATCAGGTCACCCTTATTGCCTTCACAGGCTCACAGAACATCAGCTACAGACATTAATGCACAGCTGAAAATCACAAGTTTTAAAACATTTCAACAAGGAGAGCACTCTCATGGCAAACAGGCTGTCTCTAAGCCAGGGTTTTTTCAATAAAATGATGAGTGCTTTGCTACTGCTGTTCCTACCATGTGAGATAAGGGAGGGAAGTATTCAGCTAAGAGGACCAAGGTTCATTCCCTAATCATAAACATAACTCTCCCTATGGAATGGAGAAAGATTGATGCTGATTTCTTATCATCCCCCAGCACTACGCAAACATTGCTGGATTATCACCGTTTTCCAGACGAGGTATTTCGGGAGCACAGAACTCCTGGAGTGTCTGTTAAACTCAGCTGCCCCCGTGGGGAGTTACCCCTCCCAGAATTATGGGATCACTGAGGCTGGAAAAGCCTTCCCAGACCAAGCTGTGTCCAATCCCCACCTTGTCACCCAGCCCAGAGCACTGAGTGCCATGTCCTTGGACACCTCCAGTGATGGGGACTCCCTGGGCAGCCCCTTCCAATGCCTGGACAACTTTTCCATGGAGAAATTCTTCCCGAAACATGCATCCCTGGGCTCTCGAAGCTCTTGCGGACCAGCAGATTTTACTGGCCTTACTTGCAGTCATAGGAACCTATGGATGCTTGATGTTAGTCCTGGACATCCCAGCTTGAGCACATCAGCAATCTCAGGATGTGTCATCTGAACAACTTAGTTGTAGAGGCAGGCAAGAAAAACAAGAATAAAAGCTTACAGCCCCAATTCAGCTTGCTAAGTCAACAAATGAACAGGTTTTTAATCACTAATAACCCTGAAAAGTCAGTCTCAAATTTTAAATCACACTGTATGACTATAATCCAAAGCAAGATATTATGGCTATTTTACCATGCAACTGAGACTGACACCTCAAAATATAAACTCTGCCATGGAGATAATTCATAGTCCAAGGGCCAGGGCAATTTCCAAGGGCTACAGCATTCCCTGAACTCAGTCTGTAGCAACAAGAGTTAAAAAAATAATCGCAGTGGATTTTTGCTACTTCATCAAGCAGATCAGGGATGAATTCATGGAAAGAACATATCTGATGAATAACAAAGTATCGCTGACACAGTTACTTTTCCAATAATAATTGCACTTTAAGCTCTCCATAAAACAATTTTTATTATTTAATTTGAAACAGCTAAATTCAAATCTAGAGCAGTTACATACAAATGTGTTTGCTAACTGCACTTAAAATATTTCTGTATTAGTGACAAAGAACACAAGATCATCTCGGTGTTCTGACCTTCTAAATTACTAATGATTAAACGCCTTGATTGGCTGAAAACCAAGTTTTGCCCTAAAAAAGTTGAATTGAATAAAAAATTACAGTTTTCAGCCACTCAGTCTTTGAAGACAGACTGGTTTAAAGCAGTCTGTCCTCAGGGATAATAAACTGGCAACAGAAATGGAAAAGTTGAAAAAAGTGGATAGAACCTGGTATTTCATAAATATGTATGTCCCTTTTGTGCTTCCGGAGGCAGCATCTGAGGATGGGAATCGAAGCCAGGGCCTGAGCACCTGTAGCCATTAAAGGCTGGCTGATGGCCCTTGCACGAATAGCTGTCTGTATAATTTTGGATTGTCACCAGCCAATCACCTTCCAGAAATCCAATTCTGGGCAACAACAGTCTGGATAATTCAGCTCTGTCTGTTCCCTCTTTCTCAGCCTTTTGGCTAAGATCAAGTGTGTAGATTTAACTAATATTAAACCTACTATTATACATAAAATATCTCCTTCACTTCCAGTCTTTCTATTTATTTCATCCAAATGAAACAAATTAATAAGCCTTCTGAGACAGTTCTCCCTCCCTTGATTTATCTCGTACAACCTTCTATAGCCAGAACCTCTGTTTTGTCCTGGTGCTCTGTAACTCCACATTATCACTCCCCAAACCCCCGAGAAAGACACACAATAAGATTGTAACTTTCCCCTCCCCACAGACTGAGTCTGGTTTCCCTTTCTAGCCATAGTGGCTCTATTCCACTTCTGAGGCTCTTTATGAGGGTATTGCAAAGGAATATTTGTGAAGGAATTAGCTGTGGAAGGTAATAAAGTGCTGTTGGTAGATGTGATATTACAGGGTCCCAACTCCCTGCCTGGATTGCTCCTAAGAAACCCAGGGCTAGAGAGAACGTTGTAGAGCAACTGTACAGCTGTTCTTTGTCTTGACAGAAGGAAATCATCTCATCTGTACACAAGCCTTTGGGGAATGCCATTACATAACTCACTGTTTGGCCCATATCTCCACGGTTCTGGCTCCGTGCTGTTAACAGAAACACCACTGCTCCCCTGCAGCTCCTGACTGACTCCACAGTGGAGCACCAGACCCAGATGCAGGACCTGTCACCTCAAGGAAGCCCTTTCTTTCCTCTAAAGAGTATCCAGACTCTAACTGGAGGAAAATTTTACCAAGCTAGTTGTTCACTACCAGATCACACGTGTTGGATCTCACGTCTCTCTCTAGACCAGGGGCACAAAGAGGCTGGACCTGCCACTCAATGGCAGCTCCAGCCCATTTTGGCAAGTTTTGTGCAGCTTTTCCTGCACTAATACATGTGGTGCTTATGTCACTCACTCTGCAGAATTCAGAGAAGGAGCGTGGAAGGGATCAACTGCACTACAGAGGAACACAACAGAGAAAGAGTTTCACATATACACGTTCCTTTAGCCACTGCATCTCTCTCAGATGTACCTCTCCACTCAACACGAGTATATGCATGCACCTCATCAATAGGTGTAGCTCCCATTTTACAGCTGTGAAAACACAGGTAGAGACAGATTAGGCCTTGATCCCAACAAAGGAAATGACTGAATCAGGAGTCTGAGTACTGGTGCTGGTTCAACACAAAAGAAACAGCTCCAGAAATATGTAACCTTATTTTTCAAATTCCTTCAAGTTTCTTTGGTTGATGAACAACTCTATTTCCATATGGCCTAACTTATTTAAAACACTTTTTAAAAGGGGAAATTAAACTCTGTGTGAATCAAATTGTAACTGGGCTGTGACCCAAACCCTCAATTCGTATTTATGAGCAAATAAAATGTAAACTCTGCACAGACAAAAAGAGTTAACTAAAATATAACCAGTCCATGCAATGACACCTCCAAAACACAAACCCTACAGGATGGCATTGTCCTGCTGCTCTCACTGTTCCACCTGCTCCAGCCAGGTGCTCCCCTCTCAGGGGGTTCCCGGGTGTTTCCTTGTGTGAACAGCTTTACCCTGGATAAAAAGCTACCAAACCTCTTTGCGCCGGTGCAGTCTCTGTAGGAATATCGGCATCCTTTGAAGCTTGTTCACTGACAGATGCCTGCAGACTCTTTAGGAGATCACCTGCCCCACAGGTGACTGTATCCCCACTATGGGTGACTGTATCCCCCCACAGGTGACTGACATGTCCTCCTATAGGCGACTGCGCATCCCCCCCATAGGCGACTGACATGCCCCTCCACAGGTGACCGTATCCTTCCCACAGTGCCTGCCCTGTCCCCTCTCGGTGCCCCGCAGCTCTTACCTACCGAGGCGGTGCCGGTGTCCCCGCGCGGCCCCGCACGTCCCGGACCCGCGTCCCGGTGTGTCCCTGTCCCGGTGTGTCCCTGCCCCGTGCCCGCCGCCGGCGCCCCCCGCGCCAGGTACGTCCTACCTGCGCTGCCGGCGGGCGCGGAGCGCGGCTCGGCTCGGCTGTCGCGACTGTCGCGGAGTGGCCGGGCCCGCCGGGACGGCCCCGATACCGCCGCTTATCGCCGCCGCCTGTCGCCCAGCTGGGCTCCGCTTCCAGGAAGCCGCGGCTCCGGAGCGCTTGTTTGCCGCTGGATGCCGACGGCCCCGTCCCGCTCGCTGCTTCTGCCTTCCTCCTTCCTTCCCTCCTTCCCTCTTTTCCTCCCTCCCTCCCTCCCTCCCGCCCTCCCGCCCTCCTCCGACCCCCCTCATCCTGGCAGGGGAGCTGGGAACGCGCCGCGCGGCTCCAGCACATGCCGAGCCGGCGGTCACGGCCCGGACCCTCTGCTATTAATCAGGAGCATCCCAGGCGCCCTCCCGCTCGTTCCAGCTGTTCCGCTCCGGGCCTCACAGCGCCGCAGGGCAACGACAGACCGGCATCACACGCGGGGACACCCGTCCCTGCCCACCCCTTCCCGTTTACTCCTCCGTTCCCCTGACCCCAGCTCTTACGCCTTCACTTCTTCTCAGGCCTTTTCTCCCGTGTCCAGATTCCCGCTTTTCCCATCTTCTCCATCCATTGCTCACTCCTCCTCTGCCCTTACCCCACGCTCTCTCTTCACTAACCCTTTAGAGGTTCCCTCCCCTTACAGCCCTCAGTCATACAACTCTAATCATCATCTCTCGTTTTCCTACTGCCTCCTCCCTCTCACCATCCTACCCTCCCAGAGGTTTTCTAGGACTGAGGAGATGTAATTTGCTCTCTTATTTTCTGTTGACCAAAGCCTGCTCAGAGTCCTTCATGCTGCACCCACTACTGACCTCTTTCTTGTTTCTGCAGGCAGGTACTGTTCCTCGGGAATGGGCTGCCTTCTGCTGGCTTTCTAGGCACCTTCCAGGCGATCCTGGCAAAAAGAAGTGAAGTTGTGATATAGAAAGCAGGCTGGAATCTCCCTGTTCCTCATCTCCCGTCAGGCACCCCCACACTCACACCTCTCTCCTGAAGAACACCTCACACAAACACGTCCCTGCCCTGGGCAGAGCACTCCAGGTTACACTGTGGCTCATCCATCGCCATTTTCCCCTGGTTTTTAGCACCACTTCCCCATGCTGACTGACTGACAGCACAGGAAGCCAGACACTCCCCACAGGGAAAATGAGCTGACTGTACGGAATTCGGACATGCCCTTACGATAACTTATTACTAATAGTGTTTGCTCCCCCTTTGACCACGCTCTGCAACACCCAGGACACACACCAGACTCCCCCATCCTGTTTCAGGAGGATAAAACACAAACTGAAGTTCTTGAAGCGCCAGTTGACCAGAGACCCCATCCAAGACGCTGTTAGGGCAGAGCTACCACTTTGTTTTGCTGTACTTTATGAAGCTGATTAGGATTTGTATCTTTCTGTGCACGTGCTTAAAGGAAAGGATTGAAAGAGGCAAGGGAAGATCTTTTGCACAGCTGAACGTGTTTTTAAGGAGATGCATGAGGGAACTGACACACATGAAAGGGAGAGCAATAAGAGACAAAAACAGATGGGCTGATGGAGTTGGCTGGGTCAACAATTCAGACACTCTGGGTTTTTTATATATTAGACAGAACTGTGCTGAGATGCAGTAAAAGTGGGTTTCATACCTCATCTTGAGACTGGCTGGGGCCTGGAGCACTGGAAATGGCAGTGGTGATCCACCGTGGACACGAGAGCTGGCATACCTAGGAAAAAAAATGAGATGCAAACACATGGACTTGTACAAGTAAGTACAGGATATACTCTAATAATTGTAACTCACTAACTCTTACGTTGATTTTCCCGGTATTTGGGGGTTTTATGATCAATCACACTGACTGCTTGAAGATCCCCTGGCAATTATAACTGCAGCAGCTACATGTCCTGCCACTCTGCTCGGGTTTCCCAGCCCCATAAGATAGTCAGCGATGGGTGTGTGCTCAGCCCCGACTGTGCACGGTGTCAGGGCAGCTCCTGCAGAACTGCACTGAACATGGGCTGGGAGCTGCAGCAGTTCCCTGTCTCCATGAGCCGGTCCCACAGCAGGGTGGGGCGCTCTGGGACTAGTTTAAATCAACTTAACTGGATTTGCAGGAGGACATTTGTCAGAACACCAAATCTCTGCAGGATCCCTGTGCAACCAGTTGACCAAAAAGCCCTTACTGTTACTGTCATTTCCTCCTGAACATAAGACTTGTAACAAATTCACAGACCAGACCTGACACAAATGACCACGGCTCCCTCACTCCCAGTGCAGATGTCCCCATTTACTTCATCTGAGGATCAGCTTTATATGTTTTTATTCCAGTTTTATTTTTTATGATCTTCATTTGCTGTGTCTTCATCTGGTATGTTTATGTGGCTGGTGCTTGGTTTTCATTATTTTTAACTGCATTTCAGATCATTTGCTCTATGGTTTTGTTCACATTCTCCTTTTCCATGAAATTCTAATAAAACACTTGGCTACAGATTTTCCAAATTGAATACTGATGTTTAGTGCAGATAATTATGTAGAAGGGTTCAAAGTGAGTTCTATAATGTAACAATTTACATATCCTTGAAAACAATGGACACAAACCTACAAATTATTGTTACAAGCTAGTTTCACATTCTTCTGGAATTTCCTTTAGAAATGCATATGTTTAGTATTCTCACGCATATGAAAAGCAGTAAATACTGCATTGCTGGCACCATTATAATATTTACAATGAAAAAATAAAACACACTCTGATGTCTCTCAGACCTCAAGGGACACACAAAAAAAAAAAAGCCAGTACATTTCCTTCAGAATCTCAAAGCACTTCACAAAGGCCTTTCACAAATTCAGCCACTCAACATCCATCAATATATGCCAACGATATACAAAGATCATTTTGCAACAAAGAATTCAGGATGGTTGCAACAGCATTACACATTCAGCCTTTCAGCCTCACCAGTGTCCTGGCACAATCAAATTAATCATCATTTTATTGTTTAAGTACTGAATTAAGTAGGTTTTGTTTGTTTTCTAAATGGACCGAATTACAGACAGCAAACCCTGTGAGCAGACCAGAGCAGCCTTCTCTGGAAGATCCAGACTAAACTGACTTTCAGAAAGGCTGCTATAAACCATAACCCTGTTTATAAAAGCAAAAGCTAATATCTCCAGTAGTTGGGCCTATTACTGTGATCCTTTGCACCAGGCTGACTTGGAGGGACAATAATTCTTCTTGCAGCTCCTAATGCAAGCAATATGTATGAAAAAATTTGCCTGTGTCTCCACCCCACCCTTTTCTATTTTGTATTTTTTAATTTTAGAATGCTGGTTAAATGTTAACAATATGAAGTAATCTGCATAGAAGTGGATTATCTCTCAGTCTATCAATATATCAACCAGGCATTTTCATTACTGTAACACAACAAACTTCAGAGCACGTTACACAAACCTATTCCTGCCCAGAGCATTTGCTCCGAGTTTGCTGAGGGTATGTTACGGTGGGACTAAACTGTAAATACACACATCCAGAGTTACAAGGACATGATTATTTTTCCTTCTTTGTGCATCTATCTGTGCTGGAATTTATGGTTCATGGTATTATAACTCAGAGAGATACTAAGAGAAGAGCCAGCAGAAACAATATCTTCTAAAAGCTGCACACACTGGGACAGTGGTTGAACTCACTGGATTCAGTATTTCCAAATGTGACATAAATGGAGAAACTGAATTACTTTTCTAGGTCCCTTGGCTTGTACTTTTCTAGTTTTACTTATTACCACTGCACCAGTACTATCTGCTTAATAAATAGTGGCACTTCTATTACATTAATATATAAATGCCTGCCTGTTCACACTCTGTACTCATTTCAACAAGAAGTCAATGACAAATCAAACAAATCAAATGAGTGTGTCCCATCCCTGGAATTGTTCGAGGCCAGGCTGGACAGGGCTTGGAGCAACCTGGTCTAGTGGAAGGTGACCCTATCCATGGCAGGGGGTGGAACTGGATGATCCTTAGGATCCCTTCCAACCCAGACCACTCCATGATTCCGTGAATGACGTACGAAACCCCAGTAGGATTAATTTTCTATGTCCACTGCAGATCCAGGTGAGGTTATGAGCGCAGTTATTGTGCCGGACGCACTGTGGTACAGGCAAGGCCGCAGTTTTAATTAACGGCGGTAATTAATGGCCGTCGCGCTGGTCACACCGGTGCGGACAGCGCGGGCACAGCGCCCTCTGCCGGCGCCGCCTCCCGCAGCACCAAGCACGGACAGTCGCGACAGTCGCGACACGACCTCCCACGTGCGACGGAAACGGACAATCCCCACGGCATTCCCTTTCTTAGTGCTGGATGCCCCTCCGGCATATATCTAAAGCAGTCGGGTCTGCACTGCCCCACGGGCACCGCGGTGCTGCCAGCACTGCTTTGAGCCTGCTGAACGTTCCCAGGCGACTCGGGCATCATCCAATTCAACCTCAGCAAGCAATAATTCGTTATTCTATAAAAAGGTATCGTTATTTTTGCGACTAGATGCTGAAATAATTTGCAAAATTAATTCATTGTCTCACAGTCAGACCAGGGAACAGGCCCTGCTATGACCTCCCTTCCTTCACGTGTTTCTGTCGGAGCAGTTTGACTCAGCACAAACCTGTTTGCAGCACTCTGACAGAAGGCACGCATAGAAAAGCTCAGGAAAAGGAAGTCAAATGCTAGATTTCTGAAACAGTACCTGCCAAAGTAGGGGGCAGGAGGAACTTGCCTATGAGTGAGCTACAAACTCGTTAAGTGATGTCAAAATAACACTGAGTGTTCAGACATCACACCTGGGGAACAAGAGGACACCAAACAAGACCGTCCAGACCAGCTGGGCAGCAAGGGACTCTGCAGCTTGAGCTGGGTGTTTATGAAAGGTTTACCTGTTAGAGTCCATAGTGGTTTGTTCACTTTAAAGCTCAAAAGTCATCCTTGTTTGAGAGGAAATTACCTTAAAAAACAAAGCCTAATAATTTGCTTTCCAAGCACACTGTATGTAGTCACAAATAATTTCAAGATCTATAAACAACCATTCTGTGTTAAAACATTCCTTTGTAGCAAGAGGCACAAGTACTCATTATTCAGCAGATAGCATCTAATGTCTTACTTATTTGAGGTTAAGCCACTAGCAGAGGGCATAGTTTTCCTCACAAATAGCCATAACGTGGTTTCTAGACAAGCACAGAAGCAAAGTTTTTACTCCAAAAGGTTTATTAGGCAGAGCTTTTTATCTAATTCTCTAAGAATAAGACAAAATTAAATTCCAACCTGAACCAAGCAAAGTTTAAAAGAAATTTTGGAACAATTATTCCTTTGGTTTGCCATAATGTTTTTCCAAATTCTAGACCAGGAATACTCTGAAAGTAGTGGAAAACCAAACAAAAAGTGTCCACAGATTGCTTTGTGGAAAGAAACACTGAAGTGTTACCTATTGACCTGTCCAGCTCAGCACCAGTGTGGCTTCTTCCAAACACTTCAGCCAGAAGAGTTAAATCATTAAGGTCTACACACGAGTGCAAAGTGTGAGATGTCAGCTGTGCTCAGTACTGCCCTGTTTAAATACGGAGGAATTTCAAAGTAATTCACAGTCATTGAACAGAAATGGATTACTAGATGAAGGGGAAGAAAAAGGTTTAAAAGCTTTTAATTATTTTAGCAAGAAACCTCAGAGAGTACAAATTAATGTATTGGTTTCAGCTTTTGACTTGCTAGGAAAGTATTTTCAAAAACCTTCACAGGGTTATCACAACTGAAGCCCTAAACCAAAAACAACCACAGGAACGTTCCAGAGCCCCCCCAGAGCTGGGACAAACAGTCCGTTTTGTAAAGTACCTGCAGCACATCCTCCTTTGAAGGTCTGATGTAGGAGCCAGATGAAAGTCACCCTTACCATCTGGAAAAAAAAGGCAAAAATGTCTGCAGAGGTAAGAAACCCAGAAATAATTCAGTGGTTTCTCTCACCTCGGTGTGCCCAATTACTTGGATATATTGCCGGTAGTTACCCCTCCCACACTATGTTTAATTTATGGGAATATTTTGTGTGAATAAGTTCAAATCAAAGATCTGATTACTATCTAGTGAATCTAACAATCACTCCTCTGAGCTGGCACTGACAAATAAAGAATAGTTTGTGTTAAACATAAAATAAGCATAAGCCCTGAACTGTACAATAAGAGTTTAGGTGGGTCATCAGTACAGTCAGCATATGATGACAAAAATTCTCTCTGCTTTCTTCTTGCAAGTATTCTGTGAACCTCCAGGAAGGTTGTCTGGAATAGCAACCCACTTAAACTGTGGGAAGTCTCAAGATGGGAAAGAAGCATCATGATAGAATCTCACTATAGTTCATGGTGGACTTAAGTGATGGAATTTCTGCACCAAAACAAACAAGGGGAAAAAATGGCCTCTCAGTAAACTTCCCCAACCGCTCAGAGATTAGGAAACCCAACCTGTCTTTCAACTCCACAGAAACTGGACGTGCCATGAATAGCTTGATCAGGTCTGAATCACAGGTTGTACAGAACTTGTGACTAAAATAGCTCCATAAACTTGTGCTACAGCTGGCACGAAGAGCCTGCCTCTCTCCCTACCTTTATCTGAAATCAAATTGTTTATCACATTCTTTCCTCATACGTCAGCTCCTTGTGATGAAAGCCAGGCAGTGATTAATACACTTTATTAGGTTGGTTCCAGTGACCTGAAGTGAATTTGCCCTGCCTCCTTAGGCACACTCCCACACCCACTGCATGGCACTCCAGCCATGCCAGGAATGCACAACAGAAAACAAATTATCTCGGGCGATACCTCATAAATCTATAGCAATAAAACGGCTCCCAGCAGAAAGCATCTTCAGGAGGTCCTTCCTCCCTCACTCCAAGAGAAAAGAAGCAAACCGGCAGCTTTAAAAACCCAGAGAAGTCGCTGTTCCCTTGTCACTCCCACTCTTCTTCATGCTTCCTACAGCTCATTAAGCAGAGGTGTAGAAGACAGACATGGAAAGCAGTCCAAACTCTTCAATTTTATAATTACAAAGTGATAGAATAAGAGGTTTTACTCTAGTCCTGCTTACATAGCTGTAATGTCTTCTGGTGCACCAGGATCCCAGATTTTATCTAAATTTACAGGTTGAATTCTCTATGTACCCTTTTGCAGTGCAAAACCAAAACACGCTGGATAAAGGCTTGAATCAGCCTAGACACTGTCTGACAGCAAACTATACTTAACTATTAACAATATCCTCTGTGCTAATTACAGCTTGTCTTGGCTCCAGTGATAGCTGCAATTCCTTTGCCTTTGGCGTGATGGGATTAAGATCAGCTGTACAAAAACCAGCACCGACTTAAAAGTGATTCAGCACTGGATGTTTTTTATTTAATTACTGATTACTAGCTGAGACTTGAGGACTGACTAGACACTCATGCCCTCATGCCTTGCCTCAACTGCAAGGAGTTGTTTGAACTCCCTTCACAGCCGTCCACACAACATCTACATGAGGATACCTCACACGGAGTTCTCTTCTATCAGGTTTGTAGATTAGGGAGAGAACTGTAATTCAAAGGTTAGTTGACATAACTAGATTAATCTACTTGCTTTCTCCTTGCCAATGCACAAGTGAAAATTCATTCCAATGCAGACAGTAAGGTGTTTGTTTATGGTCTCCCCACTCACTGCTTTTGTCAGTAGCTCTCTCAGGGTGGCTAAATCTGTGTATGAAAACAACTATTGATCTCAGAATTAAACCAGTGAAGGTTGCCTAGGACAACCCCTCTCACATGTTACCAGATCCTGCCACCTTATCTGTGGCTAAAATGAAAACAAACTCCATGAACACCTTTACTCCCAGGACAGGCGTACAACCGCATCCTGAGAGGAAGAGTTTAAACCCTCAGCCCCATCAAGACTTACGTAACTAACACTGGTGCACTTTGTGCGTTAAACCCGTAGCATAACAATCATTAGGGCTGGAAGGCACCTCTGGAGATGACCCAGTCCATCCTCAATCGCAGATGTCTGAGGGGTTTGGTGCCTTCAGGGCAACCTGCCCAGGGGCTCCCGGCCCCGAGGCTGTGGAGCTCCCCGGGGCTGTGGGAGGCCTGGCAGGTTGGGAATGGCGGCTCCTCAGCGCTGCGTGAGGGGCACAGGGTGAGGGGATGGCGGCTCCTCGGGACGGGGAGGTGCGGGATGGCGGCCCCTGAGGGCTTTGAGGGCCCCCGAGGAGAAGGCGCGCGGGATCACCATCAACGCGGCGCACGTGGAGTACAGCACCCCGAGCCGACACTACGCCCACACCGACTGCCCCGGCCACGCCGACTACGTCAAGGTGGGCAGCCCCGGAAATTAATTGTGCGCCCCAAAAATCACCGCGAGAAACGGCCCGGGGGGATCCCCGGGACCGGAAATCCCGTGGAACCGCCCCAAAGATCCCGTAGGAACCCGTAAAACCGCCACGAATCCCGTAAAAATCACGTAAAAACCCCATAAATCACATAAAAATCCCGTAAAAACCCTAAAAATCCCATAAAACCCCCATAAATCCCATAAAAATCCCATTAAAAATCCTTATAAATCACATAAAAATATCATAAAAAAACCTCATAAATCACATAAAAATCCCATAAAAAACCCCCATAAATCCCATAAAAATCCCATAGAAACCTTAAAAAAAAAAAAAAACCAGAATCCTGTTTCGGGTGATCTTTTCACAATTTTTAGGTTTTTTGCCCAATTCCGGCTGTTTTTGCCCCAGACCGTGATCTCAGGGACGGCCCCTCTGGACGGGGCCGTTCTGGGGGTGGGTTTGGGGTCATTTTTCCCTGATTTCGGGTGATTTTTTGCCCGGTTTTGGGTTATTTTGGGCGGGTTTTTCCCGGATTTTGGGTGGTTTTGCCCAATTCCGGCTGTTTTCACCCCAGAACATGATCACGGGCACGGCCCCCCTGGACGGCGCCATCCTGGTGGTGGCGGCGACGGACGGACAAATGCCCCAAACCCGCGAGCACCTCCTATTGGCCAGACAGGTATGGGGGGCGTGGTCTGTGTTAGAGAGTACCTCCTATTGGCCAGACAGGTATGGG
>JAWMRA010000050.1:13477988-13550135 GCA_035584735.1 Pseudotriccus pelzelni | reverse complement strand
GAGCGGCCGCGGCTCCGGCTCCCGCTGCTTGCGGGGTGGGGGGGGGTCGGTCTCTGTCGGCTGGGCCGCGCCGCTGCCCGCCCCGTCCCGCCCCGTCCCGCAGCGCTGCGGCGGAGCCCCGAGCGGCAGGAGCGGAGCCACCGACCGCGCGCGGCATGAACCGGGCGCAGCGCGGCGGCGCCGCGGGCAGCCGCGGCCTGGGCACCATGGAGGTGAAGAGCAAGGTGGGAGCCGCCGCCTCAGGGCCGCGGGGGATGGGCTGGCCCTGCGGGGCCGCGGGGAGGCGGCGGGAACGGGGCCGGGGCCAGGGACGGGACAGCTGCTGACTCACCTGCCCGAGGCCGCTCACCGGGCCCCCGCCCCGCCTGTCCCTGCGCCGGCCGAGCCCTCGGCCCGGGGCTCCAGGGCCCGGGAGGGCGCCGGTGTCGCTCACGGGGTGCGCTCTCCGCGGGGAGAAAATAGAAGTGGCTTAATAAAAAGGTCGGGGCAGCTGGCCCCTGAGTTCCCGCACAGGCTGAAAAATACGCAGAGAAATGGGTGGCTGGGGAAAGTTTGGGATAATTGGGCCAAGAGAGGTGTTTAATAATATAATAATTCGTAAGCTGCAAAAGCCGCTCTCCGTCCGAATCACAATGAGTACGTTTGTTTAATATTTGTTTAACCTGGTGACTGTTTCTGTGGTTCCCATTTTTACTTAGTGATTATGCGTTTCTGGACCTTTTTTTTTTGGGTGGTGTCTGTGGGGTAGAGCATATTCTTCCAGCTTCCATGAGAGGTGGAGGTAGGCCTTGGTGGACTTGTCCTAAAGTGGAGTTTGCCTCCTTTCAAAGGCAGTCAGAGCCCTACACGGGCAGTGTTTTATGAGTGTGTACCTGTGTGTCACAGAATATATCACCGGTGTCTTGTGGTCGGGGCTTTGCACAGGTCTGTAAATTCTCCCATGTGCGTATCCACATCCATTCTATTTTTAATTTTTCATTTGCTGGTTGTGCAAAGTTTTGCTGAGAAAGCTTTGTTCTGAAAGAAAATAGATTTTTTTTTGTTTGTTTTATATTTGAAATAATTTCTTGATGTGTCATTCTGCTGTTAACAATTGTAGAACTGTTGGATATGGAGTGTCAAGCTGTTAGTTAAATAAACGTTGACTTAAAACCCCTTTTTCGTTTTCCAGGCAAATTGTCAGTGCACCCACATGGGGATGTGTTTTCCACTGGTGGGAACATGGATCTCTTGGGGGTTTTTTATCTGGTGACCAGCCTGGGGTCTGTATTTTGTACCCTCCTTTCCTGCTAATCAGGTGTTACAGCAGCAGGGGAGGTGAAGCAGTCAGGGCTTTGTGCTGTGTGGATTTGTAAGGATAACATTCCAGCGAGTGCTGGAACTTCAGGAAAATGTGTGGTTGGTCTTTCCAGCTTGCATGATGTTAACACTATAAAAAAAAAGTCGCCTTTTCATGTGGACAAAACCAGAAAGCACAGGAATATCTGGTAGCTGTGATTTCAAATTCTAGCAGAGCACAGTTGGTACTGTGGTTGGTGAAGGCTTTCATTTTGTTTATGCCTTATGAGGTTGAAAACAATCAGTGTGATGTGCTTATAAACCCAAACCACTTTTTCCTGAGCCCAAAACTCTAGGATTACTGCTTCCTCACTGTATGTTTTCCTTGATTTAAAATACATCTAGGGAATTACCCGTGTGATGTTCTTGGTGTTTGTACAGAGAAGTGTAGCTCTAATGAATAGGGACTGTCCCTTAAGTGCATGTTTTGGAGGAGGTTTCAAGGCATTCCTGGAACTACTTGTCGCTGTTGCATTATTTAACAGCACCTCCATTTAATATCGCAGAGGAGTCAGCTTCCTTCTATGAAAATGAGCAATTTTATGGAGAAAGAAGACAGGCCTGTGTGGGAGGGAGCCCTTTCGTGGAGTGGCCTGGGCTTTGAAGGCTGATCAGTGATGTGC
Source organism: Pseudotriccus pelzelni (assembly GCA_035584735.1). Classification (NCBI taxonomy): domain Eukaryota; kingdom Metazoa; phylum Chordata; class Aves; order Passeriformes; family Tyrannidae; genus Pseudotriccus; species Pseudotriccus pelzelni. Next base: position 13,548,174 of record JAWMRA010000050.1, on the reverse strand, counting down.
AGCTCTTTATTTAGATATTCCAAATCAATACTCGTGCCCGGCTGACAGGGCTGGGCCAGCACAGCCCAGCTGTGGCCGCAGTTCCGTGAGCACAATCCTTTTGCAAGTCTAGTTTATTCAGTTGGGGTAACTGCTCTGAACTTGCTCTGGGGATTCCCCATAGCACTTAAATTCCAGTCAGCCCATTTTCTTGTCACAGAAAATAAAATTTTATACCCCCAAACTGGAGTTCCTGGTGATGGTATGAGAGCCTGAAAATAAACTTGTAGTTCTGTAGACATAAAATTCAGGTTTGCCCCCCTCTCTTTCCTATGGCTTGCAATAATGAGGTTTTTTTCCCTGGAGCTCATGTCCTGTCAGTGCTGGAGACTGGCAGTACAGCAGCTTTATGCTGTTTAACGGAGGACTTGTATAGGTGTCTCCCATAAGTGAGTCTTAAGTGAGAATCTCGGGTGACTTCCTGGTGTGCTGACACGGCTCTCCTGCCTTTTCCCGGGGGAGTTAGCAGGAGAACAGCACGTGTTTAAAAGCTCAGGTGGCAAGGAGCCGTCTCTCCTTAAGTTACTTTTCCAGTCTTTCATCTCCTCCAAAGTGTAAAGTGCAGGCCTGTTTAATGGGATGGAGTTCAACATCTGATATAAAATCAAAACATTTCGGGGGGTTAAAATAAACCCTGGAATTGCCCAGTTTTACTTTTGTCTTTCATCTGCTGTAGAGTGGTATTGAGCATGTGGCAAATGTAGAAATAAGAGCCCTATTGTGAGTCTCTTGGTATTTACACCAACTATGTATAAAATAACATGGAAAAAATAAATACCACGTTTGAAAATCTGACCCTTCACTTGGTGGGATAAGATTTAAATTGACTCCAAATTGAGTGTGAAGTTGTTGGCTTTTGAAACTTTTATTACTGAATTATGCTTAAACTGTCTAGTCTTTGAAAGCCAAATGTTTACCTTGTTGCCATGTATGGACAATTCCTGTGGTGTCCACATTGTCCATGCTGGGAAAGGTTTTGAGAGACAGGATAAGTCTTTCACTAACATCAATGGTTGTGCTGCTTCTGACACGATGGGAGTTCCTCCTGTGGGCTGGGCCTGGCTTTTTTTGTTGTAGGCAGGTATGAATCATCCCTTCTTCCTTATTGTTAGTTAATGGTACTGTAATTGGAGTATTTCTAGAGGAGGAATGTTCCCAGATAATTCCTTTATTTGAAAGTTTTGGAGGAAGGTGGGGTAGTGAAGGTGTAGCTTGTTTTGAGTTAGCATGGTGTTAACATGCTAACAACGGGGTCCTTGTCTCCTTGTTTCATTCCTTTGTGTGCATGTGAGAACTCCAATGCTTTTATTCTCTAAAAGATTGTAATCAAATGTGAGGTGAAGATGGGGCTGGAGGGTGATAAGTGCACCTTCACATCTGCTGTGTGTAACACACACCTGAGTATGTGATACCGAGGCGTTTTGTTCCACGTGTCCTGCTCTTGCTAAAAAATTATTGAAAGTTTTTTTACTTTCACTGTAGGGCAGCAGTATAATTCACACACAAAAAAAAAAGGCCAGCAACTGAAGTTTTTAAATTATTAGCTTTTTACCCTTTTAAGTCATATATAAGCTGTTCTGCTTTTTATAACCTGGCTGCTGCTATCTCTGAATTCCTTTTAGCATCTCTGGTATGTTGTGTGCGCCTGATATGGAGGTTTTGGAGTAATTTTTATCCAGTAGTCTGTTTGCTTTGCCCTTGCTGGGCAGAACACTAAGATTTTATTAGTTTATGTGTGCTGAAATTAAATTTGTCTAGTCTACAACAAATGCTTATTCTTTTATTGGCACCCAGCTTAGTCTTATACCTGTCCCCACTGCAGCATTGGTAGCCTCGTGTTTTAATGACTGTTTGCTTTATAGATGATTTAGAGACTGAGCTTGAGTGAACTCATGAGCTGGATATTTGTTGCATGATTATATTGACTAAATGCAGATCCTACCCCTGAAAGTAATTAGTAATAAGTCAGTGATTAAGCTTTTGTTTGTATTTTCTGAGTCCTTACATACACTCTGGATAGAACCACGAGTTAAAAGATCGTGCAATCAAAATTTGAGTCTTGTTAATGGAAGTGAATCTTCCGAATGCTTTTAGGGGTAGTGGCTGGTTGCCTCTGTTATCTCTCTCTCAAGAGCAGAACTGACTTGAGCTCAGCTCATTAAAGCTTTGCTGCACGAGGTTTGTTCTTGGTAGTCTTCACATCAGAGGCATTTTCATTTCTTGGCCAAACAACTGGGAGTCTGAAGGCTGTTCATTCTTGTGGAGGTGAACCATGGCTGTGTCACAATCCATACACTCTGTTCTCGAGTGCACTCCTAGTTCTTTGAGGAAAAATTCCAGGTATTCACATAGCACAGGAGGTTAATCACCGTCCTGTTTGAGCCACCACATCGGTGCTGGCTGTGAATTCTGGCCCTCACTGCTAGCGAGGCTGTTTCGGCAGCATTTGAGAGTCTGCGTTATCCTTAAGTTTGTCACCTTAATGCTAATGAGCTCCCATTAAATGGAACGATGAAACAACCTTTGCCTGCTCAAAAGTGCACGTTTTAATCAAGTCCAAAAATAGTTACAACTTCGGGGAAAAAATCCAAAACGGTTTTTTTAACTGACTTTTTTATGCCATTTCAAAATTACTGGTTGTAGTTTCTAGTGCGCTTTTAATTCTGTAACCTTTCAGGTTTAACATTCAAATAGTTCTCTTGCTGGAGGGTGTTAGATTTCCGTGTTAATGATGTAAGGTATATTTTGTTGTAGTTTGGAGCAGAATTTCGACGGTTTTCTCTGGAGAGGTCCAAGCCTGGAAAGTTTGAGGAATTCTATGGATTGTTGCAGCATGTGCACAAGATACCAAATGTTGATGTGCTGGTGGGATACACGGACATTCACGGAGACCTGCTGCCTATCAATAACGATGACAATTATCATAAAGCAGTTTCCACAGCGAATCCTCTGCTCAGGATTTTCATTCAGAGAAAAGGTAAGTACAGTTGAAATACGTGAATCATCTGTTTATCCGGTTGTCCCACATGTCAGCAAACAGTGTGAGGTATGGAGGAAAAAACCCTTTAGCCCTATTTCATCATGTTGAATTCCGTAGTAATTGTGCATCATGAAAGGTATTCACAACTTGTCTCTCTTGCAAGAACTTCCTCAGGCAACCTATTTATACTTCGTGCTTTCTTGCTAGTTCAGTTAAAGTCAAATTAAATCTCTGGCAAATGCTTCTTTCTGGTTTTATGCAAGCAAATGAAAATAAACTTTAAACCTCTAGGGCTTTCTGTTCTGTGTGTAGGATACTTTTCACTTAAAATTCCAATCTTGATCAGATGAAAAGAAAGGCCATTACAGGATGGAAGGGAATATTGAAAGACTTAATACATGAAGTATTACATTTAATATACAAGTACAGATTCAAGACTCACTTTGTAATATGCTACTCTGATCACACTTGCATAATAAAACATTTTGAAGCTTTGAATTGACAAGCTTTATTTCAGTGAGCAAACCTCAGATGTGTGTGCTGCTGGGTTGTTGGTCTGCCTTGAGAAATAGCAGGTCTGCTGTGGTTGTGTGTTCCTCATGTCTGCATTTGTTCAGGGAGGGAAGTTGTATTTGTTCTTGTGATGCTCACTGTCTCTGTTGCTAAGACAGGCATCTTTTCCTTGGAAAATCCTCGTTCATCAGAACCTTTTATCAATGTTCCCACTCCAAAAAATGAACAACTCCACTACAGCCTGACACAAACCCAATATTCAGAAGCAGTGGGGCGGCTTGGCAGCTGCTGTGCCCTGCCAAAACGTTTGGTTGGTTTGTGTTGATAGTATAATCTGGTGAAGGCTGTGTTTTCAGTCCTGAAATGCCAAAGGCATGAACCATTTGCTTTAATAGAACCTGGAGGTGGAGAAGGTCTATGATTCCATTTAATCCCCTACAGTAGCCATATGACGAGAACGGATAAGCCACTTTGTCAGGCTGGGATTATTGAGTTTATATTTTAACACCGTATGTTTTTAGATTGTCGCCAGTGTTACCTGTCTAATGTTGCCTGTTCCTACTGTTACATTTTTAACACCTTATATCATCACTGTACCTTCATTTAAAGCCTAATGGATTAGTTGTTACTACTCTGGTACAAGGAGTTGATAAAAGAATTGATGCAATGCACAGAAGTAGAAATAAGATTAACCCACTTTAGTTTGTCAGAACAAGAATTGACTGGCAGGAAAAGCTGTGTGGAAAGTATCAGGTGTCACTGCCTTCCCTTGGACAGGAGAGCCTTCTGGCTGTGGAGTTTTAGGGAATAGGGAACCCAGGCTGGAATTGCAGTCCAGCACTTCCAGGGCTGTACTTTGTTGTGAGTTAATTGTGACCACACTGATCGTGTCTGTTGATTAAATCAAGGCTTTGACTTCACTGACATCTTTACCATGTAGGGCAGATATTTGTTTGATGGAAAATAAAGAAATAACTTGGTTCTGTATTTTATTTGTGATGATTTGCCTGTAATGTAACCAAAGCTGAATTGCTGGAGTTAGAGATGGCTTGTATTTTGTGCAGTGTGATTTAGGTGTGGCTAATTCATAGGATTGCAGAGAACTTTATTGGCTGTAACTCTGAAATGGAAAATAAATGGACAAATACCTGCTATTGATGGAGCTGCTTTGATCTGTGCTGGTTTGGAACTGTAACAAGTGACACAAGTTACTTTTCCCCCTGCAAGGCTGCTTGTGGCTTTCATGCATTCTCTTAAATCAGCCAAAAAATTTCTGTGGGTTTTGTAGTGGAACTTCACCTTCTTTTGTGTTTCCAGCTATAGTGGTAACTACAGAAGTGTATTAACTTTTTAATACATTGCATTCAAGGAACACCTTGAGGGGCTGAAATGGAAGCAACAAGATGTTTGTGCTCTTATTATTAATAAGTGACAGTTGTGATAATGTTGTTAAGCCACAGTATCACTCTTTCCTGTTCAGTTATGACTCATTTCTGAAAGCTGTCACTTTGTCCTAAGCATTGATTTGTCTTGGTTAATGTGATAAGAAACCTAGAAATCCTGTACAAAATCACATCATTGCCCCTAGACTCCTCTAACTGAACCTCACTAAATTCCTTTCACATACTTCAAACTGCTCCAGTGCTAAACCCAAACTGGGGCTTGATGTTGCACAAGTGGAGATTGGCTGTCAGATTGTGGAAAGCAGTTCCTGGCTGGAATTTCGTTCTGCAGTTTAACAGATTAACAGGTACTGCTGACATCTGGTATTTAAAGGTTAAACCGATGTATTGTGATTAAATCCAGATGTATGGGAGTCACTCTGTCTGTGAGAAAAACCCTACTAAAGAGCCAAAGGGGGAACCACAGACTGCACAGGCTGAAGGACAGTTTGATGTGGGGAACTTTGCATTGTAAATACAAGAATAATGGAGATAACAGAAGATGTATTTCGTTATAATATCCTTAAAAGTAACTTGCAGGATATTAAATTAAATATACAGCTCTTGCAAAGTCTGCATATATGTGGCTGTAGTTTAGTGAAAAGTGGATTCTTGGGTTAATCCATTTGTGCCTCTTTTCACCAAGCACCTTTATTTTGGTGACAAGTAAAAGGAGTTGGCTTTTTAAATAGCTCTTTATGGACTATCCTAGTTATTCTGAGGCCTCTTCCTAAAAACACAGGTTAGTTTCCTAAAACCAGGTTTTATATATCTTGTGACTAGGAAAAGATCTATAATTTAAAAATGCTAAATTGCATCTATACTTAAATGTACTAACTGCTTGGGGGCTTGCAAAGTTGAATTCTTGAGGTGTCGCTCTACATTGCTTTGCAAACAGATCAGGAAAATATTTTAAAAATCTGTCTTCAACAATGTTAAATTGAAAACAGATTTGGTACTTGTGGGCTTTTGTTTTCAGCTTCATGGAGTGAGTCTGTACAGATTGATGCCACCTTGAGCTGGAAGCTGCTGTGGAAAATCATCCCTGCACTGTGTGGACGTTCTCCTTAACGCTATCTGGAGTTTACACCTTGTCCTTTGGCTTTAGGCCAAAATATTTTCTGCCACAGCTTTAAACTGATTAGTGAGATGCCAGAACAAAGATGCCTTTGTACTTGAGAGTATTGCTTTAGAAAATTTGTTTAGCAGTGCAAGGGAGGTTAACCAGAGTGTGCTGTTTGGCTGAGATTTGGACAGATGAATTTTTTATCAGCCTTTTGCTATTTTTTCCCCCCACAAATTCTGTAACTTTAACTGTATATCTGAAGGTTCATGCTACTTTTGAATTATTACACAGCTAAGAGCAGTTATAATGCAAAAAACTTACCCTCTGGTGCTTCAGAGTTTCTGAAATGTTTTGACATCTGGCTTACAATTTTAGGGTGCTTTTATTTCAGCAATGTGTCCTGTAACTTAAAGTCTCTAAAAAAAAGGCAAAAAAACCACTCACCTCTAAGATTTCTGATTGTCTATTCATCTTTTGAAAGAGACTTAAATTTCCTATCTCTTCTAAGATATGTTTTTCTGATCTTAGTTTTTGGCTTAAAAGTACCTTTAAATCTGTTATTTCATGTATTTACATAATATTTCTTTTTGAAAGTCCTTTTGCTACTGATCTTTGTGTTCCTCTAATTATGGAATATCTTGAGTTGGACAGAATTTTAAGCCTTACGTGCTGATAGTTGTGGAGGCCAGGCTGGGTGGTGGCTCTTGTGAAGGAAGTTGGGAACAATTCTAGATCTAACTTGGGTAAAGAGCACAGACTGTCTTTAATCATTTGCAGGACACGATTTGGGTGTAATAAATGTGTGTATGTTTGTATATCCAGTTCATGCCAGACTGGGGTGTGAGTGACCTGCCATGAAGGTGAGGAAGCCCTTATAGACACTGTGGCAAGCTGGGAATGTTGATGTGATACGCATTTGATAGGACAGAGTGGGTAAAATACCGGATCCCATTTGATTCCCTGGATTTGCACACTTCAGATTTAAGGAGAAACCCCCATAAACTCAATACCTGTGCAGTACACATGGGAGAGTCCATGACCTAAAAACTAATCTTAGCACTCATTAATGTTCTTTAATATTCGAGTCCCCACTGTGTACTCTTTGTCTAAAATCATCTAGACTATCACTTTCTTGCTGTCGTTGTGTTACTTCGTATTTAGCAGTAAAAGATACTTAAAGCAAAACCAGCCTGGGATCTGATTTCACAATTGTCCTTTCCAAGTTGTTTTGTAAACAATTGTAATTCTAAATAAAATAAATAAATAAATAAAGACTTGCAACTCATTGAATTGCAAAAATCCTTCCAATGAAACACCAGATATCTGACTTGAAACTGGTTGGATGGGTTGTCAGGAGAGATAAGGGCAAAACTTCTCACGCTTTCTTCTTTGATCATAAATTTTAAGCGCACAACAAAAGAATTGCTCTGTGTTGTCTGAAAAGGCAGCATAGTGGAGTTCAGCAGTGGAGTACAGGGGTTTAAACAGCTGATCCTCAGTCAGTCAGATATCCCAGGGGGCATTTTACAGAGCAAATGGTAAGTTTGCACTTTTGGAGGTGTTTTGTTCTTCAGACAGAGTCCACCTGTTGGATGCTTTGGGAGATTGGATTAGTTTTTAATGAACTGACTCTTAAGTCAGTTATACTGAACACTCTTAGGCATCTGAAGAACAGGTTTTAGGCTATTTCTAAAGCTTCCTTGCTTGATCTTGAGATCTAATATTATTTTAATTTAACCTTAAATTACAAAGTAACTGAGATTGTCACAGAAGCCACTCCAGAGTATGGTAGAGCTGTGTTGAATCGGGTACCTTCCGAAATAATTCCTGTTTGTCAGTTAACTTGTTTAACAACTTTATCTGTGAACATCAATGCAAAAGATGCACTGTCTTTAACAAACAACTAAACAACAGCTTTGCCTCCCTTACTGTGTGATTAGGTTTTTTTAAACAAAAGGGGAAAAAAAAGTAAATGAGGCCATCAGGACACATTTTTCTAAACTGTGTTGGTGAGCTATTGTGTACACACAAGGCAGGTTTATAATAAGTCCCTTCGGGGTTTTTTTGTGGGCTAATGTAAATTTGTTTCTTTTTCTCTTGTCCTTTATCTTTTAGAATACCAAGTCCAAGGCTGCCTGAACAGAGCAGTCAAAGGGCTGTTCTTGTTTTCAGGGAGGAGTTAGTGTTCCATGCTGGAGTAGTGGTAAACTGTTGCTCCAGAAATACTTTCTCTGTTCTATTTTGCCTAAAGCCCCTGAAGAGTCCAAACATAACTGGTATGTGTCTCTGTATCTCAGCCTCTGAAAGAAGTGTCTTTGACTTACCCCGCTCTCCCTGTGTGCTGATTCCTCAGCCATTGACAGCTCCCCTGAAATGCCACACTAGGGCAGCTTGCCATGGTTCTTCCAATTCACAGATTGAAATGTATGGTCATTCTTTTACTTTCTTGGCTCTACCAATGGCATCTTAATGTGATAAGATGAATACAAAGATTCCCAGCTTCTCTGAGTCCCAGAGTTAGTGCAAACCAGTTCTGCTTGATTATTTTTCTTATCCACTTCAGAAAAAAAAAATCTATGCAATGTTGCGGAAGTACAACTGTAAATCCAAGGAAATTCAGATCTGATTGTATTTAGGTTCATTCTTTTTGGAGAATTATAGTGTATTAAAAGAAAAAATGGAACCTTGGGTAACTAGGCATTTCAGAAACCAGAACTGCTCCACAGAATGTGTTCTCTTCCCTCAGTGGTTGTATGACTAACATGTTTTCTTTTTTGAAGTTCTAAGCCATTTGCATATTTTGTATCCAATTGTGGCAGTTACAGCATTGCTTGTGTGAACCGTTTGGCCTCAAGTATTTGTGTGCAAGGTCTCTTTGTTTCTCTCCACAGCCATTTTACCTACATGGCGTGGGGGGCAGGGAAGAGTGCAGAGTGGAATAAGCTTTCTGGAGTTTGAATCCAGGTCACTTGGCTGGCTCCCAGCAACTAGGCAATAATAGGCACGCTGGCTGCTTTCCCTTTTTCATTCTTCCTTTTCCAATGATCTGAAACCTGAGCAGAGAAAACTAGCAAGTGGAATTACTCTGAATAAAATTAAAATGTTTCTAGGAATGTGCTCACTCTTTCCATTCTGCCCTTTCTCAAGTAGCTGTGGTTCTTTGTGTCTGCTGCTGCTAACTAGCTGTAATTTTTTTGTGTACCCTCTTTCCTTTGGTAGAAGAAACCCAAAGGTATTGCAAACTTTGAATCTCTTAACATGAAAGGTTTTGTGAGTAAAGAGAAATGTTTCTACTGCAGTAAAGCAGAAACTTTCTAGATTAGGTGTTTTACTCTGCCAGCCTATAGCATGGTAGCAGGGCGCTCTGGGCCCCAGCTGAAGGATCTAACCCCTTGTGCTCCGTCTAACCCCTTGTGCTCTCTTGCAGAAGATGCAGACTACAGTGCCTTCGGGACGGACACCATGACCAGGAAGAAGAACGTCTTGTCCAACGTGCTCCGGCCGGATAACCACAAGAAGAAGCCCCACATTGTCATTAGCATGCCCCAGGACTTCAGGCCAGTGTCCTCTATCATAGACGTGGATATTCTCCCCGAAACCCATCGCAGGGTGCGGCTCTACAAGTACGGGACTGACAAACCCCTGGGGTTCTACATCCGAGACGGCTCCAGCGTCAGGGTGACACCGCATGGCTTAGAGAAAGTGCCAGGGATTTTCATATCCAGGCTTGTCCCTGGAGGGCTGGCTCAGAGCACAGGCTTACTGGCTGTCAATGATGAGGTGCTGGAGGTGAATGGAATAGAGGTGTCGGGCAAAAGCCTCGATCAAGTTACAGACATGATGATTGCAAACAGCCGCAACCTGATCATCACGGTCAGACCCGCCAACCAGAGGAACAATGTCGTGAGGAACAGTCGGACTTCGGGCAGCTCCGGCCAGTCCACTGAGTCCAGCCTTCCAAGCAGCACGCCAAATATTCTGGGAAACCTCTTGCAAGGAGAAGAGGAGAGCGACGAAGAGGACATTGTTATTGAAGATAGTGGGGAGCCACAGCAGATCCCAAAAGCTGCACCTACCAGCGAAAGCATAGAATCATTGTCACAAATTGAACTCCTTCATGAGTCCACACAAAATGGATTCCTTCCTTCCAGTGAGATGAACTCCAGTCACTCAGCAGGCAGCATTAGCATGGAATATGATGTACCAGACACAGGGCGTAAGTCGTTGGAAGAAGATGGAACTATAATAACACTATGAAATTCCATTGGTGTACTTTGTATTAAGTAAGGATGCCATACATGTTTTAATTGGGCTTAATATGTAATACATTTGATACCTCTCCATCTACCAAGCACTGCAGTTAGATTAAAAGGAGGGAAAAAAGTAAATACAAGAAATTCAAAATTATGTAAGTTAACTAACTTTGTTAATTCTGCACTTCAATGTAAATAATTCACAAAGCTGGAAGATAATTGATAAATGGCTGAAATTGGATGAGGAGAATTTAAATTGAAAATGAAGGATAGCTAAGAGATGGCTGTGAGCTTTCAAGGTACTTGATTTTTTTTATTATTATTTTTTAATGTCGAATACTACTGATTCTATAGATGTAAACTTAATTATGTGTGAGGTTGACTATCTAATGTCCTGTGGTTTCATGTTCATCTGAAGTGCTGCTTACGTGTGACGGAGCTGCTGTAGCCACCTCACTCCTGCCCTGGGCTGCAGAGCTGCTTGTGGGGCTCTGTGCAGGAGGAAGCTGGAAGATAAGCTGGAGGTGGCTGGGCTGTTCCCTGGCTGACAGGGAGCACAGGGACCTGGAGCTGGGGGCTTGGAGGGTGACTGTTCCTTTGTAAGTGAATGTGCAACCACAGGCTCATTAGTCATGCACCTTTCCTGGTTCTAATGGCCAGGCAGGCTTACTTTTAATGACTCTGATTTTGAAATTCAAATGTGAAAGTCTTAACACTAGTGCATCAAAGACCTGTTCTCATTTTAGTTTGCAATATTTTAAAGGCATTGTTGGATTTAGTTGCAAATCCCCGTAAATTACGAAGAAATCAAATGTAAACTTAATGCTATGGAAATAGCATAACATAATCTCTGTTAAAAGTGCAGTCCTGGTGGAGGCTGTAAGGGTTTCTACTGGCAAAGGTTTGTTGTAGTGAGTCTGGATAATGTAAAAAGTGACTTTCTTCAAATCTGAACAGGTTAGAACAGCTTAAGTTAAATCCCTGGATTAAAAAATGTCTTAAATCAGAATGAGGCTTTACTACAACTTGTTTGAGCCATGTGATATGAACTTACCCATTATAACGAACTGAACTGTAAATGCAGATCTTTGTGTGCCCCTGGCTGGGTGTTTGGGATATTCCAGAGCTGCTCTGTGCAACAACACTGACAAGTCCTGACGCTGCGAGCCCGTAGGTGCGCGTGCAACCAGCTGCACTCACTGGGATTCTTGCAGGGGAGGATTCTATCCTTGTTTTTCCCTTTCCCCTTTTTGTATCTCCTGCTTTACCACTTTGGCACTCAGTTCCTGACCTGACCCTTCTCTGGGAATGTAAGTTGTGTCAGGAAAGTGAGATGGGAAGTAATAGGATTGGGCAGGAGGATGGCTGGAGCCTTGTCCCCAGGGATCCCATAGGCTCTAAGTAGGAAGTACCAGTTCTGTCCTGTGGTCCTGTGCTCACCTGAGCCAGGAGTCAGGTGCTTGGGAGCATGTTCTACCCTCTGGGAGGACAGGATGAGCGGGAAGGGACACTAACCTCTTTCTTTTTTCTCCTCAGTCTACCTTGAGGACACATCTACCTCTGGTAACTTTACTAACAGGAGACTAACTGGAAGTTTAATGTTAAGGCATCTGTAAAGGTCTTCACAGACTATCAGAGGCTAAAGCTGTATTTGTTTAAGGGTTTTGTGACGATGCAAACACTGCTGCAGGAGCCCCTGCTGTTTGGTGTTACAAAATGCACATTGGAAATGGGTATCTGATGAGCAGGGGTGTTCCCAAACCTCGTAGATGCCAAGAGAGGCATCGGTAGCCCTTAGGATTTATGGAGAGTAGGCACAGCAGGCAGTGGTGCTCTGCAAATACAGGTGAGGGTGCTCTGGCCTCACACTTATTTATGGTTTCTTTGGGATATGTCAGGACCCTGGAACCTTTTACAAGAGCAAGAACTTTGAAGTGTTTCACTTATTTTGCTAATAATTATTAAAAATGAAGTAACTACACCCACTTAGTGTGAAATGAGGAAAAGAAATACCCATTCTGTGACATGTAGACTTTACCTGTACGTGTTTTCTCTCAGTGCTGCTCTACACTTCCTTTCTTTAAGGAAGATTGTTTACTTTAAAATATCTTTTTATTTTTTTTTCCTTTATCAAAAGACTTTCCTTCCTGTATGAAATCACCAGTGGAGGGTGAGGCTCATTATTCTGCTAGTTTGCACTTCTGTGCCTTTGGTTTACTTGAATGTATTGTGAATAATCAAAGGAATAAAGGCACTTGGATGGGAAGAGATGAGGTCCACAGGTACAGAGGATGAACTGGTAGTGCACTTAATGCAGGTGTAACGCTTTCATTCCATGGAAATCCCTTCTGGAGCTGATGTGGTCCAGGAGCGTTCTGCAGCTTGGATCACAGCTTGGGCTGAGTCTGGGAATGCCCAGCTGGCAAGGGAACTGCTCAGCTCCCAGCCCGAGGCTGGTGTGCCAGCCAGGCTGTGCTTGGAGCAGGGGCATGAATACTTGGAATATATATGCCAGTATTAAGGACTTGTAGAAATTTAACTGGGGTCCTACTCTAAACTGCATGAGAATTCATCCTTAGGACCTTTCCTGCAAACTGATTAATCTAAACATGAGATAATATTCTTTCTGACATATATCATGTTCTGTTTTACAGACATTTGGTAACACGTAGTAAAACTAAGCATTTGGGACTTGATAAAAACATTAAAGAATAAACCTAATTTTTTTTTTCAAAGTATGTATTTACAGTTACAATGACAGACTGCACAGCATGTAATTGCTTAATGCTGCAGTTACCACAAAGTTCCTAAAGTTCTTCCATATCTTACTAATGCATACACTGTTAATTACAAAAGATTTTTAAATTGCTACTTCAGGATGATCAGCAGTTGATTATGAGTGGCTAAACTTAATTTTATATATAAATGATACTGGGGTTCACTATAAGGTTTTTTAAAAAATGCTGATATTGTTAGCCTTTCATTCACTACCTCCTAAATTTTTAACATCTTTGCTGTTTTCTCCCTGGAAGACAATACTTAAAGGCTTGACTGTTTTATATAGATTTTATCTTTAGCTAAAAAAAAAGAGGAAAAAATCCAGAGGTGATGGTGAGGATGCTGCGCATAATTGACAATATTACGCTGCTATAGATGTAATCTTTGTGTATTGAGTATCCTGTGTATGTAAATTGTATTTTCAATCCAGATTTTATAAATTAATTTATAAGTATCCAAATTATTTCAGAACGGAATGAAAAACTACAATTCCTTTGACTAGTGTTAAATGTTGTACATGCACAGTGGGGGGACAAGTCATTCCTCCCTCGCAATGGGAGATCTAAGTGCACCTTAATAGGAAGAAGAACAAATTCTTAATAGAATTAAGATGCATTTACTTTGAAGTTCTGCTGTGGTACTGAGGAGAAGTCAAGCCTAACTGTGAATCTTTTTTTTTTTCCCCCACACCTGAGTTAAATTTAGGACAATGTTCTCACAAGCTGTCTTTAACATGTGTATTTTTGTGAATATTATGTATTTTCTAATTAAATTTTACTTGCAATGTGATTTTTACATGAATGAACTTGTTTAAAATGTCAAATATCAGTATTTTTCTTACAACTTTAATGTATAATGTACATTGGTATCTCACTGAATGAAGATTGATTTTACAAAATCAAGCTAGATGTAGTTGTATATTAGTCTTATATTTTTACAGACTGAAATAAATGGATATAGAAATAAAATGTTTTTCCCTCAATTATTGTCAGATAAATAAAAATGGGGAAGAATGTATCCTCTTTTTTTCAAGTTTCACGTTTTCCTCCTGGGCAGCTCAGCGGGCTGTGTTTTCCTGTCAGTCTTCACCCTGTGCTTCCTGTGCCTTCCCTGGAGCAGAGCTCTGCACGTGGGAGGTCACAGGGGTTCCAGACACTCATCCTTGGTCCTCTTGACTAATCTGTGCTGTGCTTGTTCCTGCAGTAGCTGCAAATGGTGACTCCTACAAAGAGTGCCTGCCTGAGCGCTGCTCCTCCAGAGTTTGGGTCCCGAGGCTTGGGAGGCGGCTCCTCACCCTCCCTCACCTGTGCCAGGTGCTGCTGGGGATGTGGGGTTGTCACTGCTACTGTAAGTATTGGGTGAACTGTCTGTTTTAACTCACCCATTTTACTTGCAAATGTTTTCTCCCGTCTCTTTTGCCTTGGCAGCCCCTGTAAACATTTACCCAGTGACCAGAGTCGAGCTGTGTTCAGTCCTTTGCGCGTGGCTTTTGTTTCTGCTGCTTTGGGGCCGAGCACGGGACTCCTGTTCTGCACCTCCCTCCGTGTCTGCAGGCCTGCTGCACTTGTGTGGGTCAGTGCTTTTCATCCTTGCTGATGTAGCCATGGGGAGGGGACAGAAGGGCTGGGAACACCATTGCAGCGTCTCAGTGTGCTGCTGAAAGAACCCAGGCTGTTTCCCTGGGCACTTGGGCCTGTCCCGGAGCTGGAAGAGGTTTCTTCACTTTGCATGGACACTTTGAAGGAATGCTGGAGTGGTGTGGTGCACTCCTGGGGCAGTGTGGGCTCTGCAAATGCCCCCTCTCCCACATTCCTTGGCCATGGGGTCACTTACTGGGGCAGCTCACGCTCTTTGCAGCAGGAGCACAGGCCATTTAGCTGTGGAACATAAGTATCCACTGAGGTTTTGATGTCTCCCTGCAAGATTCTGTGTATGGGAGAATTTGTCCTATGTATAATCTGTTAGGAATCAAGGGGGTGGGTTATTGAAGGAGCCATGCTCTCAGGAATGCCTGTATCTGTGAGGATAAAGTGGCCTTGCCAGGCCTGGCTCTGCAGAGGAGGCACAGTCCAGGAGCAGGGCTGGGACACTTCCAGGGACTGAGACTGAAGTGCCCACTCGGACAGGGCAGCAATGGCAGTTCTACAAATCACTAATACCTACAGGTAGTTTTCTTAAACCGAGGAACTAATTGAAAGGAAGACTAACTTTCCCTGCTGCTGCCTCCTGGAGGAACGAATGCAGCTGTTAACTGCAATAACATCCAGCCCTTAAACGCCAGCAGTATTTAACTTCTCTCAAGGTGAGGAGCTCCTAACAAGGTGTTAGGGCTTGAGTTGCTTTATGAAATTGAAGATTCATGTATGGTTACAGATAAAAAGACATCCCTGGATTTTCATAAGTAACCAAGTGAAAATCCTCCTCAGCACACTAGAGAAAGATTTAGACTAGTGCTAAATACACCTTTGAAGTTTTTTATCTCAAAACTAGCAGTGACATTCTAGTTTCAGACTTGCCAGAATTACTTCCGATGAACATAAGTCTTTTGCAACACAAGTATCAATACTCAGATACTGGGATGTAGTTGCATGTGGTAGTAGAGGAATAATCTGCTTTAAGGTAGCTTCATAAATGGCTTCCAATGCTAACATGAGGAAAAATGTGTTGGGCAGTTAGAATGTTGTTCTTGGATGCCGTAGAAGTATGCAAGAAATGGTATGGCTGGTTCTTGGAGAGGCGAGATTGCAGCCAAGATGTAAGAATTCAGACTCCTTGTGCAGCTATGATGGATCACTTGTGTACTTTGCCACTCAAATAGGAGATAAATTTGTCTCTGAGGGCTTAATGTTGTGTGCTTGATTTTAAAAGTGCTTTAGAGCTATGAAGCACAAAGCAATTGAAGAAGTGCTGTGCTATTGAACCAGCAGTTCTTAGAGTACAGAAGTGTTGCTAATAAGATATCATATCCTGTCCTTCCAATTAACATTCCTTTCTGCTTTGACCACTATTTCATTACCTGGTAGTATAAGGAAATACTTTGCATTTCATCAGTGTGAAAGGCTTGTTACAGGCTCTGTGATGTTAGTCTGTAAGAGCATATTTGTTGCCCCCACGTTGGGAGCACAAAATTCTTGTCCTCTGTGGTGCAGTGACTTCTCCAGAAGTGAACATCTGCACCACCCAGTTACTGATAATGGCTTTTTTTGTAATCACATCCTAATAGCTTAAATCCACTGATAACCTTGTCACTGAGCCTGCCCTTCATGCTCTTTCTCTCCTGTGCTGTAAAACTAGAAAAGTCTAGCAGCCCCTGAGCTCACCCCGCAGCAGCCGCGGAGGCTCCTGAGCCCCCTCCCCGAACCCTGGCGGGGCTGTGCTCAGAGCGGTCCCGGCTGTGCTCGGTCCTGGTTCCCTCAGGACGACCAGAGACAGGTCTGCAGGACTCCCGCGTCTGGGATGTGGTGCTCGGTAAAGCTGAGCTGCTGAATAAGAATTTCCACGCTTTTGTTTGTTTAGGGGTTTTTTTTCGTGTTTTGGGTTTTGTTGTTTTTTTTTTTTTCTTAATTACTCTGGCTGGTGGTTGTTATTCGGTTTGTGGAAACCAAGCCTGCCGGTGTGTGTGAGTGAGGGCAGGCTCTGAGCACCTCTGTGATTGAGTGGAACAGTGCTGGGTTTGAGGAGTGGCCAGTTCCTGAGTGCAGCCGGTGAGTCCATGCTGTGACAGTGGGGTCTTGCACTGTCACTGTCCCGGTAAGGGACAGGGGATGCTTCAGATTCCTGAAGGCCCTTTTCAGGCTGAGTTGGGAGTGTTCCCCTTTCTGACTTGTAGAAAGCTCTTATCCTACCTGAGCCTCTTTGGGCAGATTAAAATTTTCCCTTGTTAAGATAAAAGATACTTCTAAACCAGCTTTTAAAATAGCTTCCCTTGCCCTCTTCCTTCATTTTGACAGCAAAATGATGTTGTGATTTGTTTTCGTTGGAAGGGAAACTTGTTCATTTTCACCATTGAGAGAAATTTTTTTCCACGCCTCTCCCTTGACACCGTCTCTCCATCAATTCCATCTCTAGATGTGGTTGTGAAAGATTTGCAGTAAGTCAGACTGCTTACATCCAAAGCTTGGGATCTGTGTTTTGGTTTTGTGTTTTGTTTTCAAGGTTATGACACAACTTAGTCCAGGATACCCACATCCCATTTTCATGTGGTTAAACCACTGACAGCTTCTGTCTTGCTTCTGGGTTAGGATCTGCTTCAGTAGTCATGCACACATCTACAGTGGGCCAGACACAAGTCTTGTTAATGCCGTTAACATTTACAAAAATGAATTTTCAAGCTTGGTTAAGATGACATTTGAAAGTGAATTAGTTACTAGGGAATAAGTTTCATTTAACTATTAGTTCATGTCAGCTGGAGTCTATTGATTTATCAAGTGCCACTCATACTGGTGTGAAATAAGAAATAAAGAAGACATAAACAAGTTTCCTGTACAGTGTGTGTTTTTGTAGCTGTGTGCCTGTTAGTTCTGACAAGAAGTACAGAAACAGCTTGTGCTCTTCGCTCCTTGCAAGTCATTCTGTTTCCTTCAGGCCTCTTCAGCTGAAATTAAACATGTGCTTTAATACTGATCTCTCTTGGACCTTGCACTTACACTGGTAGCCTGCTCAAAGCAGCCATGTAATTTAGGTGTTTTCCTGCTTGGGAATTAATCACAGCTTTCGTGGCAGCGTCTTCTGGAGTGTCTCTTCGGGAGTGCCTGGCCTTGCCAGCTCTCCTCAGCCATGTA
The DNA here is from genome assembly GCA_035584735.1 of Pseudotriccus pelzelni. Classification (NCBI taxonomy): domain Eukaryota; kingdom Metazoa; phylum Chordata; class Aves; order Passeriformes; family Tyrannidae; genus Pseudotriccus; species Pseudotriccus pelzelni. The sequence continues at coordinate 13,530,322 of JAWMRA010000050.1, read as the reverse complement.
TTTCAGCACCATGGAAATCAGAATGGAGCTTGTGGGTTCCTTTGCACAGAGAGTTGCCGTAATTTTGCAGTTTTTAATTTTCAATTAGCAATAACTATTTTCTCAAGAATGTAACTTCTAATTTTCACTATGAGGTTTAATTTTGTGTAGCAGTTGTACCAAGGAAAAAAGACTACAATACTGCTGAATACAAAATAAGATATTTGTGTAGTCTGGGAGAAGACTTTGCCAAGTGGAAGCTCTCAAGCCTCTCCTGGGTGACATTATTCTGCCTGGTGTGAATGTAGCCTGTAAAGAGCTGGGACAGACATTATGTGGAAATACACCTGGCATTCCATTCCTTGCTCCCTCTCAGACCCTGATTATTGGTCCTCAGGAGGGGTTGTTCAGGATTCTGGAGCTGCCGTGGGATCAAGTCATACCGAAGCCCTGTTCATCTGCCACAATACTCAGCGTTCCTGCTGGAGTCTCCAGGGTTATGCAGAGCTCTGTGCTTGTCTGCTTTGGCTATTTTTAAACTTTTCTGCCTTCTCACCCTAATGACTTGCTAGGAGGGCACTTCGAATCCCAACAAAGGCAGCTTAATTTTTTTCAGTGAAAGCCAAAGGCATTCTGGAAAACTTTGTAGAAGAGATTTAGCGCTGGATTTTTTTTTTGTGTGTTCCCTCAAAAAGTGTGATGTTAGAATACCGTATTCATGTCTTGTGGGCCTGAACAGTTGACAATATAAAATACCTGACCCAAATATTTTTATCAAGGAGTGAGTCTGATATTTAAAAAATCCACGGGAAAAAGCAGGTAAATTGTTAAAAGGTTGAATGGGAACACAATGCTGAGGCAAAATGAAAGGAGTGATAGTGGGGAGTAAAAAAAGCTTCTCTTATTCCAGGTGTGGAGTAAAGAGGGAGGAGATTTGCTGTGGAAAAATAAAGACATCTAAAGAAGTAGTGAGAAAGAGAGACTACTATGGGCACAGTATATAGTGCACAAACCAAAGCGTGAAAGGAAAGCTGACCTCAGATCTGGGCTGCGGATTGTTCCCCTCTAAGTTACAAAATGAAGTAATGGTCTTAATTTTGGCTTGTTTTCTTTGCTTAAATAAACAGGAGGATCAGCAGTGGAACATGAAATGCCATGTGGAAGTGATGCTGTTGAGCCTTTGGCTGCGAAGTTTCATGGTAAGTTACCACTGCTCCTGGAAGATGGAACCCATCCCTTCCCCTTGGGCAGTGCTGGCCTGGACGCGGCCGTGCCACGGACTGAAGAGCTCAGCTGGGCTGAAATGAGGCGGCAAAGGAGTGAACGGCCGGTGTTCAGCCCAGCAGAGTTCCCTGGTTGGTCCCACTCGCGGGCACAGGGCTGGCCGAGGGACGTGTGATGAGCAGAGCGCTTCCACCGCCAACGCCGGCTTATGCAGCTTTGAAGTGCCCGTGCAATTGCAGTTTGACCAGCAAACACCCGTCCCCCCCGGTTTCGTCCCGGCTGAGGTGTGTCCAGCGGGATTTACTCCAGACCTCGGTGCGGGGCCGGGAGGCCCCGCAGGGCCGGGCCGCCATCTTGGCGCGCGCGGGGGGGGGCGGTGCGGCGCACTGACCGCCAGGTGGCGCCGGGGCGCGCGCGGCCGCCCGAGGGGACGGGCGGGCGGGTCTGAGGGGAGACACCGACACCAACACCAATACGGACACCAACACCAATACGGACACCAACACCGACACGGACACCAACACCCACGAACGGGGCACGAACACACCCACCCGGGGAGGGCGGACACCAACGCGCACAACAAAGGGGGGGCAACGACGGTACGGGAGGGTGTGGAGCACCGTCATGAGGAGCGGCTGAGGGCTCTGGGTGTGTTCAGCCTGGAGAAGGGGCTCTGCAGCTTCCTCACGAGGGGAAGTGAGGGACAAGCACCCATTCCTGCTCTGCGGAGGCGGGACCTGAATGGCCTGAAGTCGTGTCAGGGTGGTTTATGCTAAATATCGGGAAACTGTTCTCCCCCAGAAGGTGGTGGGGCACTGAATAGGCTCCCCAAGGCTGACTGAGCTCAAGGAGTGTCTGGGCAAGGCTCTCACGGACAGGGCGGGATTGTTGGGGTGTCTGTGCAGGGCCAGGAGTTGGACATGATGATCCTTGTGAGTCCCTTCCAACTCATGATATTCTGTGATATCTCCGAAGCAGGTGCCAGGCTCTTTTTGGTGGTGCCCAGTGACAGGACAAGGAGCAAGGGCCATAAACTAAAACACAACATTTTCCGCCTCAACCTGAGCAAGAACTTCTTTCCATGAGGGTGGCAGAGCACTGGAACAGCTCCCCAGGGTGGATGTGGAGTCTCCGTCTCTGGAGACATTCCTAACCCACCTGGACTCGTTCCTGTGTCACCTGCTGTGGGTGACCCTGGCTTGGTGGGATAGCTGGACTTGATGATCTCCAGAGGGCCCTTCCAACCCCAGCTATTTTGGGATTCTGTAAACAATCAGCACTCTCCGTGGGCCTGTCTGGTACCTCACGGTGTTACGAAGCCTTCGAAGGAAGCTGTTCTGGTGCTGCCACAGCATTCGGAGACAGTGTCTCTACCCAGCTCACGTGTGTTGTGGCAACAGGCACAGCCAGCAGTGGCACAAGCCGGTGGTGCCCTCCAAGAGCCTGCAGTCAGAACGGGAGACAGAAGTTCATACTGGTAGAGTAGCTGAGTGGGGATTACAACATTTGTAGCACACTGATTATTTTCATCATTGTCACCACCTAATTGTAGGGGTGGACCATTCAGAGCAAGAGATCTGCGTTGCTGCTTAGCTATTTTTGACTTCTATCAGAGCCTCTATCGGTCTCTGGCTTTGCTCATGTCTTGCTCATGGAAAGGAGTCATCGGTGCTTCCAGAGGAAATGACATAGAGTGGAAAGAAACAAAAGCTTGGCTGCTCACATCTCACATGGTTAGCAGGGGACTTCAGAGGAGAAGAGCTGCCTTGTAAGAATGGCTCAATATTAGTGGCTGCTGGAGCAGCTCTTTTTCCATTCATCTTTTGACAAAAATAGCTGGAAAGGAGCACGTGAACCTCAGAGTCTATTTTTTGATTTGTCTTTGGATTCTCTAGTACAGCACATCTCGTCTGTGCAAAATGTAGAACACAAGACATTGGTTTCTTCAGCCAAAAGTCCCTTGAGTTCGTTCCTGAAAGGTGGTGATTACTTTGGTGATACAGCATCACCTGCTCAAAGCTGGGGTTTTGAATCAATAGCTCTTGACTGCTGATTGTGTTCTGTCTCATTTACTATTAACTTCATTCACTCAATTCTTCCATTTGGGAGCTTATGCTAAGTTTTTTTTATGTTTCTTGTTCATTTTCCCATTGGCCAGTCGTGCACCTCACATTTCTGGCTCTGGTGTAGGGAAGGTGGTTGGTTTGTTCAGATGGATCCTGTGAGCTTTTAAACCTCTTGTGAGACTTCTCTTGCCAACCTTTCCTACCCCAGCCTCTTGTAATGCTGTTCTCCTGTTGTTTCCATGGGTCAGTGCTGGTTACTTTTTGAGATAGGATTCTTTGTGCTTCTTGTGTACATTGGAAAAGATACCTACTCAGACGTGCTAGTTTAGTCACACATGGAAATTCCCTGTTTCCATATCTCTGGCTTCTGTTCCTTGAAGAGGATTTACAGATAGCTACAAAATCTGCTTGTATTGATACTTCTTTTTTTAGTGCATGTTTTGATCCTCGAGCATACTCACCAGTTACAGAGCCACAGGGGAGTGGTTCTCAAGCCATGGAACTTTGGGTAGAACTTGCTCCAGGATATGCTTGTAAATCCTGCTCTGTGTGAGGCCCTGGGTGTGAAACTTGGTGTCATCGCTGTGAAAAGAGAGGAAGAGAAGGTTTTGTTTGGGTCGCTGTGGCTGGGGTTTGCTCACTGTCAAACAAACCAATCTCTTCCAAACAAACCTTCTCTCTTCTCACCACTGAGCTGTTCAGTTTACAGTGCTTACTTTTACTTGTGAGCCTTTTGTGTTACTCTGTGTTAACATGGGACCCAAGACTGAAAAAGAATATAGATAAATCCTTTCCAAAAAGTCCCTGTGACAACTAGGATTTGCACAGTGTCTTTCACTTTTGGCTCTCACTACTTTTTTTTCTTTTCCTGAAAAAATAAGAGTTTCTATAAAATACAAAACAACAGAAATCTGTGCTTGGTTAGGTGGTGGAGCCTGAACTGCATCAACGTGCTGGCCGTGGTTTGTGTTCTCATTCATCATTCTTACTCTGCTGTTGCTGCCTCCAGACTGACTTCAGTGCTGTTGGTTTACCACCTCCTTGGGCTTGGGCTTGCTGATCTGAGTTAGAAGACCAAGCTCAGTCAAACCTCCCCTCCTCCAATTAGCACAGAAAAGTCTAGGAAGAGGAATATCCTTTTTTTCCCATTGACTGCTATGCTCTGGTGCTTATGCTGAGCACTTGACTAAATCCATGGTAAGATAAAGTAAAATACATTGCACAAGGGGAAATAAATCTTGTTTTATAGTTGGGGGTTCAGGGCAGTCCTGCTCTCTCTGGCTCATAAGAGGTTGTTGTACCAAGAGAATCATTTCCCTTTGTCATGCGCTGACTCCTCTCGAACTGGCTGTCGCTGTGGTTCTGCAAACTGCTGCACAGCGGCTCCTCATGAATCATATTTGCATATCATTTCCCCTCAGCACAGGCTGCTGCTGGCAGATCAGCTCTCTTGTGTCTTGTATTTCACCCTGGAAGAAAGATGGTTTAAATTTGTTCCATGTCTGCGCTGACATTGTGGTGGTAGTTTCTGCACTGGCTCTGAGCACCATCTCCCGCTCCGTCTCTGCCCCAGATTCTGGTTCATAGTTGCAGTATTTATCAGGATCACTACAGTAACATCTCACTATAAGAGTGGCGTTTTCCAGGTCCTTTCTGAGACCAATGTGAGCAAGTAAGTTTGTACCTTCTCTCTAGAAATTCCAGGCTCAGATTTTAACCTGAATATGTTTACCTGAATATGAACATCACCTCAGACAACCAATCTGTTCTTCACATGTGTTTAATGAGAGAGGAGGGCTTTTCTGCCCATCATGGACCAAAAAAGAACAGAACAAACCTGGAATCCATCTGCTTCATCTCCTCTGTTACGTGTTAATTCTGTATTTTATTTTACGCTAGGAAATAGCAGTATGGCTCCATTGACAGGGATCCTGTTGGACATGAGGGACATACTGTAAAGGAACCAGGGACTGTCTGGGGGTGCACTTGTGTCACTGCTGGGGAGGTGGCCAGGCTACATTTGGTGGCTGCAGTGCTGAGACCAGGAGTGCAGGAGACACTGTTGATTTTGTTTGCAGTAGAAAGCTGCCACAGTTTGATACATCTGCCTGGTCTTCTATTGCAGAACACTTAGAGCACTATAAAAGCACTTGATCTGCATGTACTCATTCTGGTAATAAAAGTACCATAAAAATCTTACTATGAGTAATTTTATATGCATATTGCTTTGTTTATACTCAGTTTTTAAAAACATGACTTCTTAAAAAAAACACACACAAATGAGTGATATGAGCATCAGTAAAATGTCTAAGAACCTGTTAGAGTTTATAAAGCATGGTCCATGGATTAAACCATCTACAGCAGTCATTTATGCTTTATTTGAGCTTCTAGATTAAATCTGAAAATGCCCAGTAAATTCCCTGCACTATTAGCCTGATGCCAGGTTCTCTGCATTCCAGCTAAACGATCCTTACTTTTTCCTCTGAGGTTGGGGGAAGAGTATCTTCTAGCTCAGTCGCTGCGACAAAAATCTCAGCTGAAGAGATTCTCATTCTTCTGTATCCTTTAAGTCTATGAAAATCATAGCACAGCTTTAATGCAGAGTGAACCAAGACCTCCTCTACTCCCTTGCAGCTGAGAAAGAAAACTTATATAAAAATGGGTTCTACTGCCTCTCATTTCTCTTGCCAGTGTGTTGCTGCCCTTTCAGATTAGAATGCCTTTTTGGGTGTTTGGGGGAGGTTTTCTTGGTTTTGCTTTTATATTTCCCTTCAGAGAGTTATTCCCAGTTCTTGGCTTATCCATCACTTTTGGCCTGTACATTGCAAGAGCTGCAGTGCTGTTTGGAGATGTATCTTGCTGCCACTGAACAAAGCACTGGCAGGTGTTATACAGGAATTTGGGTAATTCTTGCTAATACAACTCTTGGCAGGACTTCAGATGAGGTTCAGCCTCTCCTGTGGATGCCAGAAACAGGCTTGGTTGTAGTAGGTAACAAAACAAAATGTTTACTACGTTAGGCCCCAGTGGTAACTTTCTGCATAGGTGTATTTTGAAATATTCACATGAAAAAAACAGCGCAGTGTTTGTCTTCAAGCTTCATCCTCATGTGAGTTACTTTTTTTTCATGCAGATCAGAAGTGATATGTCAGAGACCCTGGACAAGACCATTCCATTCATCAAAGACAAGTTGCTGGAGAGGAACCACATCTGTGCCAGAGGTGATAAACTAGAGGTTTGTCCGATAGAAAATTTACATCCTTCTCTTTATCTGTTTATGGGTTAACTGTCCAAGATTTTATATGGAGCACTCAGATGTTTATGGCCCTCTATTGTCTCGTGTTTGGTTTTAAATCAGTGTGTTTACCCATGGTTCAGCACATATAAGTGTTTATGGGTTTGGGACATCAGTGAGTAATTTATTGCTGTGGATTCTGCAATTAAAAATGGTAGATGAAAAGCATTAGTTGTGGTTTCAATGTTAATAATTATGCTAATAATATTAATCTGTTTTGTGGCTCAGAGGACTGTGTGCGAAACCATTCGTAACCAAAAATCCAAGTCTCACGTGCAGTGCAGACGTCCCCATTCTGATTTGCTGGGCACTGTCTCGTGCCAGAGCAGAGATCTCTGAGCTGCCCTGTTCTGCTGTGGCTGCTCTGGTGTTTGTTGCATCCCAGCTGAGGGAAGCCGGTGTGCCCTCCCCATGGTTAGTGAGCAGTGTGGTAACGTTTGTGTCAACTGAGGGCGAGTGTGCCTCTGGGAGGAGTGCAATGACAACACGAGCAGAGAAATTGTGTAATGCTTAAAACTAGTTTTAACTGACTCGAAGTGAAACCAAGTGGTCGTGGCAAATCTGTTTGCGGTTGTTCCATCCCTTCCCCCTGTTCTGTAGGACATCACTGCAGAGATGCCCCTTCAGCATCTTTTGCCATTGGAAAATTAAGGCTGTCCTGACCATTTCTGTAGGTGAGTTTACGTTGTAATGAGTGTCCAACTTGGATATCTTTTCTCCACAGCCATGAACAAAAGGGGTAAAAAAATTTGAGTGCCCCTCTCTGAATAGACTGTGTGTATTTATTTCAGCTACACTTTTTCCTCTTCTTAATTAAACGAGGATGCCATTCTAAATGCAAGGGAAAGCTTCTTCTCAGTGTTTTGTAATTAGATTTCAAAATCTTGTAATGTTTGTCTTTTTCATCTTTCACTGTGGTTTTTTTGGATATTCAGAGGCTTGTTTCATAAACACTTCCAGTGCAGAGTAACGCTGGGAGAGAGATCTAATCCGTAGGAGAAAAGTGAGTAATCAGGATTCACTCTTTGTGTTTGGAATATCCAGAGGTGGGCCGAGAAGAAAGGACCTTGTACTAAATATAAATTACAACCATGCCTGGGTAAGTGTGACGGGTTCTAAGAATATAAAACCTCCAGAGGGAACAGAGCAGAGGAAGGAACTTTCTCTTGTGAAGTTTGTGGCTCTGTGGGGTAAAAGCTTTTCTGCTGTAAAGCTTGAACTTTGTATGGGAGAAACTGTGATTTCAAATCTTTTTATTCAAAGATGTTATCTGTGCCCTGGCTGAATGGGGTGCAGCAATCTTAGAGAAAGGACAGGAAATCTATTTTAGAAAACTTGAGCATGTGGAGTTTAAAGAAAACACCAGTATCTCCCAATGGAAGAAAGCTGAGCGTTAGCAACTCTTGCTGTTTTGCAGCTCGTGATAGCTGGGGTGTTCTCAAAGCTAGAAATTTCCTTTCAATGTCACTGGCTGAGAATCTTGTAAAATATTTATTTTTGTAGTAATTTTTAACCCTTCTGTAATTGCAGGGAAAGGCTTATAAAATCATAACCTCCAAAAAATGTCATGCAGATGGTTTGGAGAAAAAGTGCACATATATTAGATAACTTTTCTGGAGGCTTTTTATTGTGTTTTTCTTTCTCCTGACGAGACTCTATACAACAAGAGCTGCTTATCTGAGCTGGGGTTTGCTGTCTTGTCTAGGCTGAGGTGCTGGCTAATGATTTTTCCTGACACCTGGGGTAGAGTCTCAGAAACTGAAATGGGAAATTGATAGTGGAATATGAAGTGTTACTTTATTGCTTCAACTGAGCTCAGTAATGAGCAGAAATTATTGATGAGTTAGACTGAGAGACCCGTACTTAAGTCCTTTCCAGTGGCTGCCGATGCAAAGTGTGGATGTGGAATCCCAGCCTTCTGGCTGCAGTCTCCATAGACTGATAGGAGACTGATCCTCAGAGAGAAGGAAGCTCAGGAGGAGTGAGGAGCTGTGTGGAGTTTGTTTTGCTCAGTGTAGAAGACGGCAAACTGTGTCTTATCAAATATAAATCATGGGAATAAGAAATCTTTCCTATACTGGAACTTTGCATTTTTTGGCTTTTGCAGATCAGCCTTCAAATGTAACTTGATGTAGGTGCCAGCCTCACTCTTTGCTGTACATTAGCAGTTCCTCTTCTCGAGGACTCCAAAGCAGCACATATTGGAATTTCTGTTACTGTCTTTGCCACTGACAATGTGTGATCACATATATGTCACGCTACTTCTTTGTGTCCTAATTTACCTCACAAGATAATGTTTGGTGTTTCTGAAGTGCTATGAGATTTTTCTGACAGCCTTGAAGAAAAATATTTGTTAAATTAATACTCAACCATACCAGATGGGAAAGATGAGAGGAGAGAAAATAGAGCAGAGTATTTCAAAACTGGGGGTGTACTATGTTCATATTTAAAACTCATTAATTTTCAAGTGCTGAATGCTACAAACCATTTCCTTAATAATGGGGAAAATCAAAAAATCTGACTTGTGCTAAAATATTTAACGTTAAGGACTTTGGAGGTATGTTCAGCTTATTTTACCTGCAGCTGTGCTTAAAGTTAATCCAGTCCCTTTCTGACTTGGACTAATGCGTTAACTGGTTTGGCAGCCCCAGGAAGGTCACACTGGTTCTGTGTTGAGAAAAAGAACACTTGAAAATGGGAACGTTCAGGGAGGGGATGCAGGAGGCCCAGAAGTCAAGATTTCAGCTGTCACAACGCTGTGACAGTTTGCAGTTTTTAAGTGGGCACGAACGGAAGTCAAAATACAAAATACAGCCTGTTCCCACGTGAACCACTTCTGTTGGACTGTACATAGAGCAGGTGTAAAGAGTCTTTGCACTAGACGTTGTTAGACATGTCCTTGTCAGGCTGTGCAGAGCAGGACAGCTCAGTGACACCCACATGCAGCTCCTGTGCTGAGTTACACACACAGTGATGGGGGGATGTGACAGTGTCACCGCTGCTCTCTGGGGAGAGCTGGGGCAAAGGGGCTCTTGTAAAAACAGGTGCCACTTAGGGGGGAAATCAGCTTTGAATTGAGCCATGATGAAATGGTAGCAGAAAAAAAACCAAAACATTTTCTTGTTTATGTGCAGCAAAGAAGTTAAAATAACAATCCAGATTCCTTTTTTTAATCAGTGCTAAGATTGGCTTCTGACTTCCTGTTCTCTAATGGGAGGGATTAGGCCCTTTATGTTTTGTAAGAGACCGAGCCAATTCCTGTTGCAAAATTCCAGAACTGGGATCAAATCAATGAATAAAAACACTTAGGAAAAACTTGATTTGTCAGAAAGGCACCTTCATTAGTGCTCTTATCACTTCTCTGTCACAGGAAGTGTCTTCAAGCTATAATTGCATCTCACTGACAAAGGCTTCTGGCTACATATGTAAAGATTTGTAAAATGCTGCCTTTCTGTAAACTGATCTGATCTGTGCCAGCGAGCAGGAACCAGAGCTCCTCCTCCCAGGCAGTGCCAGGGACTATTGGTTAGTTCAGCTTGAAATGCTCTCTGCAGTGCACGGTCACTGGGCTCTGGGAAGGCAGGGAAACATCTTCCTTCAGCAGCGTTTTACGTAACATTCTCCGTGCAGAGTTACAGTGAATTACTCACAGAGCAGATATTGGCTGGCACCAGTCAATGGCAGGAACGTCTCCTCACCCCCATTTTCACGTTCCTGTGCTCCTGCTGTAGGGATGGGAGTGTCTGCATGTGGCTGCCTGGGCAGTGGGGATGGCTGCAGCGGGGTCAGCTTCCCTGTCTGTACTTGCATTTCTGTCCCTACAAGCTCTGTGCTGTATTTATGCTGCCAGACAGGGCTGGGGGTGCTCGGTGTTACAAAACAACACGTGTGAAATACTCACGGATCAGGGCTCCTCTTGGTAAACCTGGGCTGTGCTGCTGTCACCTCTTAAAAACCCCAATGCAATAAAAGAATAAAAGCTAAACTTTGGCTGCTGTGCCTCTGGCATGAACACCCCAGGGCCAGCAGGGCATGTGCTGGGAAAGGTGCTCTTGGGTCCCTTTCTCAGCAGAATCACCTGTCTGGATTTTTTTGGCAGCATCCCAGTTGCTTTGTTACAGGTGCTGGTTGTACAGATGGTGTTAAGAGACATTAACCACATTTCCCAAAATATTAGAATTCCCTTACTAGAAAAGGGTGACTCCTTTCCCTGTTTCAGGGTTTCCTTGGTTATACAATTTTCTCAGCTTATGCTCTACCAGCTACATGTTAAATTCTAGCTGAATTCTAGTTAAACGAGATGAAGAAACATCCTGCAGAGATTGCATGGTGTTTGGGGTTAAAGATCTCAAATGGACTTTTAGACAGTGAGAATTTATGTTCTTGCCAGCCATAGTTGTGGTCACCTTGTTGGGAACTTTGTTTAACCATATTTCTGTGGGTTATTGTCTCCACAGCATGCTCCTCCACTTAGTGCTGCAACCATAGAATATGTACTTTTGGAACTGTGTGCCACCAGAGGAATGTCTGTGGAAATTGTGGTCTCAGTGTGACAAAAGCAAAAACTTCTGTGTTTGTTTTGTTTGTATTTTTAATTCTGCACCGAAAAAGAAAAAAGTTAACCTTTAAAATTATTATCTGTTTACAAACATTTTGCTTTTTTAAAAAAAAGTTCATAATTTATACTTGGGGATCAACGGGGGTTGAAAATGACTGCAGCTGTCTTCATGCAAGCTGTTCTGTCTTTGAGCTTCCAGTTTAATGTATGCAGTCTGCCACGTTAATTCTTGAAGTAGCTCTTAAGTGGGAAGCTGTAAAAGGGGTGATCTTGGACCAATATACTTTTGAAAATAGGAACTTGAATGTTGCAGAGGAGACACTCGTCTGGTTCCTCGTGTCAAAACGGTCTCAAGTAAATAAGCAACTTTAGAGTAGTCTTGAACATTGTGAAAGAGGTTAATAAAATCTCTGCAACTTTTCGTAGTACAGGGTAAGCTACTCATAAAGTGAATTCAAGTATCTGGAAAAGGGCAGTAAGGAAGGAATGGAGGGCAGTGATACTTTACCATATGGGTTTCATCCATGTGGGAATGAGTGAGGTGTTGGAAATGCAAAGTGAGTTCAAGAAAGACCCAAGCTCCTCTGTGCAGAGCAAAGAGCTGGACTGGAAACAAAATGGCTCGAGTTTAGTTTGGAGTATGAAGGATCTGGGATCAAATGAGGGGTTTTTCACTATAAAGTTTGTTCAAATATTTGTGGCACGAATATGTCCTGCTAGTGTCTTTTTTTCTCAGAAGCACACAGAATGTCAAAAGAAATGCCACCTTGGTGAAAGCTAAAACAAAGCTTCTACCATCTTGTCTTGGCATCCGCTAAGTCTCAGGCACAACTTTGGGGCAAAATGTTTATATTCCCTGGTTTTCCAGTGGGTAAGAAGTAAGGGGGTTTTATTTTCAAGCTGATTTTTGAAAAGAATGAGTTTAACCATTGTCTGTCTGACAAAAGGGAGCACATTCCATCACTGGCCCCATCCCTGCCGGCCGGTCCCTGTTCCGTGGCCTCGGGCACTCTGGGTTGGTGTCGTGGTGCTGCGGGGAGGGCGCTTTGCTGCTCCGCAGCCTCCGGGTGCCGCGCCGAGCAGTGGCTCCCTGCGGACCCGCGGGCACCCGCGCATCCCTGCACATTCCTGGTCATCCCAGCGAATCCCTGATCATCCCTATCATCCCTGCGCATCCCTGCGCCCCGCCCGCCAGCACGGCCCTGCCCCGCCTCTCCCCGCGCAGCTCCCTCGCTCCCGCACACACACACCCACGGGCACTGCCTTTTCCTTCCTGATTTCCCAGTGTCGCCATTCCAAGGCAACAATAGCTGAAAAGGCTGTTTTGCACAGGTGCCTTTGGTTTGAGCAGCGAGACAGAGCGAGCGTGTGCGTGCGGGTGGAAGGGAAATCAAAATAACCCCGCGGTTTATGGCTCAGTGAGGTCAGGTTTCTCCTCTTTCGTTTTTGAAGAGTCTTTACTCAGCAGTCACATTTTTTCCTTGTGGTAAAAAACGCAGCCGAGCAGATGGCGAGTGTGAACACACGGACTGCGGCTCTGCCTGGAGTCGGGAACAGGGAGCCGGGGCTGGCTCCCAGTTCTAGTAGTGTTTACAAGGTAATGGATTTGTTCCACTCGAAATATCCAACGGTATGTGCTGGGTTCAGCGGTCAAGGGATCCTTTAGGAGTAATCGAGGAAAGCAGGAGGTTTCCGGACACTGAGCTGGTGGGTTTTTTTCCTTTGACTGATTTCAGCATTTCTGCCATTAATACCAAACTGCAAAGAGAGCCAGAAGGAGCAAGAGTGGATAGCAACACACAGCCTTTACCTGAAGGGAGCGTACAAGACAGGTGGAGAGGGACTATGTACAACAGCGTGGAATGACAGGACAAGGGGGAGTGCCTTCCTGCTGCCAGAGGGCAGGGCTAGATGGGATACTGGGAATAAACTCTTCCCTGTGAGGGTGGGGAGGCCCTGGCACAGGTTGCCCAGAGAAACTGTGGCTGCCCCATCCCTGGAAGTGCCCAAGGCCAGGCTGGACAGGGCTTGGAGCAACCTGGGATAGTGGAAGATGTCCCTGCCCATGGCAGGTGGGACTGGATGGTCTTTGAGGTCCCTTCCAAGCCAAACCGTTCTATGATTCTATATTGGGCTTTGAGCACTGCAGTGACACCATACACCTTATGGCAGCTCCATATTTGACCATGTGGTTTAATTTCTGTTGAACCTTCCTAAACCTTAGACAAGGATTTGAAAAACAAAGTATTATGTAGCAAATCAGGAGACATCTTCATATCTCTCTGTGGTTTCGTTCTGCTCTTGCTTTGAAAGTATGAGTGCTGGCTATTCAGTGGGCTGCTATATAAGAATTAACCCCCCTGGCAGAAAAATGGCCTAGAAAATATGGCGATGAAGTTCAGTATGTTTTCAGTTTGTGCATAAGATTCCTTACTACACCACCACATTCTCTACCTCGTAACATTTGAAACTGAGCCAGCTCCAGGAATCATATTCATAGTTAGAAACAAATACTGGTTGATGGTAATTGAGCATCACACCCACTTGGTATTTTACACAGCAAGTTTCCCTCTGCACAGAATGCTCCGTTTGCCGGAAGTACCTAAACCTGCAAACCAGGGTTTCTTGTCAGGCAACCTGTAAACATGAGGGCACAGGAAGAGAGAACATATTTTACTGTATGAGCAGTTGGTTCATATAGGATATTTTAAAGGCTTATTTGATATTTCTGGCATTAGTTTTTGAGTTTTGTAAAATTGTAGATTTTAGTCTTGTTAGGGCTTGTGCAAAATGTTCCTCACTTAGGGCAGTTTATTCAAACAGGACTGAAGGGCAAGTTCCTGTTGAGAAAGGAAAGGGGACCATACTTAGCTCACCTTTGACTTAAAAACTGACAATGATGTACTGTACCCTTTAGGAAGCTTCTCTCCAAGCAACCAATGCTCAGTTCAGCGTGTTGGGGTGTGTCCGTGAGCACAGCCAGCCCCGCAGGGAGCCCCGAGGTTCCGGGGGTTTGGCTGCCTGAGGGAAGGTGCGGTTGTGGTGAGATTTTGGGGTGTTTAGAGTGAGGTGTGGTTATGATGCAGTGGCGGTGTGGTTATCGTGCGGTTCTGGTGCGGTTATAGCGCCTCGCTCCTGCCGCGGGCTGGGCACACACCGGACCGAGCCCCGATAGCCCGGACCCTTTATTGGGCTTTGGGGTGTGTGACATCACTGGCAGCCAATCAGAAAGTGCTTTAGGGCAGAGTTTAAAGCTATTTCATAATATATTGATATTCAGTGCAGGTATTTTTGGGCGTCAGTAGCATTCATTTTGTCGCAGAGTCCATGTGTAAATATGGCCTGGGGAGAAAGCGATCCCCTTTGCTCTTGGTTCTGGACTTCAGTGCGGCGGCGAAATGCTGCGGGACGCGCGGCCGGGACCGGCTTTGATGGGGATGGTTTCGCAGTGACGCTGCGGCTGGTGCGAGCTCCCTGCTGGGCTGCGCCTGCCTGGGCAGCCGGACCTGCGAGGATTTCCCAGGCTGCTCCGGTTTGCCAGGAACGCAAATGCAGGACAGTTTGCGGGGAACGTGTGCGGGGCAGATGTGTGTGCCCCGGGCTCACCCGGGGCTCGGCTCAATCCCTGTAGCAGGACCTTGAGGCATTGCAAAACTGTTATGAAAATTTCCAGACCACAAACAACAATTTTTGCTATCTGCTGTTACTAAGACGGAAGAGTATTTCTTTTTGCAGAAGGAAGAAACAGGCTTGTATCAAGGGTGGGACTATCAGTACTTTTATTTTTATTTTGGGCTGACTCTCCTCCAGCTTAAGCACTGTGCATGTGCTCATGTCAGGTTGCTAAAAGTCACGTATTCCCATATGTTCCATGGCAGGCCTTCAAAGTGTAAAAGTGCAGTGCTGGCTCCTTCATCCTCTTGGGATCCCAAAGATTTTACATGCTTCTGAGCAAGTGGCTGGGGAAGAAGTCATTCAGGTGCTGGCTGTGTCTCCAGCAGGCAGTTCAGTGTTCACAAAGGATTTAGAAAATGAGGCATACAATGGGATGAGAAGGCTTGTTGACATAGTTATTTTGAGATCATAAAAGGGAATGTCAGCTGCAGAGAGCTGCAACATTGAGAATGAGAAACTTGTAGCCAAAATGTCAATAAATTAAATGTGATGCACATGGGGGTGATGTGAGGGAGCCTCACGTGTGTGGTGTTGCTCTCTGAACCAGCATTTTTCACTAAAGAAGGAGATAATGAAATAACCCAGATGGCCTCATGAAAACCTTCAGCTCTCAGGTCAGTTACAGAGAGAGAACACTGAAAGTTAGGAAGTATTAGGAAAAGAAAGGAAATCAAACAAAGAAAGAAAATCAAAACTGTCTTGTGCCACTGTCTACATCTGTGGTTTCATCTTTAGCATTGACTGAAGTTGTGAGTTGGAACTCACTGTTGTAGTTGTAACTGAAAGAAGATTTATGTATGTTAAATTTGATCAAAGTAATTTAGCAAAGTTACCTTTCTATTTCTAGGAACCCATATGCTGCAAATTCCTATAGGTTAGGGGAGCATTCCAGGCTAGAATGCTGCATACTTGCCCTGTTTTTATGCTCTAAGCATCAGCTGTTGATCTCAGCTGGACACAAGTTCCTCAGCTTTGGCTGGACCGTGTAAGCATGCTGGCTATTCCTGTATTTGTGGGCAAGTTTCTTCCTGGGCCACTGCAGGACAGCATCCCAGCTGCTCACTAAAGGTTCACACACAAGCCAGCCCTCATTGATCACTGTTTCCTGCTGTATTACTCTTGGAAGCTGAGTGTAATTTTCCATCTCCTATGACTTGTGGGTGGGTCAGTCTTTGTTTGTCTGAATGCCTTCCCAATGAGCGTTAGGATATTGAATATTTTGCCAGGCTAAATCCAACACTTCCAGTTCTGCCACATTTCCAGTATCTGCTGGGTTGTCCAAGGTGCCGTGTGCTTTCAGTTCCCACTGCCTTCTCTTCTTCAGGCTGAAGGCACCAGCTGTCTCAGCCTCTCATCACGTACATGCTGCAGCCTCTGAGCATCCTGATTGTCCTCTTGCTGGACTTGCTCCCAGTGTGTCAGTCCTGCAAAACCTTCGTGTCCTGGGGAGCCCAAAACCAGACATAGTACTCGATTGAGTCTCACGCCAAGACAGAGAGCTGTCATCAGACACCCCAGTCTGTGGGTTGTGCCTGTCCCACACCAGGGTGTGTTCTCTCTCCACACTTTTAACCACTCTTTGCCCTTACTAGGTCTGTGCTGACTCTTTCCAACCACCTCCTTTTCTCTGAAGTGCTGGTAAAGGATTCCAAAAGGTTTTGTTCCCTATTCTCATTAGTACTCAGGTTAGATTGAACATCCTGTGGATAAATCCCTGTATCTTGCTCCTCAGCCTTCTGGAAGTCAGGCATGACATTTGGCTTTTTTCCAGTCATGAAGAACCTCCTCTGATTGCCCTGACATTTAAGCTGACTGACAGCAGCCTCACGGTGATGTGAACCAGCAGCTTTAGCATCCCCACGTGCACCCGTCTGGTCCCAAAGGCTTTGTTAGAGGTTGGGGTTTTTTTGCTTTTTTTAACCAGCTGGCTGTAATAGTCCCTGTTTGGATCTCCCCCTGTCTTAGACACTTCCTTAGGCTGTGCCACTAAACAGGGACCTGGGAATTCTGGGAGCAGACCTGGCAGTAAAAACCAGGGCAAAGGATGCACAGAATTCTCTAACACATAGAATGAGAACAGGTGCTGGGAAGGTTTCTGCCTGCCGTGCTCCTGCAGGTGGAAATGCTCAGTACACTATTATTATTTACCTTGGTTTGTCTCATTCCTTCTTTCTCTCCTGTTCCCTTTTGGCCTTCCTGAAGATTAACACGTGAGGAAACTGAGAGGCTGAGCTTGCCCAAGCTGGGCAATCTGCCTTAGGAAGCCTCACAGACACAGACTGTCAGACCAACCACAAATGGCAACAAAACACATCCAGACTTGCTTTTTTAAAGGACATGCTCCTTCTGGCAAGAGCATATTGGGAAAATGATTCTATTAGTGAGAAGCTAAATCCATCACTGAAGAGCAGAAAACCTGGTGGGTGACAGGCCTAACACAAAGTCTTGGACTGTGCACTCAGAGCACGTTTTGCAGTGAGGTTTTGAAAGCTGTCACATCTCCTCTGTGTCCCACACTCTTGTGGCAGGAGAAGAGCTGCTGCATCCTTGTTTTCTGTCTCCTTACCAAACAGCCAATAAGCTGTACCTTCTCATGGCTTCAGCAAGATTATTGATCTGTGCAGATCATTATTGCAGCTGCTGAACAGATCTTTGCTGGAGAGATTGAAGGTGAAAAAAAGGGGACGTTGTTGGTTTTTTTCCTGTGTTTTTCTAAATTCTCTCTAGATTTTATGGGTCTCATTATTATTTAAGAAATAAAAATAGCTGTTTGGCAGTTTTTACATATTTTTGTGGTATTGTACTTCACAAAGGAAAGCCTGATTTATCCTTGCCTTTGGGAAATTATGTAATAAATGAAAAGTTGTCGTGAATGGCCAATTTCAGCCAAAGGGTCTATGTGATGCTTTCTGGAGCTTGCAGGGAATTCACTTTGCTTGAAGTACTTGAACAGAATGTTTGGAACAACAGAAAGGAAAAGACTTTTGTATTTCTTCAAGAAGAAAGGTCTGCAACTCATGTTCCCTATCCAGTCACATTTTGGGCTTACAGAGAGGTAGTTGGATTTCCTTACCTGTCTGAGATAGTAAAGCTGCTCCTATGGAGAATGGAACCCAACTCGTGTAAGGAATGCTGAGTAAAGTATATCTGGTGTAGGAGGTGGGCAGAAATTGAACTCTAAAACTTGTGTTCTGAGAACTGGAGTGGTTTGACATTGCTATGTTTGCCTTAGGACAGAAACTTCTGTCCTGAAGAGGAGAATTTCCACCCGTACTCTGGCTTTTGTAATGAATAGTTTTGGCTTGTTCATACAAACGTGCCCTGTCAGGGGTTTGAGGTGCTGGGCCAGGCTGGGCCAGGCTGCCTCTGATGTGGTGACACACTTCCTCCTGTGATGGAGAGAAAAATCCCCTCGGGGGAGGAATGGGGAGCACAACTGGAGGCACTGAGGTTTTAACCAGCCTGCAGGCACTGCAAGAATTCCCCTGAAGCAAATCCAGACTCTGCTGGGACTTGCTGTCCCCTGGGATGTGCTGTGCCACCTCCCAGGCTGCAGCGTGTCCGATGAGTTTGTAGGTCTGGTGTCAAGTTATCTTCTATCTTCAGCCTGGTTTGGAGCTGCCAATGAAAAGGTGATTCCTTGAGGCTGGTTAAGAAGCTTCTGAGAAGTTGGGCTGGGTGGCTGAGGATGAGTCCCAGCACTGGTTTTACGCTGCAGGTTTCTTCCTGTGCTGTTACATCCTCGATGCCATGGTCTTCTTCCAGAAGAGCTGTTTGTTTTCTTGGGACAGTGGGATTCATAGCCCCAAAATGAGAGATAAGGGTGACAATGAAAGGCAGCCTGAGCGAAAGTTGTCTCTGATGTGGCAATAGCTGACAACTCTTTTAGTAGAAATTAAAATTATTTTACCATTGTTATATAAACTATATTAAAAATCAAGATTTAGAGGAATCCAAATAATAATTTTTGAAGTTTTGCTGGGAAAAAAATGAGGTTTGCTTGATTTTGGAGCTGCCAAAGAAAGAGGTTTCAGCTTTTGCTCTGTTTTGACTACTACAGTCAGTCTAGGTATTGATTTTAATACCTGCAAGAATGATCAGAGCTGAAAAATTATTATTGCCAGAGAACCTTTTATCTTTGATAGCAGAGCTCAGATGTGTGTTGTACGTCTCTGTGGAGAGGTGCTCCTTGAGCTGCATCACTTTCTTTGGGTACTTGCAGCCGTGCTGATCCACTCCAGAAAGCTTGGCAGGCCTTCCCTGTAAACTAACTGGAGCAAATTTGTTTATTGGTGTCAGGGGAAAGGTGCATTAGTGCTGCTTCAGGTGGTAGGCAGCAGGCGTGAAAGACATGGATTCAGGAGCTCTGGGAACGGGAATAGTATTTCAGGCAAAGTCATCACAACAGTCCAGTAGAGGGGATTGACATATTTAATTGCCGTTCCTGTCCTGGCTTCAAAGAGGCAGAATTGATCCAGAGCTGAGTTCAGAGGGATAGATACCCCAGGACAGTTACTGCTGAGTTACCAAGGCTGTACATCTGGTAGCCTGAAAGGTGACTATTTTCTTTTTTTGTTTTGTTTTGTTTGTTTGTTTCATTTGTGGATATGGAATGATCCCTGTCAGAGTCAGAATGAAGGTCTAAGTTTCCAGGGACACAGAATATGGAAGGGCAGATTGTTTTTCTACATGAAATAATATCCCTCCCCCTTTTCTCAGGTAATCTGCTCTCCTTTGTGTCTGTGGAAGTAGCTCTGTGTTTTAGCTGTAAATAGCCTGGATAACCATCCTGCTTGGAATAGGCTTAGAAATCCTCCTGGTGATGCCAAACCTTTCAGGTGGGGAACTCGGGGGCTGTACCAGCCCTGCCCCACTGAGAGCCCAGACCTCCTGTGCTGTTCCAGCTGCCTCCCAGGGGAAGCACTGCCTGTTCTGACCTGTTTGGGAGCCCTTTGGAAAGAGAAGGGACAGGGACAGATGGATGAACTCTGGGCTGGGCTAATGGTCCCTGAGGGAAGATGCCCTCCATCTGCCTTATAAAATCAGTAGTAAGGTGGATTTCCGGACCATCTTGTAGATACTTGGGTGGAAAGGAAACGATTTTCTGTGTCCACATCAGCAGTTCTTGGAGCGCTTGTTTTAACTGTGGTGCTGCTGTGTGAGCTGCTTTGAGCCTGGCTGTGGAACTGAACCCGAGCAGGCACCACCCCCTCAGCCCAGCAGTTCTTTCTTCAGCTGAAGGTGCAGTCTGACTGACTGTGAATTAAGCTGTTTGCTGGGTGTGATACAACCTGGAAGTGACCACTTTTTGACCCAGCTTTGCTGTTCTGATGCTGGGGTGCGGTTGGCAGAGTAATCACTCTGCTCTTAAGCGGGTCATTTTCTCCCTGATCTGTGTTTGCCGGGGCCTGGCTCTTGGGGGCTTCAAACTGCCTTTCCCAAGGGTGCTTTTAGTGCCTTCCACGATGTGACACACACTTTGTGTCCCTGGATAACTTGGCTGCCTGTTCAAGTGCAACTGACTGAAATCTCTACAGCTGCCACCAGAGGTTTTAATCTTCCAGGCATGATTCTACATGCCAGTGCTTTTATTTGCCTGCAAGTGCAGAGTTGTGTGGACTTGATTTTTCAGAGGCTCTCGCAAATGTTTTAATCCTTTCATTACTATTTGATCAGGCCTCATCTGAACATGCCTTACAAATGCTAAATTCCACTATAATTCCTTTAGTCTTTATTTCCTCAGTTTATTCCCTCATTGTTGGAAAATAGAATAGGTAATAGAATCCAGGGGTATAGGGCAGGTCAACAGAGATCTGATTCCAGCAGAGGGCCCTGGTCTGGCCTTTATTAGATAGTGACTCATAGGAATCGAGTGATCTACAGGTGAAAAACTATTTGCTTCTACTTAAACCTTTCTCTTGTGATGACTTCAAGAGGCTTTGGGATTTCAAGGTATTTTCTCCCTCTTCCTCCCTTCCCCCTCTTGCTTAGCAGACAACCACATCACCTTTCCTTTGAGTTTGCCAGCAGCCTGCCCACAAAGGAATTATTTCCTGTGCAGCCTGTGTGATGTGCACAGCACAGAGGTTCCTCTTGCCCCTCTTGTTTAACCCTGGGTGGCATTTGTGCCACTGTGGAAAAGCTTTCCTTTTACCCCTTCCTTGGAAAACAGTCACATCACGTGGACTGGGGGCTTTGCTGTACAGCAGCTGTACTCCAGGCAATAAGAGTGAAGTAGTTCCTTTAACATAAGCTGGAAACAAGAGGTCCTCAATGGAAGTTTGGTGTGATTGGATGTAAACCAGAAGGAGACACTTTTGGAAGTGTTTAAGGCACAGTTACAGGAAACCACCCCAAAAAATTACCCATGCCAAGAGGGTATAGAGAAAGCATATGGAATCTTCAGGTCAGAGGTGCAGGTGTGCCTGTGAGCCAAAATACCAGTAATACTATACAAATATTAAGGTATTATTTACCAAAGCATCGGATTTACTATAGCAGGGATCCCAAAAGAAATTAGTGCATTCTCATTGCAATCGTGGCATCCTTTGTTTGGGGGAATTTTCGATAGGTAGTGCTAATAGTTCTAAGGTAGCTGGTTACAAACCAGAGTGGGACAGTGGTTTCGTGAGCTGTGGGAAATCCGGAGCCTCCTTTTAAAGCCGGTTTGAGAGGCTGTGTCCGTAGCGAAGGTGGATTGCCTTGGACAGGGCTTTCTGCAAACAGATTGGCACCCAGCTCGTTAAGCTTAATTACTGTAATTCACAGCACTATTTCTGCCTTGTTTTCTCCTGGTATAACCACCGGCAATATTGCCTTAGAAATGGGGGCCAGATTATTTTCCTTGGAATACTGGAGTGACCATTAACTTTTCCTTCTCCCTACTCTTATTTTGGGAAAAATACAGACCGTGTTCCGTGAATTGTTGCAGCTGGCTGCTCTCACAGCCGCTCTGCTTCGGCTTTGCTTTGTGCTGTGTGAGCAGGACCCCCGTCTGTCCCGCCCG
The DNA here is from genome assembly GCA_035584735.1 of Pseudotriccus pelzelni. Lineage (NCBI taxonomy): Eukaryota > Metazoa > Chordata > Aves > Passeriformes > Tyrannidae > Pseudotriccus > Pseudotriccus pelzelni. The sequence continues at coordinate 13,508,519 of JAWMRA010000050.1, read as the reverse complement.
TGCTGTGTGAGCTCAGCTCCAACAGCCAGTACCAGATCCCAGGATAAATGAGTATTTACTACTTAATTAGGCCTCGGTGGATGTGCAGAGCCAGGGTCTCTTCCCAAGAATTAACACGGGATGCTCAAGAAACTTTTGTAAGCTTGAAACAGACAAGTGAGAATTAAATACAAATAAATGGGAGGATTACCTTTAAATAGCAAACTACCCTCTGGAAAGAGGTGAAGTTTAGAGCCGGGAGAGTATCAGCCTCACGGGAAAGACAGGCTCTTCCTTTTCCATTGAGACTGGGATTTTAGCTAGAGGTTTGGATTGCTGCGCCACAGAAAAAATTATTTTATCTCCTCAATTCAAGATTAATCAATTATTTGAATTCTTCAAAACCCCAGGAGCAAAACCAAATCCCTTTCTGTATTTCTTCTTAGTCAGTATTTTCCAGTGGTACTAATTCATTTGCATTTCTCTGTGCTTTAAAACTAATTTCCCCTGTGTTCTACTCTATTTTTATCTGTTCAATATTAACCCAGCAAAAGTCTGTAGAATCAGGTGTGAGAGTAAACACTTTCACATTTTCAGTATTGGTTACAAAGTCACTTACTACTATCGGAGACCAACTTCAGTCTGAGCTGCTGATTCCACCTCCTGCCCTTGTCTCTTTTACCAGTCAATCCCCTCAAGTATTATTTCCTGTTCTTGAGCAATAAGATGAATTTCTGCCTTGTTCTTGTTCCACAGACATCCTGTGCCAGCAGCTCGCCCCGATGACCTGCCAGAACTCCACTGAACTGAAGACTTTTTTCCTGTGGACTATGTAGGTACCAAGTATCCAAATAATTAAGCTCTGATAACCAAAAGGTTTCTAGGAAAGGTGCCTGGGATTATTCTTGACTGTTTGTACTTGGGGACATTGTGACTGTATTTCACCTCAGGTCTCTGCTGCTCCTGTTGTAGCTCTGTGGAGATGGAATGTTTATTCTGGGATGTGATTACAGGAGTTTGCACTTAGGTGAAGAGCTTCCAAAAATCAGTGAGGACAATGTACAAAAGCTCACTGTGGTTTACCCTCATGTTTTCAAATTTAAAATGATCAGAGGGTTGAAGAGTGCTCTAGTGGGGCCTGTTAAACCTGCCGGTCATGTGCCAGCACTGCCAGCTTCACAAATGCTCAGACTGTAGAAAACGTGAAGTCAATAGCAAAATTTTGAAATTCAATAAACTGCACGTGGCTGAAGCTTCCAGCACACACTTTACACTCGTTACTACACAGGGGTGGTGTTTTACAAGCTGTTGTGTAATGCAGCTTGAATGGTATGAATAAACTCTTAGTACCTTCTGGGCCTTTGGATGTGCAATTCTGTAATGCAGGTGTGACTTAGCCAGGACCAGGAGTAGCAGTTTATCCCTGTGCCATTTTTAATGTTTTTACTTCTAAAGAGGCCCAGGGAAACAAAACCCCCTCAGTTCTCTGAATAAGGAACAGAGGAGGGGATGTACCTTTCCAGTGATTGGCTCTGCATCCAGTACAATGCAGAGAAATGAAAAAAAAAAAAAAAAAAAAAAAAAAAAGCCGGTTTTAAAAATGCCTGTGGAAAAGCTCAAGATGGAGAACCCACTGCAAAGTCTGTAAAGGGAAAAAAAAAGCCAAGCTTATGGTGAAAGTAAAGCTGCATGGCTGTAACCATGGAGACCAAAGCTCTTCTGATGCAGAAATAAATGAACACAACCTTTTCATATTTATTAGTGGGACTGATGATGAAAGATAAAGTCAAATTAAAATATAAAGCAATAGAGACAGAGCAGGTTACTGCCTCTGCCCCTGCAATGCAGGTTATTGTAATGGATCATTACAAATGAGCTGGAGTTACAGAGAGGCAAATTAGTTATGAAAGGAACAAAACACTCTTAGTTGTACCAACCTGTTTATCCAAACATCAGCTTCTTTATTAACAAAACAGTGCACACAACATATTCCTGAAATCTTTTGGTTCTGATAGAAATGGAAATAATAACCATAGCATTGTATGAGATGTGTGTACTACACAAAGGGAAACTTTCCTGTAACTATACTAGTCAATATTTGACACCTGCTAATTTCTTGGTAGCAAGAATGACAGAATATTCCTAAAAAAATACCAGGTGAGTATTCAGGTTTGTCTTGAAAATACGTGTCAAAGGGTCAGGTATTAACTGGTGAGTTGTTGCTACAGAACTGTTACTACAGGACAGGGGATGGCTACAGGAAATGTCACTGGAGCTTCTGGGAAGATTCAGAGCTCGTGCAATAAACCTTCAATGCAGATCTTGGACGTGATGTTGCAGGAATGCTTTGATTGGGCAGAAATCCCAGAGCAGGGAAAGGATTAAGGTTAAGGGTGGCTTTGGTGTGTGATGGACAGGACAGAGAACTGGAGTTCAGAAAAGCCTGTCAGGAAAGGCTGTCCCTGCTGTTCACTCTGGGGGAGAGCTGAGTGGCTGTGCCTGAGGGTGGAGGGGAGGGGATGGAAGCACAGGAGCACTGAGAGGGGAAGAGGAGAAGTGTCCCTATGGAACCCCGGCCCCAGTGCAGGTGTGGGTGGGAACAGCTCTGGCTGTGACACCCAACAGAGACAGCACCACAGCAGCTGCTGTGCCTGTCTGGGGCTGCCCCCAGCACCCGCTGTCCCTGGGGATGTCAGGGCACAGCAGCTCCCTCTTTCTGCTGCCCAAGCTGGCGTCTGTCCAGAAACGATGTCTGTGCCAAAATCTGCTGCTCAGTCTCAGCTGCTCCACCCTGCAGAGCTCAGAGTGCATTTAAGACAGAAAACTCACTTTTCTTCAGTTCAGTTGAAGTGGCTGAAAGAGAGTCATCTTAATGGTCTTCGTGCTGCTGTGCTCCCAAAGGCCAGGCAGCCTCCTGGCTCCAGGGCTCCCAGCGGACACGGGGAATGTCAGTGGCAGCTCCAGCTGCTCCTCTGTAACAGGAGGTAACCAGAGATCTGCTACAGAACCTCGTAATGGCTGTACAACTTGGGGTTTACAGCTCATAAAGGTGTGACATTACATAGCTGTTAATTTACACAAATTGGGGTTAAGGTTCTCCCAGTTTTATTGGGCTCTTTACCTCTTCTGCTTTTTGACTTCCTCAAAAGTGTGGTTAGCCTCAAATCTGAGGGGAACCCGAGCCCAGCCTCAAATCCACATTTGAAGAGTAACTGAAATAGTGGAAAGTTTATGGCAAAACTTAAAATAATCACCCTCCATCCTTCTTGATATTCTGGTAAATTCTTGCACTGGTTTTGTGCAAGACCTTTAATTTAATCACTACATAAAATGCCATTTCCTGGAATTTTCTGGCAAATGAAGTGCTCCTAGAGAGTTCATATTTCAGTTTTAGTATTCACTGACTACACTCAGGAGTTCAGAATATTTAACTTATAACTACAGAGCTTACTAATACTAAATTTACCTTTCCAGATACTGAGACAAATCTGATGCAGGTTGATAAAGGGATACCAAATTGCTTTTGCCATTGCTTGATAGATAAAGGCTGCTGTACTTCGGGTTTAAGTTTTTTCGCAAATACATTTGTAAAATCCCTTAAAGCCAAGATTAAGGACACAGAGTAAATTCTGAAACGTCTCAATCTTCAGCCAGCAGCTTCCTGCAACACAGTGGGAGGAAGGAACACAACCAGGTTTTCTTAGAAAGGACTCAGCTTTTCCAGGACTCCCTGCCTGGAGCTATTGGGATACAGATCAAGCCACTGACAGCTCTAAGTGGTCGCTAACAAACTCTCACCTGATTTACTGAAGTTACTCTCCATTAAATAGTTTGGAAAACCTGCTCACAAAAGAAGCTGAGGTTCAAGTTTTCTTTTAAAGCAGAGAAACAAAAGGAGCTCGTTTGCTGATGTAAATGCCAAAGTGTTTTTCCTGTATTGTTCTTGAAACATCTTCTACCCCTGGAGTTCAAAACTGGGAGCCGGCCAGTCCAACTTCCACTCCTCTGAGGTAACAAAGCACAACAAGAGTTGTGTCCCTTCTGTGAGGGGGGAAAGAACAGGACAAATCTAAGTCACCTCTACCTCCAGGTACCTGTTTTCAGTCATCACACACAGAGTTAGTCCAACAATCCCCAGAACTGCTCATTGCAGTGTCAGCAGCACATGCAGCAGAGCCTCAGCTTTGGCTCCCAGGGCCAAGTACAGTTAAACCCACATGACTGCTCCAGATCTCTGGGAAATGGTTTTGCTGCTTAAAGTGTTGGAAAATATAGAATTATTCCCTCCTTTACAACATCAATGAAAACTGAACAGGTGTTTAGTTCTTGTAAAGTATCAAACAGCAGGAACTGGGATTTATGAGTCCCACTCATCGCTCTGACGAAGAAGAGTTTTGTTCTCATCACAGTTAGACTGCCCTCAGTAAATCCTCAGTTTGCCTTGCTCAGCTGTCTGTTCCCTGCACATGCCCACAGTGCAAGACAAGCTTGGCCAAACCAATCCCAACTTTGAATAAGCCGTAGTTTTTCTGGTATCCAAATTACTCTTCCTTCCAAGCCAAGCCTGTGCTCCTCCCTGTGGGAGGGGTCAGTCTTCCAGCACCGCTGCTCTCCTGTCCCTCAGGCCACAGTGCTCCAGACACAGCTATCGGGAGGGTTTTTAGAGGTGAAAGCAATTTCATTGAGTGCAAAGGGATGGAAAAGGCAAGGAATTCACAATTTCCCTAGGATGCAGAACAAGCAAACCACTACAGTTCTATTTATAACTCTGCGTTCTACAACACTGAACAGGAACAACAAATTTCAGACCAAGTTGGTTGTGCAGATTTTCAATATCCTTGAAGGACATCAGTCTATTCAGTCAGTACTAAACAGCCCCCAGCAGGGCTGTGGAGCACTTGGAAAAACAAAGGAGAAAAAAAAAACAGAGCAAGGTGGGATTTACTAACCAGGAATGTAGCAGTTGCATGTAATAAAGCAAATATTTACATTAAGCACAATACAGCAATTTATTTAGATGCTTAAATGAAGAATACAAAGGGAAATAAAGATCACAAAATTATACATACTACAACAGTGTGTCATATATTAGATGGTATAAATGAATACAACACCTTGTTGGTGTTAACTAAAGATAAAACTAAATATCCAAACCCAGCACTTTGTCTCAGTGTGCTGCTTCAACACAATACACTTTTATACAGATCTAAAAGGTGTCAAAATTAGTAGCTGCAAACTTGTTTCTTGCATGTGATTTTTCATTTTTAGCTTAAAAGATTTCAGAAAATGGCTCTGAAATACGTTTGTCATCAGTTGTCATGTCAAGGATATTCAGAACAAGAAAATTCTATAATACAACAGAGCCCAGATATATTTTTATGTTGCTGGCCTCTGGTTGGAGATTGTACAAGGTTATGTGCAAAAACTAAGTTTGTCAAAATTGATACTAGAGCAGTCTCAAGCTTTGCTAGGGAAACTAGATACAGCATTTATTACACAGCAGGGCAACACTAAAAAAGAGAAACAGATCTATGATGGGTACACAAGAACAGTTCCATAAGCTTCACTTGAATAGGTCTAAAAGACTGTACAAATATACATTTCAACTATTCAGAATGATACATGAAAAGTCCATTTCCCCAGAGTCTGCTATACAGGTGCACCGGGTCGCGGCCGCGCCGCCGAGAGGGGCATGTTGGAAAGACACAACTCAACATGGACAAGGTGAATAAAGGTTGGAAATGCAGATAAAATAAACCTCTGCTTTTCTCTGTGTGCATTCTGGAGCCACCAGCATATCCATTTCACATTAAGTTACTGTGCTCATCCCAGCAGGAATTCTCAAGCCAGAGTAGCCAAGAGCATCCGTCCAGGCCCACTGGGCCGGCAGTGGCCAGCCCAGGCCAGGCCGAGCCCTGGGAGCAGTCCCAGCTGGGTGAAGCTGTGCAGTCCCACTGCAGGGGGTGTGGGCAGTGTAGGCTGGAGCCAGGCCGTGCCCTCACGCCTGCTGGCTGCTCAGCTCCACGCCGGGCAGGCTGCCGTGCATGGGCTCGGCCACGGCGGCCGCCACGCCCGCGAAGGGCTCCCCATCCTCGCTGTCCATCGCGCTGCTCTGCCACTCCATCTGCTGACTGGACAGGCTCTCCTCCATCTCCGACGTGTTCTTCCATTGCGACTGGTCCTTAGACCAAAACTCTTCTACTTTTCCATAGGAACGATTCTTCCACTTTGACTGTTCTTCATCACTTTCGGATCCGCCCCCTTTGGCCTCGACAGCTGGTTTACTGCTCCGGGCATCTTCACTTTGGGAGGATTCATCTGTCCACACTTCTGGTTTTACTTCTGACGTATTATCTTCAAAATCTGAGACCTGCTGGGAACCAGGCCCACTTTCAGACTGGGAAGCTCCGTCTTTCCATTCCACAGCATCATCTTGATCACCTTCACTATCCGAAATGTCCCCTACCAGTTTTGCTGGTTCTTCAGCAGAAATAATCTCTTCGTATTTAGAGCTTTCCTCTTGTTTTTGATCAGACTTCTCTGGAGACTGTAATGCGTTTTCTTCCATGATTTCCTTGGATATGCTGTCCTCGGGGTTCTCCTCTGTGCCATCAGATGCGGGTTTCCCACTAACGTCAGAGATGCGCTGACCAAAGGGACTACGGCTTTCATTGTATTCCTCCTCTATATTTTCATAGCTGTCTGAGGAACTCTCATTGTCTTTTTCTAAGTTGATTTTTTTATCAACAGTCTTACTGGCATTGACTCTGGAGTTCTTTTCATCGTGGTTTTCAAACAGCCATTCAGCATCAAAATCCATTTCGTGTTTGACTTTGTTGAGCTCTTTCATGTTGAAGCCGAGCAGCACCCCGGGTTTGTACTTCTCACAGTCCCGAACACACTTCTTCCTTTTGTTACTGAAGTGAGAAGCGATATCAGATTTCCAGAGCCACAAACTGGCCGCCAGCTTCTCGATCTCTCTCCTCGTGGGGTAGGGTTGCTTATTGAAATATTTCGTAAGAAACGTTTTCCTGGCTTCATAGGAATCATCTTCGTGACCCTTGGGGTCCAGCGCAAGAACTACGGGTTCTTCAGGCTTCTCCTCAAAGCCAGAGGAGGAGTCCTCGTCATCCATTTTCCTTTTCTTCATGAGCGGGAACTCCACGTGCTCGTAAGTGCGTTTCACCGGCGCCACGGCCGGGGACTGGCCGAGCCGGGACGTGCCCTTGTCCTGCCCGTTCTGGGTCTTGCCCACCCCTCTGCAGTGCACCAGGTGCAGCGTTATGGTCGAGGCCGTCATGTTACTCGTGTACACCCCAAGGCAGTGGATGCACTTGTAGGTCAGCTTCTTCTCCACGGGGTGAACCGTCTGGATCACCTGATGCCTCTCCCGTAGGTGATGTGCAAGAGCATCAGAGATGGGTCCTTTTAGGATTGAAAAGCACAGAGGACACAGAGTTTTCCCCACATCTTTTTTGTAGGGCACCGCTGCTTGTGGAGAACTTTTGACGGGTACATCAGACTTCTCCTGGATTTTGGGCTGTGGTTTTGGCGGAATGGGGGGAGTGTTCTGAGCGTGGTAAGCTACGGATTCGGCGGGAGCATCTCGCAGGTTGTAGGTGGTTACAAGGAGATGTATGTTCGTGTGACTGCCCTGCTGCAACGTCAAATCAAAGGTCAGGGTGGAATCAGTCTTAGGTCCCATTTCTTCGTCCACGTGAACCATTCTCATGTGAGCAGCCATCTTCTCCACGTCGTTGAAGGTGGAGCGGCAGTAGGGGCAGGACAGGCCGTGGATCAGCATGTGGTTGAGCAGCGTGTCGGTGGGCAGGTAGCGGTTACAGTAGAGACATTTGCTAGTGAAGTTGTGGATCTTCATTATGTAGTTGGCGACCGCAGGCACCTTCTCAGCCTTGTGCTCCTTTTCAAAGTGGACGCTGTACACGTTTTCAGGGAACAGCTCGTTGCAGATTGTACAGATTTTCCACTTCTGTGTGGACGATGTATTGACAGCGGAAGGACCTGTAGCAGCCACGGGGGATTTGGAGCCAGACTGGCCCAAAGCCCTGGTCGCTGCCTGTGTCTGGGACAACGAGGCCTGTTTGAGCTGCGTCGAGGACAGCGAGGAGGAGTTGGCAGACTGCAGCGAGTACCTTGCTGAGGCCTGGGACCTCTGCTCCCCTCCGAGGGTGTAAGGCCTTCCGTTCCCACTCGCTGAAAACTGTTTCATGGTTTGTGGCTGCTGGGAAAGAGAAACGGGTGCGTTTCCACTGAGGCTGAGCCTACCCCCCGGCTGCCCAACGTAACTGGGGGGCACTGATTTGACCCCGTAATTGTTCTGTTGTAGGTGAACATTTGACATCATATTCACTCCTGTGGAATTTAACGTAGGCTTTGGTATAGTGAGTCTGTTCATCATCTGCTGCGACGAGAGAGACCGGACACTTCCGGTGGAGAGGGTACCCATCCTCTGGGGGAGTCCCATAGGCTTTTTATCCTGGGGTTTTGGAGCTATGAGCATCAAAGGTTTAGACCTTGGAACCACGACATTAGTGTGACCTATCATTGCTGTGACCTGGTATCCGATCCGTTCATGGTCTTCGATCACGTGCTGCACTAAAGCTTCGTAGGATTTCGGCATGAAAAGGCATCGTTTGCAGTGGATCCCCCCCTCCTCTCGGGCACCAGAGCTCAATGGAACCGCACCGTTGAGGGACTTTTCCCCTCCCTTCGCTATGTAAGGAGCAGCAACATGCTGAAAATGTTCCCTGTAAATGTGCTTTCGAACGATCTCGTAGAGCGGGTCGCGGTAAGTGCACTTCTTACAGTAATAAACAGCTTGTTCCACACTGTCAGCCTGCTTGGGTTTAAGGCTCTCGTGTTTGTTTTTATCTTTGAAAGTGCTGATGCCTCCACTCGGTGTACTGGCATTGGGAGCATGGAATATTTTAATGTGCGTTTCCAAAGTCTTTTTGTCCGCGTTGAAGGTACAGTAGGGACAGTTGAGGAGAATCCTGTTCTCAAAGTCTTCGCTGTGAACATTCCGGAAGTGGCTTTTGTAGGCTGAAAAGAACTTCGAGGAGAATGGACATGCACTGCAGCAAAAGGGCTTTGTCCGATAGTCCTTGAACAGAGAACAGAGCACAAACTCAATATTGAACAGCAGTTTTTAGAAAAACAACACCCACTAAATGTTCCCCAAACAATGTTTCTAAGTGGTACTCGCGAGACCCCCTGCAACCATCCCAAACCTTTCGACTGATTTCTTCTCTCCCAGTTCTGGCCTCCCAAGAAGTTTATCATCTGAGCAGACAAGGGATGCGCCAAGAGGCCCCTCAAGAGTTTAACCATGACCTCAGCAGGCAGGGCTGACTCAGAAGCCTCTTTCCCACCAGTCACGAAAGAGCCTCTTCCCTGCAGCTGAGCTGCAACAAAAGGTTCCCCATAAGCTCATTTCTGAGGGAAAAGGCAAACAGGATCCTTTGAGAAGAATGAGATTGTATCCAGATGAGATACTTCCCACCTAAAACTGCCAAACTCCTAGAGATGTAAGATGGATCTATAACTAGAGCTAAAAGTGTGTCTTTATCCATTACACACTTTAATATCAAAGATGGAATTCAAAACCTATTTTTGGTGAACAAAAGGATTTCAGCTTACCGAGACACAGACTAAGGCTACACAAGCCCTTAAAGCCACCAAGCCTTTTCATTTTGATCAAAGCACAAACCTTATTTTTAAACCAACCTCGACTCAGGAAAAAGATTTGAAAATTCCACCCTTGCAGTTTCCCTGCAGGTTTTCCCTTTGTTACATTTAACGTGGTGCCAGTGCAGTCCTTGCCAACTGATGCGCCACAAACCAAAGTTCCACTGGCCTTAGAGATGGCCACGAGCAACCTGGCACTTCAAGGGAGACAAGACATGGAATTCAAACAGTCACAAACATTCCTCGTGGGTGTCAGAACAAGTCTTGTATGCTGAGCTACACACAGGTCAAGTGAAGGAGCTGGAGACCTGCACTGTTCCTCTGCACAGCGAAGCAGGAATATCTGCCTCTGGACACCTGCTGGAGCCTCAGACACCTGGAGGGCTGGAGAAAGGCCAGAGCAAACCAAGTAACCAACACCTGCTTCCTTTTATATTACAATTTTTATTCTAGATTAGCTAGAAAAAGGGACATCAGTTTATTTTATGGGACACAGTAATAAAGGGACATTTTCAGATTAACACTAGGAGTCCATCTCACATCAGATCCTCATTTCCTCTGAGAGCAATCCCTGACCTCTGAGGGATTGAAAGCAAGAGGGATTGCTTTTCAGAGAGGATTCTTTCCTCAGTGCTGGGGTTGCTCTGTACTGCACCACCAGGAGAGGCCACTGCAGCACACACAACTTGCTCTAACCAACACCAAATATCATTTCCTCCTTCCACTTCTGGCTCAGTTCAAGTTTCCTTAATTACTGGCTCAGAAACACCTCAACAGCAACAGTTCCAGTGTCACTGAGTTGCTGAACAGAACCAGGTATGTCCCAACCACATGTGGCACATGGCCCTGGCTGCGGCTGTCAGGCACTGACAGTGACTGTGCACAGGGCAGCAGTGAGATGTGTTGAGTTCAACAACTTCTGAAAGTGATGACAACAGGGAATAAACCATCCAGGAAAGGTTAAAAACTTATCACTGACCGTATAAAACTGTTGATCTTTTGACAGGAAGGCCGGTGGAATTGTGCTAAGCGTGGAAAGAGGTGGGAATGGGCTCTTAGTGTGCAGCTGTTTGATTTGAGCAAGGTTTCTGGAGCCATCAGTTCTCCACGATTGGCCACCCAGACTCCTGAGACACACCAGGATTGTAACTTAACAAAATAAAGCCAGAACAAAGCACACAGCTTTCTGCTGTCCCTTGAGCTGCCAACACAGGAAGAACTGTGGGGAAAACTGCAGGAAGTGCTCTTGGAAAGTTTGTGAAAGGCCCTTTAGCACGAACCACCTTAAGAGTTGGTGTCAGCTCAAACTCTTACCAACCTGGTTTTTCGTAAGCGATGGGTCCCACAGTCCTACATCCTCCCATGTAGTGTTTTTCAAATAAAAGTCATTAGGTTCAAACTGCTTAAAATCCTGGAAAAGGGGAAGATGGGAAGAGAGGACAGAGAGTCAGAACCAAAGACCTGGACCAAAACCCCTAAGCAATCCCTGAGTGTTCCCTGGATTCTCCCAGGGGCTGCTGGCAAAGGGCACAGATCATTAACCCAAGGCAGTGGGGCTGTCACACCTCCTTAGAGGTGCAGAGCTGTGAATATTCTCTGCATCATAAAACACCTGAAGAACCATTTTCAGTACTCATCTCCTGATTAACCCAAGAATGTAGTTACATGCTCACTTCAAAAGCAATCCTGGAGAGAAGTATTCCCAGACTCTGATGTTTGGGGTTTTTGTTTGGTTGCTTGCTTTTTGGGGGATACTGGTGTGGTGTTTGTTTTATTTGGATTTAAATTAATTCCACACAGGAATTCAGATAAAATTTTTAGAACTTGGACATGTGTGATGTCCAAGACACCCAATTCTTATTAAAAAAGTAATCTTATGAAGTACGTTGGCATTTTCCCTTTGGCATGGAAGTCAGCAGCACAGAAGGACTCAAAAATAACATTTCCACTGAAATGAACATTGTCCCACTTCAGAATTCTTCCCTTAAACGTGACACTGGCCCAGCAAATTCTCCAAGCAGGAAGGACTGGCACTTCTTTCCCTTACACATCTCACTTCCATGCTCTTCACAGAGACACAGATAGAGCAGCCAAAGCAATGGGTCATGTGCTGAGAGCTGCAAGGGGTCGTGGGGAACTGCCAGGGAAAGCTGCACTTCTGGGACAGCACTGATGGACTTTGTCCAGGAGAGCAGCACAAACACCCTTCCCTTGTAGGAACTGACACAGGCACAAAGTGGATCTTTAACTTCTGGCCTGCTGTAGCATGGACAGACCCATCCTGTGCACCCCCAGAACAACTCACACCGCTCCCAGTTCTTGCAGCATTCCTGGGTGTTCAGTACCAGGTGGCATTAACAATCCACCAGAACCAAAGAGAACCTACCCTCAGTGTCACCAAATCAGTCACACAGAGCCTCAGCTGCGTCTTGGCTCCACTAAACCTTCTAAGAAGCGTTTACATGTACATTTAATCTGAAATTTTTAACGAGCTCCTACTTTATGCAGAACTTAAACAGGTCTAAAAATAATGTCACACCCCAAAACTCTCACAGTGCCCCTAACTGTGGAGAATTTCAGCTCTAACTCTTGGGAGGTGCCATACTTACTTCTATATGTTCTTTACAGTATTCCAAACCAATGTCACTAAGGATTTTTTTCACAGTTTTCCGGGCCTTTCTTAAACTGCCAAGGTTGTTGACAGGAAGTTGGAACATAGTTTCTATTGAAAGAGAATAAGAGAAAAGGTTTAAATCAAATGTAGTTTGTCTGACAGTGATGCACTTTTTGTCATTAGTAATAGTCTGTCTCATTTCCCCACAGAACTCGTATCAGAGCTGCACCTTTAACTAACAAACTATATATTCTGTCTGACTGTTGTTGGCTGAGGCTGCCCATAAGGCTGGAGAGGGCACTTTAACAACACAACAAACTGATGGAACAACTATTGCAGGACTTTCAGTGCATCTGGAAATAACTTATTTCATTAGTGTTTGTCTTTACAAACCCCTACGCTGAAGTACTTCAGGACTCAGATTCTCTCCTGTGCATACGTGTTCTAACTGATTTCTGGCAAGCTGAGCTTCAAGGGTTGTGTCACCTTCTAACACGTGCACCAGTGTCTCTTCGGTGAGAAAGATGCCCCTTGCACTCAGCTTAGGTGGGGTGAGAGATTAGTGCTGCTTCCCCTCTTTACTGCACCACTGAGAGCTTTCACTGGCTGAAGCTGCTTAGCAAAGATCCTTCTATGCAGAGGGCCCCGAGAGCCTGGTGAGAGACCTTCAGGGTGCAACCACTGAGGAAGTACAAGGGATGCCTTAGACCTCTGTGTGTACCTGGAACTGTCAGCTACACAACAGGAGCTGCTCTTTTCCTCTGCTCTCCCCATTCCCACCTCTCCTCCAGTATAATCAGGATTTCACCTGCAGTTCTGACACTGTCCAGGCCTCAGACACTCCCCCTGTGCAGGAGGGACCCTGAGTGTTCAAACAGTGAGGGTGATTCATGTTGGCCTTGCAGAGCCTGCTCACTCTGGCCCAGGGAATTGTTTTAAATCCTCCTGAAGGCCTGGGAAATAAGGTCTGATTGAAGTTTCTGAATTCTTGTTATTGTGAAAACTGACTCAGGCAAATCAGTTACTGAACCCTGAATTCAAGCTTATGGTTCTTTATCAGATTTCCTAACCAAATTCTGATTTATCCACATGGCCACTGGCTCTGACTTGTATTAGGAGTTATTTCTAAAAGCACACACGTAAGAGGAGTTTAAAAACCACTTTCAACATAGGTAAGATTTTCTGACTCTGTTCTGTGTGTGAGGCTCTGAGTAAGTTACTCCAGAGTTCCAAGTTCTGCCCTCTCTTCTCCCTGGCCTTGCCCACACGGGGTATCAGTTACTGTGTGAGCACCTCTGGGCAGAGGCTGCATCCTGTTATTTGTGCTATTGCTTAACATGCCTTTGGATCAAGTAAAATAAAAATATTACCATTTATGTCAAAGCACAAGCACATAAATGGTGGAAAATTCGAAACTAGTAATGGATATCTACCTTGCAAACAGGAATTTGTACTAAGAAATTGCTGTACTAAAAAAAATTCAGACCACAAAGAGCACATTTATGTGTTTCAGGGCAATTTTATAATTAGTTTAGTTATTTCAACAAGCAGAACAAAAATCTCGTTGACTAAAAATAATTTTGCTTCAATTGTAAAAACAATATCTAATACAGCCTAAAGTGAGCCAGGTCCATTTTAAAGACAGGAAGAGTAATTGAAAATATTTAACAACAGGGCTGAGGGTCACCAATGCCAGTTCTGTGAAACATTAGTAACAAATTGGTTTAAAAAGACTCAAACTAGATCTGACTTGTGTGATATTACAAATTCATTACCAGGACACAAAAAATAGCATGTAGTGCAGAGAGTGGTTCTATCCTTAAAGGCATGAGAAGGAATATTAGAAAGGAAGTATGCTTCCTTAACAGTCTATTCCAACTCTTCCCTCACCAGAACTGGAGCTGTGGCTCTCAACTCTGAGCTACAATCAAGTCACACAAGTCTGCTTTCAAAGCAGAGCATGATTTTTTAAACTCAAGAACAGCCAATTATTATAAGTTCTTGCTGCTGCAGGTCATAGAGCCAGAGTGAAAAATATTAACGTAGCTAAGAAATGACTCGTGGCTCCACCGGCCCCTGCTCTCTGAAGGCAGTGGGATAAAGTGGCTCTCTCTGGACTGCACAGCTCAGTAACCCCTCCAGGCACTACCTGCAGGTTCCGCTTTAATATAAAAAATCCTGTGTAGCAGCACAGTCAATTGTGTTCAGGATTTGAATTAATATTTTCATGTGAATTTCAAGGAGATAATGTCCTAGAAATTTTATTCCAGAAGAACCCAACTGATTAATATGAACTGCAGAAACAACAGTGCCTGAACCACTCGTGGGAAAGCTCCTGGCAAGCCCTGCTGCTTTCTCCAAAATCCAAGTCCCCACTTCAAGAACAAACTCATTTTGCCTGCAAAGAAACCATTTCTGGTCTCTCCAGAGTCAGTGCAGAGCTTGGCTTTGGGCAGTGATCACTTGTAAACTTGAGTCAGCCACAATTATTTTGTTATCAAATGGCTGATTTCAGTACAAAATACCACTGAACTTCTTCATCAAAGGAACCAAATGTTTAATCTTAATTTATCTTAATTACTGCGTCTAAACATGCCAAATACACCATGATATGCAGATGCTCAAAGAAAAAGCAAATTATTTAGAACTGCCTGAAAAGAAGGTCTCTGGTCTCCCTGCACCACCCTCCGGCCTCTGACCTTTGCCTGCCTCACTCAAGTCTTAACAAGACACAAAACTCCAGGACCTTAATTCCTCCAGCATCATAACAGAGAATTAGATCTTCACATCTGAAACCTGAACTTTTACAGATCAGCTTTTAAAATCAACCAAGTTCTGCTTGACAGCTGAATCCAACTCACCTGATCTAACAAAAAACCTCATCCTCAGGCAAATACAGTTCATTTGATTTAGGAAATTTCTGACTATTTAATCACAGTGAGTGGAGAGCCAGTATTATTGTGGTCTGTGACTACAAAAGCAGCTTTTAGCACCTCCATTCATTTCTATTTAGAGCAGTAACTCAGACTGTAACTGCACTGCACACAACCCTCTGCTGGCACCTCCTTGGGTGTGGACGTGAAACCTGCTGGGATTGAGCAGCATCTCAACCACCATCCAGACACTGATGCTGTTCTGGAAACGAGGGATCCTTTGCCTGCCTGAAGTCCCTCCTGCCCCACAGGAAAAGGCTCTTCCCCTCCATCCATGCATCCCTAACCTTGTCAGCCATGGTGGGCAAAATAGGGGGAAATGGTTTAACACCTTGAAATGCTCTTAGGGGCACTGGTGTGAACAGTCAGGAAAAAACCCACTATGGCTGCTTAGTTTTAGGGACTTTCCCAAGAACAGGAAACCAAGACTTCTCATTTCTATGGCATGACAAAGAACATAGAAAGGAAACAGGGTCTAGCCCCAAATTAGCCACTGTGTAGCCACAGAGCATTTTCAACAAACCCCAAACTCTTCCCTGCCTTTTTTTTTAAACAGATCTTAGCATTCACACAGACTTCCAGTGACTTCCAACTCCAAATTACCTCTTCACCACTTGACTCTTACTAGCACTTCAAATTCCAGATGGAAACAATTGCAGTCACTATTCTAAAAAAATCCAGAATGTCTGACACATCCTCCTGTTAAGTTTGTGATTTTCAAACCAGTTTTAACATTTAATAAGCTACCCTCACTGTACCAGCTTCAACAGGCCACGCAGTTCAGCCCTGACACATACCAGTCACAAAGGGACTGGAACCAACTAAGAGCCGAGTCAAAAGATGAATTAAAAAAATTACTGTGCAATTATTTGGAAAGATTACTGTAAAATACAGTAACTGCATGCCTGGTTTAGTCTCGTTGCAACAGTGACTGTTATGCTACATTTCTCTATCAGGGCAAACAGCCCTGCCTTGGCAGAGGTGTCCTGATCTCACACCCAACACTGCACTCCCACCTCAGAGCCAGGGGAGGAACCACCAGAGGGAAAAATACCAGAAACCCACATCCATCAAATTATCAGAGGGGATAAAAAAGAGAAAGCTCCTACCTGTCTTTAGACCCTGGAACATCTTTCTATTTTAGTGCAGCTAAAATCTTAATTCTGCAGTGGGTCTTTTGTATCTTGGTCCTCAGCAGAGGGGCTGATGTGCACCTGCTGCCCTTGATGCCCTCAGGTATCAGGTGTGGGGCTGATGAAAGGATTGATCTTCCCACGTGCAGCTTCATGGCACCCCCAGGCCACAACGCTACTGAGATTCTGGGAAAGGTGCACCAGTGGCAAACCAAGACAGCCTTTTCCCTCAACTGAAATCTTCAGTCAGTATTCACAGTCTGCCCACTGTGTTATTTGCACTTTTGGACACTATTTAGGGTGCTCACTAAGCTGGGTTTATGTTTCAGCTTTGGTCCAGTACAAGCAGCAAGCACAATGTATTTCGAATGTCTGCACAGTAAAACAGGGTTTTCTGCAAGAAATAAAGACTAAAGAACTAACCTGGAGGAAGATCTTGCTGTGCAAAGGCACCATGACAGCACCACTCCAGGTCTGCTAGAAAACCTACTCTAGGTTTCCTTCTCTTTGTGCTTAACTGGAAATGACACCATTTCCTGCCCACACAGAACACCTTCCAAGAGGAGCAAGCACAGAACGTGGGTGACCTGAACCTTCTCTGAGGGAGAGTCAGCACCCAGCCAGGTTTGGAGAGCACTGCTGTGAAACGGCAGGTAAAAAGCAGTTATGGAATCCTATACTGGACATAACCCCCCCAGTCCCCAGTGCATTTTATTCTGTTGAGGCATCCCAGACCTGTTGGACAGGGTCCCAAAGCTCTTCAGTGGCCACTGGCTCTTCCCAAGTGTCTGTTCATCACTGGCACAACCAAGCCGGTGGAATTCTAGACTCTGATGGTACTAAAGGAATATCTGGGAAGTTCCTATCTGGCTATTTCCTTTATTTCCTTCAAAAGTTTCATGAACATAGTTCTAAGTTGATCTGAGTTCCCAGAGCAGAGCAGTTAGAAGAAGCAGTCAGTTAAGAAAAGGAGAATACAAAAATTAACCTTTCCTAGTGAGTACTGAGTGAAAACTGTGAATGAAAAAAGTGCAAGTTTTTTTTACACACATTTAGCAATTTTCTTGACATTCAGTTTCTTTTTACCAGCTGAAGATTCCCAGGCCTACAATAAAAACCTCACAGGAATGTAGAGGTAGAAAGCTGGAAACTCATTTGAGAGCATCTTCCCTCACAATGAAATATATAAAGTTACTCATAATAAGTAACATCCACCCCTCATACACTAAGCTTATTTTTTCACAGAATCTTCACAGAACAGTTTGGGTTGGAAGGGACCTTAAAGACCATCCAGTGCCATCCCCTGCCATGGGCAGGGACACCTTCCACTATCCCAGGTTGCTCCAAGCCCTGTCCAGCCTGGCCTTGGGCACTTCCAGGGATGGGGCAGCCACAGCTTCTCTGGGCAACCTGTGCCAGGGCATCACCACCCTCACAGGGAGGAATTTCTTCCTAATGTCTTCGCATTTCTTCTTTTCATCTCTTGAGCTGTTGCTTCTTAAAGGCATTCCATGAAATTCACACTTCCATACAACTTATGATAAATAATTGACCTCAGAATAGATCTGTTCGTGCAATTACAACTCTCTTAGGGACACTATTAAAAAGAATAAAATAAAGCGTCAGTTTTACCTTCTCCTATGAGCACATAAGGTTGGCCCTCCCATTCCTAATGCTCTCATTCACTCCTATTACGAAGACTGAGAAAACCTGAAGTTTTGGGTGATCTGACACCCAGCATTACCAACGGCACTGCTGAACAAAGCATTAGGTGTGAGCATGTGTGCAAACAGACAGTTGGATAAGCAGTGTGTAAACCCAGCCTCTTCTGTCCCACTGTGACTGTTAGTTTACATCTCCACTCACATCACTCTTATTACAATCATCAGCAATGTAAGAACTCTAGTTCATTAAAGCAACATTTCTGCACATGCTTATAAACCAGAACTTCTCTTACTTTCTCTTTTCCCCTCTCCCCATCATCCTCTGCTGCCTCAAAGGTCCATCCTTTCGGTGCTCCTTCCCCCTCATCCTCCTCCTTTCTTTGCTGGTTCTTGGCCTTCTTGGTCCTTACCTCGCTCATTTTCCCTCTTCTCCTCTTCCCTGTGCCAATTCATAGCGTCCACATTCTTTCGTCGTTCTCTCTCATCCTGTCTCCACCGCTTCTTGATATCTTTGTCCTTAACTTGCTCATTTTCTCTCCTCTTCTCATCATCCCTGTGCCATTTTATTGTTTCAGTATTTTTCTGTGGTTCCACGCTTCTTTTGAGATAGTCTTGTCGCCTCCTCCTCTTTTTTAACATATCCCTTTCCCTGGCACGAGCCTGCTTTTCTTTCTGGGAAAGAAAAGCTTTACGGGGCATCATGAGCTGCTGCTGTACCTGCAATAATATCGTATCCATGGAATGACACACTATACATGCACCCAGCCAGGCACCAACACCAACACTCCTTTGGAGTCAAGACTTCAAATGCTAAGCCAGGACAATGCACTGCTTGTTCTCTCCCCTGCACAGCCCTGGGCTCGTTCCATGTTGGATAAGGACAGGCACTGCCAGCTCTAGGCACTGCCTCACCACCCCCTCTGCAGCACCGGGAAGGGACCCCTTGGAACCTTCTGGAACACCCTGGAGCCCCAGGCCTGAGCACTGAGATTTCTGTGCCCTCCTCACGAGCCCTCCCACTGAGCTTTTAGCAGCCCCTCGGCGTTGCTGCACTCAACTGAAGGAACAGGCTGCCAAGAGCGCTGGGAAGGAAACTTGTGAATGTTCAAACCTGTTTCCTCCCTTAGTGGAGAGCTGCACTGAACCAAACTCAAGGTGCTCACTGAACTTTTCAGACCTCCATCTCCACCCAGTTTGGTCAAAAATGGCTCCCTCTTCTCTTGGCTGGGAGCAGGGATTAGGAGACAAGCCACAATCTGAAAAATTGTGTAAGCTTTGTTTCCTGGGGAAACCTGGCCAAAATATTTAACTGCAGTTAATGAAATAAGTCCTGACTCATCTACTCAGACTTCCTCCAAGTATGTTATGTCTTGCTACTCACAAGAACAAAGGGGGAAAAAATGAGACTATTTACTTGGAGTTTCTGCTGACAGCATTCCCCAGGAGTGGGGCTTCTTGGGTTTGGGGTTTTGAGGTTTGAGTTTCTTGTTTTTAAAGAGGTGTCAATGGAGATTATACTTAACAAATTGTTTTACTTTTGGTCATTCCCTGTATTGACCCAACACATTCATATCTTCAAATGTAACAATGTTAATACCTGCAATTTTGAAATCATGGAGAACAAAACAAACCCCAGGAAGAAGTTATAACATTACTAATAACCTTTAAATTCCTTTCTGTACACACTGAGCAATGTTTCAGCAATGACAAACTGCAATTGTGGCCCAGGTTTGAGGGTTTTTTGGGTTTGTTTTGTTTGGGCTTTTTTGTTTAACTTTTGTTTAGAAGAGAGATTTGCAGAGGTCTAATCAAAATGAAAACTGCAGAAAAGGACAAAATTACTAGATTAGAATACTTAAACAAAGCCTAAAACAAAATGAAACAAATGTACTTTTAAAATTTAGCTACCTTATGGAAAGCACTTGTTCCCAGCATGCAATACTCCATCTTTTTCCTACAGAAAAAGCAATGTTTCAAACCCTTATTCTAAAAGCTGTTCCTTTCCCCTACATAATACCCCACCCCACACACTTCAACCCTCTCCTCTGGTCCATTGCCTTTGTTAGCTCTGTATCATGATCCCATGGTTTTCATTCCAATAATTCAACCCCAAATTTCTTAATATCCATAATACTAAAAGGGAAGGGCTGCAGCAGAGTCAAACACCATAATCAAAAAAATGCATGCAGTTTGGCAACACATTAGTACAGAAAATTCAGATTGTGCTCCAAATTACTTCATTAAAAGGTGTAGGTAGCTCTCTACCAGACAGCCTCGGTTTAGGTATTAAATATTTGGCAGTAACAGTTGGCATTAAAATCAGAAAGCAATGAGAACCCAGGATCAACATCCTCAGTGCAACCCAGACACTGCAAACCTTCACCAGGGTTTCACTTCTCTGCGGGCTGGGTGCCAGGACATTACTCGTGTTTACTCGAGCAAACTTAACTCATTCACTTTTAAACATACATTATCTTTACAATTTGATCAGTAACCTGACTCAATTCCAATGACAGTATGAATTAAATTGGAAGTAAAATACACATCATGCAAATTATTCTCCCCCCTCCCCCACCTAAGGCAAGTACCAATATTTAAATTTGTCATTTTAAAAGAAAACCCTTCTGGGACTAATTGTTATATTTTCTTTCATTTGTTTGTTTTGTTGGTGGGGTTTTTTCCCCCTTTGGCTTAACTTTTCACAGTATTCTTCTCTCCCCTCCCTTTATACAGCCCACTTTGACAGACCAAGTTATAGACAAATGATAGAAAATATCTTAACAAAGAGCATTTCAGTTGAATTTCCAAAATGAAACATTTCAATTGAGATTCAAATATGTAATGCCAGATTCCAAGGAATAACTTAAAAGGACATCCAACTTGAATTAAGTATCTCTGAACTTCCCTACCCCAATTCAGAGGTTCTCCTCCAGTTTAGCATGGCACTACTTCAGGGAGGCTGGTCATTTCCCTTGCAGTCAGAATCAGCTTTCACTTTTACTTCTGGTGGTTTTAAGCCAACAGAGAGAAAATTTTAACCCAGGAAACTAATTAAGCTGTAGTGCAGCTGCCAGACTGACTGAGCCCAAAATCCCCATCCCTCAATTTCTCTGGAGTTCAAGTTGGTGTTCCTTTAAGTTCAAAACATCTACACCTCAGAAACAAACAGTCAAAACTATCCTTTCTGCTATTTGTTGCCCATGCTTTGTTAAATGAAAATCTTAACTCTTCCCCATCTATTCAGTACATATGATAAGGCATTTACCTCCAAAATTAATGGTGCTTGGGCGTCTCAGACTCATTGGACAAGTTTCATGCAAAAGCCTCCAAACCCAACTCTCTTGCAGGCCGCCCGCTCGGGGGGATGGTGCACCTACTGGGGGAGGCCCCAGCCCGGGCACAGGAGGAGGATCATATCCTGCTGTACAAAACAAGGGGGAAAGACAAAGGTAAGAGATGTGATAAGGGCAATCTCACATTGATAATGAAACATCAGTGCTCCTTCCAAACCACAGTGCTGTGCCTGGGCTGCTCTGAGTGCAGGTCCCAGGGCTGCAGACAGTTGGTGGCTTTGACAGCAGATTGTGCTGGGTGGTGCTGCCGGGGGAACGATGCGCAGGGTGCCGTTCAGGCACCCAGTGCACAAGTCCAGCAGTGAACAGGGTGGGAATGCTCCTGCTCACACTCCAGCCAACTTTCTGGCTGAGGGGGTTCAGAGCTGTTTGCACTGCCCTGAGCTCTCAGCACCACCCACAGCTGCACCCTGAGGGACACAAACACCCACAGCAACAGCACTGCCTTGGGCAGCCCACTCTTCCTGCAAGGGTCCATACAAAGAGGCCGAACCTTCAAAGACCAGACTATGGGACATCAAACAGGGGTCAGCCACAGCCCTGGGGACACACATTCCTTTGCGAAGGAATCTGATTCAGATTAGAACTCATTACATTGCTAGAAGAGGACAGGGAAGCTTTGAGGAATGGCACGTAAATGATCACACTTCTTGCTGGAAGATTGATCCCTCTTCAACTCCCACTAGCCATAGACAGAAACTCAAGTTTTGAACAGACTGGAAACACAAGACACAACAGCAGCATCACGAAATCCGGAACAGCCAAATCTAAAGTTCATGACAGCAAAACCTGTTGAGTCATTTAGAATTACTTTGCCAAGGAATAAGGCAAAATAAATTGCTAGATTTTAATCTCTTGATTATTCAGACTGAACATCCACAGCTTAAAGTACAGATTGCTTTCTTTGGCAAGTACAGTTCCAACACAAGACACTAAAATGTTTTAAGAAATTAAAAAAGACAAAATTCTTCAAATGCTTCACACTTCACACTGAGGCAAAACTGAGTATTACATCTGCTTTAACAAGAGCACCAGCCAAACCTTCAGACAGGTAAGGATGCAGGATGGGTTGCTGTTCCACACTAAAGTATTTTCTAATGAGAAGGTAACTTTGTGCCCATGTGCCTCTAACAAGCCCGAGCTACCTCTCTCCCACAGAATCCTCCCTGCAGAAAGCACACTTGTGGGTGAGGACCCATCAGCCTTGAGAGCAGATCAGTGACAATTAGTTTATCAGGCTGATGATGCTGAGCTCAGGGAAGCACTTCATCCCATGCTGGGTCTCCACAGACTGAGTATCATTGCTCTGCACTGTGTTGCTGACAAGGAGCCCCAAGCATCTGGCATTTCTGACTCTATATAATCCAAATTTCTTTTATATAAGCCCTTATTTTGCCAGTATTTTATCTAACAGCCCAACACAGGAGCAAACGTCAGAGCTGGCTGCAGCTCTAAGATCCTGAGCGAGATGAAACAAGACTTGGTTTCTTGATACCGCGCTTTTTATCTCCCTATTCCAACTGCTTTTAAAATAAGGTAACTTTGAACAATTTGCCCAGCTAACTACATTTAATAACGTGCTCTAAAAAGCAGCCATGAAACAGATTTGCAAAGAAGTCTGGTAGTGCAACATTCAGTGAAATCTCTTAAAATACAAGAAAAACATGCAAGAAAACGAACCTGTGGTTCCCACAGCAACAGAAAAGCTGCCTCCCTGTGTGTGCAGGTTAAATGGTGCTGTGTGGAATGATGGTGTGCAACACTCTATATTCACACGAGGACAAGGATGGCCTGTCCCTGGGACCTGACAGTTCCAAGACAGCTGAGCAAGGAAGAATGAGAGCCAGGAAGCAGAAAGGGGTCTCAAGGAAGAGTGAGCAAGTCAAAAACACCAGGAGTAGAAATACCAGGGAGAACAGAGAAGTTGGAAGAACTGAAGCTACTAAAAACTCCCTTAAAAAGGTGAGAGTTGCAATTAAATCTCTCTCCTCCCTGCACTGAGTGACTGAAGAGTCAGCTCCTGACACATCTATCACTGCCTGACTTTGAGCATTTTCACTTTCTTCCCTTTCCACATTATTTAAGCATTTCTGGCCTAGTTTTCCGAGGGCTGTGCATCCACACTCCTGTGAAGGTAATGAGATTTGCAGTTTAACAGCACATCTGAAATGCCAGACAACTCAGGGCTCGTTTTTCCAATCCACTATAATCCTGAAGGGAGAGTGTTTTGTAACAGCAGCATTTTAAACTGAGAGCACTTCCTCTCAGCTGCTGCAGCTGGAAGGTCCTGCCCTGGGAACAGGATGGTCCTGCAGCTTCCAACACACCCCAACTCCAGGGGGGAATTTGAGGTGCACAGCTCCAGGTCAGACACAGCACTTCAGTTCAACCTTAAGCAAACGAGCCCCAGCCCTTCAGCTTCTTCCTATATCCAAGGTCCTTTAACCCACATCTACATCCAAACCAGGACTTATTGCAAAGATATGAAAAAAAAAAACCAAATCAAACCCTGGGGAAAAACCTGACATTAAAACTAAGACATCTGGAACTGCAGGCAATCAACAAGTGCAAGCTGCTACCTGGTCAAAGCACTGCCAAACTCATGCAGCACAGCGCATATGACACCAGCTCCCCCTCACAGGCAAACACACTATTTCTTAAAAGACCCTTTGTCAAAAAGAAAAATTAAAAAAGCACTTCACAGATTAAATCAGCTACATCCAAAAAAACCTTCAAGTTGTGTGTCAAAACAAATGGACTGTTTCACACCCCTTCTCCTGACATCCCATGTAAACTTGGCTTCAGGAGAGGAGATGAGTCCATCTAAAATGTGGTATGAAAGTCCCACCTTATCCTCTGGAGGACATTCTGAGGCTAAATCTTTATTGTGCTGTTTCACTGGCTATAGACAATTTTCAGCAAGGGTTTGCGAAACTCTGGTTTACATCTCTTTTTTTGGGGTTTGCTGTCGCCCTTCAGCTCTTGCACTAAGAACGCCCAACTTGCCATCAGAGGAGAAACTTCATGGCAGGCAGCTGGAGTGAAGGGATTCAGTAAGGCTGATGTGCCTCTCTCCATTCATTCTTTATTTAGAGGTTAAAAAGCCCACCTTCTGCAGTCCAGCACACAGGGATCTCCTAAGTCATTCACACACTTCTCATTCTTGCTCAATTTCTGGAATTTTCCACTGGAGCCAGAAGCTCCATCTGGTGGGTGTGGACACTCACTGCAAAACTGAGCGGGAATTAACTGTTTCCTCATCAACTTCTGTTCAGGAGGAGTTCTGGGCACTGTGGCATCTCTGTGCCCCAGTGTGAAAGCCAAAATGGTCAGATTTCGATTGCCCTGTGAACCACAGCTCCTCATTTCTGCTCCTGATGAACAACCTGTTTCCCTTCACTCTGCTGGGAGCTCCTCTTGGGTTTTCCGATTTGGGTGACATAGGCTGAGGTGTTAAAGGATGTGCTGTTGCTTAATCTGAGTGTTTTCACAAGGATCTTTTGAATACACATGACAAAGCCCACATCAACACCAGCAATCTCCTGCTTTCTGAAAAGCAGCTTGAAATTGTGTCCATTCTCCAGGGCATAGGAAATCTTGAATTAGAGGCACTTGCACCTCAAGAATTAGGCTTGCACAACTACTGCCATCTTAAAGAATATCTTTTATGCCTGTTCAAGACCTCCAAAGATAAATGTTTATACGCATAGACCCATGTGCAGTCAAATCAAGATGCAACACACATACCAGTACAAGAGCTGGGCTTGTTTAGGGCTATTTCTAAAAGATTTGGGTGTGAAATGCAGCAAAGCCTGCACATTTTGCTGAAATTTGAAATCGAGACTGGAGATCATTGAAGCACAAAGGATATTATTTGCTTACACCATGATATCCACACTTCAGTGATCAGGAAAAAAAGCTGCATGAATATGCTCTGCAATTCCAAAATAATCCTCATCTAGATTGTAGCTAAGCATGAACAATCCCAGAATAAAAATGATTCTGGAAATAGAAGAACATTTAATGAATGAGCAGTTACCATTTAAATGAAATCAAGAATCATCTTAAAATTTTCAATGCAAGGCTCACAAAAATATTTGTCTAATTAAACATAACAGCACAGAAGTCGCTGTAAAATGTGCAGGAACAAAGCAAATAATCAATATACACGTAATTTATGACTGGATTACAGTGACTGTGAAACTGCAAAGGAAAAGGGTCCCCAGCCCTGTGTGTCATGTTTCCTGACACCACCACTGTGTCAGCAGCCAGAGCAGAGCCCCATCCAGCTGAAAAGGAGTGGTCTGGGGGCAGAGAAGCTCCTTCGCTCACCACACACGAGTGCTGGGCCTGGGCCAAGCCCCAGGGCAGCAGGAACAGGGCTCATGGCAGCACAGACACACACACAGGTATTGACATCAGCAGGGAGGTGCAGCCTTGGTGTGTCCTGCCCAGCAAATGCACGGCCTGTGTGGAGGGGCAGAGCAGCCCAGCGACACAATGGAGCACACAAATACTTTCACAGGCTCATCCAAAGCCCTGCCAATCCCTGCTTTCTCAGACAGCAGATACATCAGCTATCAAAGGGATCTTGCCAACTGGCTGCATTGAGTATTTAAAGTGTAAAAATAGTCAGGGAAGGAGGCTGGTGCTGATTGTTTTTCTTCTGCCTTACACTCCACACACCATGCACACATGCTGGCATTACGAGATGGGGTAAAGTCTGTAAAGAAGAGCTTAAAATCTGTCTTACCACTTCACATTTCTTACCTCTTTCCCTTTCTCTCTAAGCATAGCTCCCAAGTGCTCCAGCCCCTGCCTACATTCCAGCGTTAATCCACCTCAGCTACTGCTGTCCTCCGGCTGACTCAGGAACCTTCCACAGGCAAGGCCTTCAGAGCAGCAGCAATGGGGAAACAAAACAGAACAGAACATCACAAACTTGAGCTGGACCAATTAGGAAGAAAAAAAAAGCATTTTTAGAACGTTATCTTGCCCACTTAGGTTCCAAGAGACATTTTGTCCCCTCACTGTTGCTGCTACGAATCTGCATCACCAACAGCTCCCTTGGCCCAGCTGCAGCACGAGCACAAACCACCAGTCACAGCAGAGATCAGTGCACAGAAGAGGTGACACGGGGTGAAAGGGAGCACGGCTGGGGGCTGGGACAGGGAAGAGACAGCAAACTGAAGCCAGAGCAGCCCTTTCCTCTACCTGAGGGGTTGGATGGGCTGAGTGTTTCTTCAGGGGACAGCTGCTCACACAGCTGCTAAGTTTCTAGTTCTTGTAAACTGTTTTAGACACTACTCCAGAGGTAGATAATGAAACATTTCCAACAAGATCTGGCTACATCTGCAGGTGTGGGGTGTTCACAGGGTCAACTACACAGGCATAGACCAACAGTCGCTGTCAGTTTTCGTCAAAATAATCTTTAATGCCACCTTAAAAAAAAAACAACATAACTAAGGATATAAATGGTGGTAACTGAAAGTGACTCACTGCAGAAAAAATTATATTTACTCCATTCTTACTCAAAACCATCAACTGCCACACACGTTCAAGAGCACTACTGTGAGATCACAGATACTAAATTCAAGCCTCCTGTTTGCCTTTTGAGAGCTGCAGCGAAGCTCTGAACAATGCAGCTCTTGCCTTGAGGCATATGGCCCTCAGGTAGATAAATAAGAGCTACACCCTCTCAAAAAATGTCTTTATTCAAATCTAGAACGTGTATTTGATTTTTAAACCAGATCTAAGTTCTTCCTGAAAGCTCAAAAGGAACAGGACAATTTGGCCATCCTGCCTAGGAACACCAGGGCACTCCTCCCAAATGTGTCAGCTGAGGCAAAACACACCTTCCACATATACAGAAGCTATAGGATTTCTTTTTAAGAAAACTAAATTAACATGAACAAGAGTTCTTTTCCTTCCAGTGCATATACAGACTCAGACCAGCACCTCTCATTCTCATCTCCATCTCTTACACTATTAAGAACACACCTCTGTCAACAGATCTACCTGGATAAGCAGGACTACCTCCACATTAACAACTACCCTGTTACAGTTATGCTCACAGAAACCATACTTCTATATTCCTACATAGATATAAATCTGTAGTCAGTCAAGACCTGCTCTGCCTAATTTGTTCAGATGCAGGCCAGCACAGTCAGCTGCTGCCTTTTGAAACAAGCATGTTACATGCACCTTAGAAAACACAACCCCGGTAAATGCAGTAAATAACACTAGTACAAAATCTCAGCTGAACCAATGATTTAAAAAATATCCCCCATTCTTGCCCCTGCAGATAAAGCAGCTCCAGTGGTACCTGTGACACACTGAGCAGCTGCAGCCTCTGTTCCCTGCCTCTCCTGCCACCCAAGCCTCACACACTTACACTGCTCCTCCTCAGATCTGACACTGGTTTGTTCATTCCCAACGTATTCCATCTCCTAAACCAACTTCAAGTAGTGGAGCAAAGACAACTTTCCCTTTCTGAAAACAAAACCCCACAAAACACACCCCAATAAGTTTCCTACAAAGCTGCTAAATCTGACTTGCAGCCACCTCAAAATAAACACATTAACCCAGGAGCACTGCCTTTGCTGCACAAAACCATTTGTTTCAATTGCTTTCTTTGCATCAATCAAATCAGCTGCCATCTTAATAACAAGCTATAAAATTTACATTTGGACTGTATGACTTGTGACTACTGATAAGATTCTGGTATGTTTCTGTATTCCAGGGAATGCTACTGTAAACTTTCACATTTGCTTTCAGTGTTTACTGTTATCATGGAGTAGTAATGCTGGGATGGGAATAATCCTCCATTATTGCCTCTGCAGTGTGTGAGCACAGCTCACCTTCCCCAGAACACGGGAACACGCTCACCTCCGATCTACCAGCGATTCAGTCACGCCACAGGGAGTCTGGGAAGCACCCAACAAATGAGGTTTTATACTATTAAAGCCTAATTAAAATGCTGTTGCAATATACCCCTGCCAGTGACACACACCAGCTCTGGAAATGCTCATGGGCACCTTCTGACAAATGGTAACTTCTACCCTACGCACACGGAAACACCATGAAGTTCTTCACCTCCTCCTGAGGAGCGCATACCCTACCTACAGGCAAACCAGCCACCTTTCACCCTCCTTATCTCCCACACTTCCAAAGCAGCTCCCTCCTACACCTGAACACAAGTGAGCTTACAAGCTCTTCATGACAACAGACTTTGAAGCATAAATAGTGGTAACCTAAGGAGGTGCTTTCTACAAACCTGTCTGATGGACCATCACTTCAAATTCAAAACAAAACAAGATTTTTTTAAATAATGGGTCACTAAAAACGTATCAGTTTGCATTGATCTTAGAGCGGTCCCCAGACACTGGGGGCAACTCACTTCTATTGAAGACCAAAAAGTAATTCTTAAGAGCTAATTAAAAATAATATTTATCTGAGTAAAGGCTAGCTTACCAGATAAAACAGTACAAAACCATTTAGCTTAGTTTTACTTTTTGAAAACAAGTTATTTGTCATGTGCCAAAAAGAACACCTCTGTTTTGACTGAAGTTTAAGTATTTGCTGCAATAATCTTCAGAAAAGGTAACCATTATGTCACAACCCATCAGCATCTGGTGCAATTCTTTTAACAACAGGGTGTTCCTCTGGTGTTGTCTCTGGCAAATGTTTTAAGATTTCAGCACATATCATGGTACATGTCCATCTGCTGACAGCAGAGTACTGCCCAACATCTGCAAACGCACATCTGCACAGGAACCAAGCCTGGGTTTGGTTTGTTATTAGGAGCTCAAAAAAATCCCCTGCTTTTCTGTTTCTCAAGCAGCCTGGTCCATCTTTCTCACCTAGAAGGATGACAACTAGTGATTATGAGTTGCCAGAGTCCTCAAGTGAAAGTTTTCCTGAGTATGAGACCCTGCAGGAGGGAGGAGTGCTGGGGCACACACAGCTGAGCCACAGCAATCAGCTAAGGTCGGTCCGTGCTACCCTGACAGGCAGCAATGCTGTGTCTCCATTAGCTCACACCCTGCACCTCCAACAGAAATAGAAAACAGACATAAAAATAAACAGAA
The DNA here is from genome assembly GCA_035584735.1 of Pseudotriccus pelzelni. Classification (NCBI taxonomy): domain Eukaryota; kingdom Metazoa; phylum Chordata; class Aves; order Passeriformes; family Tyrannidae; genus Pseudotriccus; species Pseudotriccus pelzelni. Next base: position 13,479,045 of record JAWMRA010000050.1, on the reverse strand, counting down.
ACATAGCCAGTAAAAAAAACCCCAACTTAAGAAAAAGGGGTGCAGGAATAAAAACCTCTTTCACACCTACCAAACATCTCAAATACGCCCCCTGAACCACGAACGACAGCACTTCCAGGTAGGACGGCTCTCCCCCGCGGCCCCAGACAAAGCCCCCCGAGGCTCGAGGACCGCCGCGGGCCGGGGGCTGCAGCCACGTGCCCGAGGGCTCAGAGAGCGCACAGACCGGCTGTGACACGGCCCGCGCCCGGTGACCCCGGTCCTGCCCCCGGTCCCCACCCCCGGTCCCGGGGCCCCCCCGGTGCCCCCCCCGCCGCAGCGGGGCCCGGCGCGAAGGGCGCCCCCTGGCGGAGCCGCCGCGCAGCGCCCCGGCCGGGCTGCGGTGGATCGGGGGGGCCCGAGTGTCCCCCCGCGGGCACCGGGGCCGGGGGCACCGGGGCTGGGGGCACCCCCGCACCGCGCACCCCGCGGGGCTCGCTTTGGGACCCCCCCGGGCTGCAGCCGCCGCGGGCAGGGGGTGCGCGGCACGGGGGTGTCTCCCCGGTGCGGTGCGAGGCTCCGGGGGTGGTTTCCCCGCCTTTGTCTGCGGAGCGGTGTCGGTAACGTAGCCCGGGGCAGGGGCGGGTGAGGCAGCGCCGCTCCATCCCGCGGCTGCGGCTCCGGATGGCAGCGGCGGATCCCGCCTTTTCCCGCGGGCACGGACCCCTCGGCTGCTCCCATTCATCGCGCCCGGCCCCGCTCAGCGCCCGCTCCGCCGGCGGGACCGTGCAGCCGCACCCCGGGACGCCGGCCCGGCCGGCGCTGCCGCTGCCCCGGGACGCGGCCGTGCGGGGAAGGGAAGCGGCGGGGCGGCAGCAGCGCCCGGTGCGGTGCCCGCAGCCGCCGGGGCTCCTCAACGCGTGTGCGGCGGGGAGGGGCCGCCGCCAGCCCCGCAGCCGGCGCGGCGGGCAGGGCGCGGGATGCCCGCGGGAGGAGGAGGAGGAGGAGGGAGGCAGGGAGGGGGCGGGCGGGCGCTGCCCCCGCCCGGGTCGCCCCGCGGACCCGCGCTCGCACCTAC
>JAWMRA010000050.1:13444223-13476683 GCA_035584735.1 Pseudotriccus pelzelni | reverse complement strand
GTGCCCAGGAAGTTCCACCTGGACATGAGGAAGGACTTCTTTGCTGTGCAGTGACCCAGCACTGACCAGAGACCAGAAAGGGTGTGGAGTCTCCTCCCTGGGGATGTTCCAGAACTATCTGGACACAATCCGGTGCCGTGTGCTCTGGGATGGCCCCAGGCTGGGCTCAGCCCGAGGGAGGGAAGGAGGTGTCAGGTGAGTGGCACCCATTGCCAAACGTGCCACAGAGTGTGATGGGATTGGTCAGGAAATCCGGAGAGGCGTCAGAGGACATGTGTGATTTACACACTGCCACTCCCAAATCCAAATTCTCCATGTTCTGAGGTAAAGGCAGCGCCCTAAAGGCATGTGTGTGATGTTCCTGTGAGCCCTGTGCAAATGTGCTCACACACCTGTGCAGAGACACTGGACTTCACTTTTGGAGCACGAATATCTGCATCAGGACAAGACCCCACATGAAACTCTTCATTGTAGATCAGGACACATCTGCTCAAGACCTCTTCAAAAATCTGAGTTCTATAGCACAAAAAAACCTTCAGAAGTGAAAGGGAACCATGGTTTTTGCTGCTTCAGAAAGACACAAGCACTTGGAGGATGAAGTAAAGTGTAATTCCTTCCATCCTCAGCTTTCAAACCCTTTCTGGTTCAGTGACACACTCCAGCTCGGTGTTACAATGCTGGAAAGGAAAGTCCATGTGTTTGAAGCATTGCCTGAAGTGCAGAAGCAGAGAAAACTTGTCACCAATTACTGAGACTTCATATAACTCAAGGATCTCCTGCGTTTTCAAGTGACTGATGTCCTGGCAGTGTGTACATCACAATTCACCTAGATAGCTTTTATGAAGAATTTAGTGACATGTTATTGTGCCTGGGAGGCTGCTTTGACACTTCCTCCTTCAGTGGGATGTAGAAATCCACTGCTTGTCACTGTCTGCGAGTGACACTCTGTGCTTCCATGGCATTCTCTCATCCGTGGTCATAAGAGTCGGTAAGTCACTAAAGGAGTCTTTGTTTTATGTGGAAATGTAAATAAAAAAATGGAAAACCACAAAACTTACCTGCAGAACCAAAGCTGGTGCTTTGGCATGAAAAGGGGCTCCTGGAGCTGAGGTGCTTCCAAAGTTCCTCTGCAACACGTGTGAAATATGTCTCAAGGAAGGAAAGCAGAGAAAGCTGGTTTGGTTTTTCTGTAACAACATCACTTTGCCTTCCAAGAGTAGATACTTTGATGGCACAGTGTTGGAAAACATTTCTGAAATGTTGTGAAGTCAGGACCATGTTCAGAAACTCTCAACTTTGTGGCTGGTTGAGCCAGTTTGCTCCTGCCTGAAACAACCCCAAACTTAAGCACCTTCCTGTTTCAACACTCTTATTTATACTTTACCAGTGACCACTCTGGAGCCATCACTTAATACAAAGAAAATAACTCCAGAAAAACAACCCACAGACCTTCTAATCTAAGGGTGGAATTTGAGAAAACAGAAGTGTCTGAAGGTTGGAGGAACTGAGCGTAGAGGAACATGATAATGCAATTGGAAGTAGAAATTATATTTGATACATATTTAAGGGAATTAACACAACCCTAAGATCTGTGCAAAGGATACAGCAGCACAAGCACAAACAATCAGAGTCCAGGCAGGAGAACTTTGTCCCTTTCTCTCCTGTGTGTGCAGAGTGAGGTGAACAAAACGAAGCAAAAGTTGATAATATAGTTTTAATGTACTTTTTATACCACAGAAGTGGGTATTGTTTCTCAAACTAGAAAAATCAGTAAAATCACAGCATTGTAGGAGGCTAAACACTTCACTTCAGAGGGGAGGCAATTAGCACTCCCAAGCTGAATAGGTTTAATTGCACGTGTGGTGCTGATTCAGGTCAAAATTGTGCCCAGATTCATCATTGTTCTAGTTTAGGAGTCATATTATGCTTGTTTTTTATTAAAATACTAAATAATTAAGACAACTCTTGATGGCTTTACACATAATTAATTATATAATAAATACAAGTAAGTTAATCAGCATTAAGATCACAGGTCTCACAGTGATCTTTAAGACCCACTAAGCCACCCACCTTCTGAGCTGTGGCAGTTCATCATCTGTCAGCATTCTCCAACCTTCTCCCATGAAGTTGGCTTTGGGAAGAATCACAAGGAAGGAACCAAATTTAGTCTGTATCAGGATAAAGTGGGGAAGAACAACTCCTTGACACAGAGTATCCTCCTTTTCTCCTTGTTTTTTCAAAGGATACTCGTATTGAGCACGTTTGTGATTAGAGATGCTTAGGATAAATTTGCTTAGTTGGTTGGGATAACTTGAAAGCCCCTTGGCCAGACCAATAGGAAATTTATCCGTCATAAGTAACAACTTAATTTCTCTTGGAAGCTGGTCAGTCAAGTGTTCTCTCATTCGGGGGTGATGCCATGACAAGCGACACTCCTGTGGATATCTTGCATGTTGTCAGTGCTTTCAGAAACGCTGCATTCAGGTAGGATTTACAGAGTGAGAGACATTGATTAGAATCGAAACATTAAAACTTCAATCTCTCCGTCATCGATCACTTCCAAGCAGCTTGTCTTTTCCACGACCCCTGCACTATACAATAAGAAATGTCATTATTTTGACAGGATCCACCCATCAGAAGTGCTGCCACATGCCTTCTGTGCAAGGCAGGCAGAGTGGCACCTGGGCTACAAGTGGGAGCTCTCCAGACGCTCTGCAATCACGACTAAGTGATGTACTAAGTAAATCTGGTTGTTTCCTTCCTGGTGATCCCCCAGCACAGATGTAGAGCCTAAAGCATTCCCAGTGACTGCAGGAGCTCAGTCAACATTTTTCCTGTTCTGGAGCAAAAGCACAAGCATTCCTTTAGTGCTTAGATCTTGCCCTTCCTGAGAGCACGGCACTTTAGAAGCTGTGTTAGAGAACCACCCTCAGTTTCCCAGGAAACAAGTTCTCAGCTGTGGTTTTGTCTGGGTTCCCCTGCTGGGGTGTGACATGTTTGCAAAAAGTCAGAACAGGAAAGAAGTTTGTGAGCCAAACACAAGGTGGTTAAGGTGATGTTTGTTTATTATGATGCAGCATTGGTACCAGTTTGTGTTGCACAGTCAGTGCAATCACCCTTGCAGGGATAACACTCCATTTTATGCTCCTTGCCCTCTGCTGCTCTGTTGCAATCCCTCCCTCGGGCTGAGTTTTCAGACCTAATTTTGGATTAAAAGTTGAAATTTGGTCTTCTCTCTCCAGTTTCAATGTATTTCCCCCTGAACAGTAACAATCACAGTCTGTAAGGAAGTTACAACTTGCCACGATGTCTGGAGAAATAAGGTAAAATTTGGCAGGAACAGAGAAAGAGATGATGCTCATGAAGTTTCTGTGCTTTGCCAGTTCACTCATGTCTTCTGCAGCATGAAGTGGAGGTAACATCATGAACAGTGAAAAGTTTAATAAGGATTCCTCTCCTCTGCACATCCCCTGTTCCTGCTGAGCCCAATATTTCCATTTGCCTGCAGCTCTGCAATGCCAGCCCCTGAAATCTGTCGCTGAAGTCACCCATGTATTGAGCTGAGCAGGCAATCTGTCATTTCATTCCTTTGTGCCAAGATTTCAAGCCGTGCTAGTACTTGGAATCCCGATAGACCCTTAAGTAAATATTATTGATTAGTCATCGTTATTTTTTACTGTTGATATGCAGAAGGTTGTGGAACCTTGCGGTTGGATTTCTACACAGTCCACTGGAAAATATGTTTGATTGTCATGTTTGTATTGGCAGCTGGGTACGTCTTTATTGCAGGCTCAGATTAGAGCCTCATGAAGATTGCCCAGAGAACCCAAACCAAAACAGAAGGCAGCTCCCTCCAACCTCAGATCAGACAAACCCTCACCCAAACAGGCAGGGATCTTGCTTTGCTCCTGGTTTCACATTCCCTTGGGCACATTAACCTTGGGTGTCTGAAGTGGTTTTGTCCCAGCTCCAGGATCCCGATGGTCTGGGTCAGAGGGACTGAACTGCTTAGCCTTGTGAATCACAGACCTAAATCTGCTCAGGGGAAACTGAAATGTGAGTTACCTTCTTCCCCCCTTCATTAAACATGCCCGACCAAATATATCCCTGATATACACTGATTTGAGCCAGGAAGCAATTAAAGCTCCTGTTCTTGCCAAATGATTGAGTGCTTGCAGACACAGATTCCTAAGAAAGTATAATAGAGAAAGTGCATTAGCAAAGTATTTGTGCCTTCATAGGAAATGAATATGGATGTAATTAAGAAAAGCTGATTTATGTAGGACTGTAAAACCAGGGACATGAAATGAAAAATTCTCTGTAAATGTCAAGTCAGTGTTTCGTGGTGGCCAAAACAAGGCAAGTAGAGAATTACAATGGTATTGAGAAAGGAACTGAGAATTAAAATGCCACTTTATAAATCCCTAGTACATGAATATTTAAGACATTGTATAGAGTTTTAAGCACCTGAACTCTAAAGATCATAGAACTGCTGTTCTAGTACAGTCTGTTACTAACACTTGGAGAATGGCGAGTGCAGTGTGGCTTCTCTGGGGACGTGGAAAAGACAAGACTGAGTATGATGAGAGGATAAGCAGGGTCTGTAAAATAATAGGAAAGGGAAAATGGGAATGAGAAATAGGGAATGTAGAATCATGAAATGGATTGGGTTGGGAGCAACCCTAAAGTTCATTTAATCCCATGCCCTGCCATGGGCAGCGACACCTTCCACTGTCCCAGGTTGCTCCAAGCCCCGTCCAACGTGGCCTTGGACACTTCCAAGGATGGGGCAGCCACAGCTTCTCTGGGCAACCTGTGCCAGGGCCTCACCACCATCACAGGGAGGAATTCCTTCCCAATATCCACCTAACCCTGCCCTCTGGCAGTGGGCAGCCGTTCCCTGTGTCGTGTCCCACCATCCCTTGTCCCAAGTCCCTCTCCAGCTCTCCTGACCCCCCCTTTAGGCCCTGGGACAGGCTCTGATGTCTCCCCAGAGCCTTCTCTTCCCCATATGAACCCCCCCAGCTCTCCCAGCCTGGCTCCAGAGCGGAGGGGCTCCAGCCCTTGCAGCATCTCCGTGGCCTCCTCTGGACTCGCTCCAGCAGCACCATGTCCTCCTGCTGTTGTTCTCCAATTTGCATTGTAGCAAATGATCAGCTTTATGTAAATTTAAATAAACATCCAAACCCTCACTATTTAGTCATCAAAAACTTTGTACCCGTTTTCAACTTGAAGTATTGGGGGTTGCCATGAAACCTCCAAATGAAACATGAATAGGTGAAACCTCTTATTGGAGATTCAGTGTCCCTGTGGACCCAGAGACATCTCTCTGCACATATTGTTAGATTTGATTAGTCTGCACCAAATGAAATTATATATATCTGGAAAAGTTACAGGCAAATGTCACAAAATGTACAGTTCAATCACTGTGATCCAGTTACATGAAGATTCAAAAACTTACAGCTACATTTATTATTATTTTTAAGCAAATGAAATATGAAATATTTGCTCTGAATAGCCAGAAAAGGCAAAACTGTATCTGTACAACTCCACTAAAGAACAAAGAAAGAGCTCTAAAGCAGCCCACTAGGAAATAACCTTTGTTTTAAAGTATTACTTAATTATTTTTATCAGTGTGATAAGACTATCTGAAATACGAATTTATCATTTATCTACAGACTTTCTAAATTTTTCAAATAGTAACAACTGTATCTGGTGTAAAAGAATGCAGACAAACATGAGCCAAATAGGCAGCATTTTCAAGGCATTGGTTGATTCTCCTACCATTAATATTCTGATACAGGTCAAAAAAAGGACATAATTTTTTATATAAAGCCATTATCAGAATAATTTCACCCTCCCCCCAATGCACATTTGATTGCAAGGGCTTTGGAGTTTCTGAGTTCTGGCTCTATCAAACCATGAAACAAAAACTAGTATTGCTCTGTTTGTGTTTCCTTCCACAGGATCTGGAGCAAACACAGACTTTACATTGCAAATTGTTATTTGACATAAGAAAAAAAATATCTCAAATATCTTCATTGAGGTGAACTGGCTCTTCTGTTACCCTGAACTTTGTGTTATCAGATCTGTAGAAACATGTAGCTGCTTTAAGACACACGTGCTGAGGAAAGAAAGGACACTAATTTAAAGGACATTCCTTTAAATGAGTATCTGCAAACCACAGAACAAACACAAGAAATTCCGTTGGGTTTTTTTTTCTGTCCTTACTTGTCTTTATTTCAAAATCATCTTTAGCTTCTGCTGAATAATGATTCATTTCCAAATGCAAAAGATCATTGAGCTTCGTGTTCTTTATTAAGACTTCATTGTTTTTACAAAAATAGAAAATCATCAGCCTTTACTAGTTTTTAGTTTAACATACAGTTCATTTCTTCTGGAAGGAGCATTCTGGGAAACAGTGGATTTAGTTTATTGTTGGTGGTTTGTTTAACTGCTAGTTTATAGCAGGTCTTCTGGTCACCACAATGATAATCAAGCTTCTGCTGTTATATATTAAAAACTACACAGATGTCAGAAAATATTTGACTAGAAAAGTGATTTAGGACAAACTATCACGTTGTGGCAAACAAGGTCAAGAGCCCCTTTAGGAAGGAGACTATTTCATTGCCTCCCAGTTTGGATTCTCCATAGACACGGTCCACAAATGAAATAGGAACCTGTTGAAACAAGCAAAACTATTTTTAATGTTCAAAACCTAAATAATCAGAGATTCTCTACACAAAAGAATGGCCTTTGAACTACAGCATTTTCAGACACAGGAACAAAGCAAGCACCAGAGTGGCTTCCTGTGTGTCAGTTCTTCCCAGTGGCTGAGGAGCAAGAAATTATTTGGCTTTAAAGATGATGCCAAGGGATCACTCAGTGGCTGGATGGTACGTCAGTCAGAACAGCCTCAGTGTTTTAAGTCTGGGGGCTTAAAATCAACCTCCAGCACTTTCCTTGTTCAATTCAGCACCGTTGAGTCAGTGCCCCAGGAAGCACAAATCTCCCACCACCACGGAGCAGCCTCACCCTGGCTGGGAGATGACTTCTGAGTATGACACTGCATATTGCCCTCCTTTGAAGAATTTGTAAAATTGCATGCAGCTAAAGGAGTGGCAACAGGAAGAGAGAGGGATCTCAGAATCTTATCAGCCCGGGGAATAAGTAACTGGAAATTCAGATCCGGTATTCACCTGGCAAAGCTGGAAAAATAGAGTTCTACACCTGTAATTTCTTTATATTAGTTTGAAAATCTTGGCTGGTTCTTGGGAGCACAGGAAATTCAGTCATCTGTGTGTCCCTTTACACAAAAGCACAGGATCTTTATCAAACTTGTCCTGTACCTCTCCAATGGTGTATCCCAACTGCCTGGCCCGAACAATCATCTCCATCTGGAAGACGTAGCCTTTGGAAACACATTTCTCCATGAGTTTCTGTAAGACTTCCTTTCTGTACAACCTGTAAACAGTTACAAAGAAGGCGAAACCTGAAGCACAATTTCTGAACTTTGGAAATCAAGGCAGTGTGTGGGAATCTGAACTGCAATCCCTCATCTCTGACTGAAATCTTGAGCAAAGCCATACGATCAGCAGTTCTTGCAATCTAGTCCACTGTTTCTTCCACCCTTCCCAAACAGATTTCATAGCCCTCAGTAACAAAGGGCTGTTCTTATTCCAGTTCCTTCTTCAGCAGTTTCTTAATTTCCAATGAACTTTATGAACTGCAAACCAGAGCCATACCTGAAACTCCCTGTGAGGTCTGATGCTCCTGGTCTGAGCAAAACCTGAGTCAGAAAATTGGCACCACGGCTGGGAAAGAAAACGTGAATGTCAGGCCCAGCACACAATTCCCAAAGATCAAGCAGAATTTCTAAAAAATAAGTACATATCATCCCCCCCCCAAACCCAACAAAACTTTTATTGCTAAATATGAAAAAAATATGTTTCTAGTGTGTTTTCATTGCTAGCTTTAATTAATAAATTATAGAATCTTGAAATCAAGCACCCAATGTTTTGTTTTTCAAAAGCAGATAATTAGGAGATTATTGAACTTCTCTATGAAGAAGAAACAAGGACACAACTTGCCAGTGGTGCACACATGTAGTATTTAATGTGATTTTGCAGTGCCCAGCAGATACAGCAAACTAAACTTGCTGACTAAAGACTCAGTTCAGCTCACATAGATGGAGTGTATGGAATTATGATTTATAAATAACAATTTTATGTATGTAAATACCTGAAAAGCACTAACCTGATTAATTTTCTTCTCAAATCCCAGCCATATACCCCTCCATTTCCTTTATATCTTGTTCCAGATACGATATCAAAATTGCCTTCTTTCTGCTTTCTATAAACAATTGGTTTTATCAGAAACACAGGAGAAATATTTCAAAGTACAAATTTCCAAGTAAGAACAATCACTTTTAGTACAAAATCTGAAGTTTACAAACTTTTAAATAAGTAAGTAGAGAAGAGAGGAAAGCAGTAGTGAATATAAGCATTATTTAGACACTTGTTAATGGTTTCTTAAAAGAGCTACTTCAGGGGATCTTATGATTACCTTTTACCCATTGGCACAGAATTTCACACAGGAGTTCATAAACAATTTATAAAGATCAACTTGCACTTTCATACTACAATTGGCACCTACCTGATAAACTCTGGAATAAATTTTGGCTGAAATGGAAGGAAAAGAGATCAGAAAAGACAAAAGGGCAGAGGTAAAATAAAACCAACCAATGAAAGTTTAATTCTAACAGACTAAACCCACAGCCCATGAAATACAGACTTACATGGTGAGAGAGGTCAGCATCCATAATGACAATGAAATTCCCAGTGGCATGCTTCATTCCATGAATGTAAGCAGTGCCTGGTGAGAACAGCACAGAAATATTTCCCTCACAACTTTAACATGTGCAATCTTCCAGCCACAGTCTTCCCTTCATTTTCTAAAACCTCTGCTAGAAAACGACCAAGTAAGAACTCCTAAATTATTTTTAAACGACGTATTAGTGGATAAACATTGTAATTCTTATTCCTTTTCCCTATGATTTCAGCCCTGGATTCTATAAATATAAATCTTGGCAAGTCCCACAGCACCAGAAATGCACAAAGAAACTTTGACTGCAGAAGTGGGTCACTATCTGAAATCTCATTTACAAAAGCACTGCAGGCACTAAAACTAGAATAGGACTCAAGCTCCAAATACCACTGACAGTTCAAACCCTCATTCTGCACTCAGGGAATGAGGGTGGGAGGGAAAGGAGCAGGTACGAAGTTGTGGGAAATGTTTTATAAACACACTGGCATTTTTACGTGTGCATTTTTAACCTTGTTTGCTTGCAAACAACTTGATGAAAACATATGATGAAAACTCTAATTTTTTTCTGGACCTTTATGCTCTAGATCAATCAAGTAAACAGCAAATTTTTTACACTACTAAATCAGAGTTAATAAGGACTTACCCAGGCCCAGCTTTCTTGGTCTGGGTCTCAGAAGCTGCAGAAAACGTAAAAGATGCATATATTACTTGAGGCACAGTTTTTAATTCATTTTAGTGACACCCTAAAAGTTGATGTTTTCAAGGTATAAACATACTTTAAAGTTTACTTTTCATTTTTAGGGAAAACAAAACCAGAACACACACAACTCACAATTTTATCCGATCCGTATATTTTTTCCAACTGCTCAGCGATTTCCTGTGTCCCATCTGGGCTTCCGTCATCAATGATGATAATTTCAAAATCGATTCCACTGAAATGAGAATTACTTTTCAGTGAACAAACAGAAAACCCCGTTTCCCTCCCTAAATCCCGGCGAAGGGCAGGAGGCTGAGGACCAGAGCAGTGGTTTCGTGGGGTCAGAGCCGCGCTGCGGGTGGGTCGGGCTCTGCTCCCAAGGAACGAGGGACGGAACAAGAGGGAACAGCCTCAGGCTGTGCCAGGGGAGGTTCAGGTTGGACATCACGAGGAATTTCTCCCCGGAAAGGGTGGTCAGCCATTGGAAGGGGGTGCCCAGGGAGGTCTGGAGTCCCCATCCCTGGAGGTGTCCAAGGAGCGACTGGACGTGGCTGTCAGTGCTCTGGGCTGGGTGACAAGGTGGGGATGGGGCACAGCTTGGACTCCGAGGTCTGGGAGGGCTTTTCCAACCTCAGAGATCCTGCGGTTCTGAAGTTCACTCCGGGTTCCGACGATGTTCTGCCCTCCTGACCCGTGTCGTCCCCGTGTCGGTGTCACGGCCGCGCATCCCCAGCCCCCCCAGACACCGCTGTCCCTGCTCACCCCGCCCGGCCCCGCTGCCCGCCAGCCCCCGCCGCGTACCTGTCTCGGAAGGTGCGCACCAGCAGCCAGACGACGAGCGGCAGGTTGTCCCGCTCGTTGTAGGTGGGCAGCAGCACGGAGATGCGCTCGGGGCGCGGCGCCGCCATGTCGGCAGTGACGCGGCCCGGCGGAAGCGCCGCCGCGCCGGGCGGGGCGGGGCGGGAGGGGGAGGAGGAAGCGGCGCGGCCATGGCGGGCGCGGGGCCGGTGTGGCTGCGGGCAGAGATCCGCCAGCGGGAGCGGGAGCTGCGCGGGCTGCGGGAGCGCCTGCGGGCTGAGCTGGCGCGGGGGGACACCGCCGAGCAGCAGCAGGACGAGGAGGAGGAGGAGGAGGATGGAGCCCGCGGGCCGCGGGAGCGGGCGGCGGCCGAGGTGGCACTGGGGGATGCCGAGGAGGAGGATGATAGAGCCCACGCGCTGCGGGACCTGCTGGCGCGGGGGGACGCGGGCAGCGCCAAGGATGATGATGATGATGATGATGATGATGATGCGGAGGGGGCCGGCGCCTTCCCTGTCGAGCTGCCGCCGCTGCCGCCCCGTGCGGCGCTGAGCGCGGCCGAGATCGCGCGGTACAGCCGGCAGCTGGTGCTGCCCGAGCTCGGCGTGCGGGGCCAGCTGCGCCTGGCGCGGAGCGCCGTGCTCGTGGTGGGCTGCGGCGGGCTCGGCTGTCCCCTGGCGCAGTACCTGGCCGCGGCGGGCGTGGGCCGCCTGGGGCTGCTGGACCACGACGTGGTGGAGACCAGCAACCTACAGCGGCAGGTGCTGCACGGGGAGGCGCGGCGGGGCCGGCCCAAGGCGGCCTCGGCGGCCGCGGCGCTGCGGCGGCTGAACTCGGCGGTGCAGTACGTGCCCTACTGCGGGGCGCTGAGCCCGCGCTCCGCGCTGCGCCTCGTGCGACAGTACGACATCGTCGCCGACTGCTCCGACAACGCGCCCACGCGGTACCTGGTGAGCGACGCGTGTGTGCTGGCGGGGAAGCCGCTGGTGTCCGGCAGCGCCCTGCGCCTCGAGGGGCAGCTCGTCGTGTACAACTACCGCGGGGGGCCCTGCTACCGGTGCCTCTTCCCCGAGCCGCCCCCGCCCCACACCGTGACCAGCTGCGCCGACGGGGGCGTGCTGGGCGTCGTGCCCGGCATCATCGGCTGCATCCAGGCCCTGGAAGTGCTCAAGATCGCCTCGGGAATCGGCTCCTCCTTCAACCGGTTCATGCTCATCTTCGACGCCCTCGAAGGGAGGTTTCGCAACATCAAGCTGAGACCAAAGAAACCGGACTGTGCCGTGTGCGGGGACAACCCCACCGTCACCCGCCTGCAGGATTATGAGGCGTTCTGCGGTTCTTCTGCCACAGACAAGTGTAGGACTCTACATCTGCTGCCCAGCAAGGACAGGATCTCGGTAGAGCAGTACAAGAAGGTGCTGGATGACCAAGTCCCTCACGTGCTGCTTGATGTCCGCCCGCAGGTGGAGGTGGATATCTGCCGCCTGGAACACGCCGTCCACATCCCGCTGAGCAAACTGGAGGAGAAGGATGAAGAACAGCTGGAGTATCTAGAAAAAAGAATTTGTGAAGAGAAGCAGAGAACTAACGGCCAAGCATCTTTTCCCGTATATGTTGTTTGCAAGTTGGGAAATGATTCCCAGAAGGCTGTAAAAATCCTGCAGGAGCTACCTGCCAAAGAATCTGGTTCTGTGTTAGCAAAGGATATTAAAGGGGGGCTCATGGCTTGGGCCACTAAAATTGATCCAACATTCCCTCAGTATTAGAAATTTATGGTGAAAACAACCACATGTTTTCACAGTAGGTTTTGTAGGGTTTCATCTTCCCTGTGTAATGACTATATCACATGGAAAAACCAGAAATACCGTGTTGCTTTTTTATGTTACTTTTTTCCCAAAAACACTGTATTTTTCTAGATGTTTGATTTTTTTTTTTTATAAACATGTGAATCTGTTCACGGGAATGGAAAGAAATGTGTTTCTTGGTTATGATTTAATAGTAAAAACTTGGTATAACTACTGGATTGTGCATGTAGTGATTGAGAATGGCTCCTAATTACTAATTGTAACCTGAAAATGACAAAGCTTAGGAATCATGTTTTTACTCAATTTCCAAACTCCTTTACAGGTGGAAACAGTGCGTGAAGCAATTTAAAAAAATAACTGTTAATCTCTAGGTGATCTGTACCACTACTAATCTGTCACAGGGAAAGGCAGCACTGGTGAGACCATTGTGGTCAACATCTTTTAGTTCTCTGTAGGAGCCTTGTGTGTTTATGGCAGAGAACAGCACCTGCAGCATGGGCGTTCTGCTAAGAACTTCCAGATCCAGCCATCCCCACCTGTGGGCTGGCAAAAAAGTGGATTCTCCAACTTGAATAGAGAAACGGAGATTAACTGTTAACAAGATGTGAATCTGACCCCAGGAAGTTTGTAAAACGGACAGAAAGTGCTTTTGTCAGTGCTTAGATTTCAGAGGTTGAGAGATAAGGGGTGGGAAGGGAGAGGAAAAAATACATATTTATCCTCCCTTCTGCAAGGACAAAGACCTATTTCCTAAGTTTTCTCCCTGTTTGGCAGTTGTATCTCCCTGTTTGTTTTATTTGCTCGCTGTCATGGAGAGCTCTGCACATCTGAGAAGTATCTGCAGTTGACCTGAATGAAAAGAAAGAAATAAATAGCTTCTCAACAGAGCTGCCTGAGGCCTCATCACTTCAGCATAGTAATTATCTCCTTATATTAATTAAGGTATGGATTTCTTTACTTCCCAAGGAGGAAAAAACCCACCTGTCATGACTGAATCTTCATGTTGTACCAGGGTGAAAAAAAAAGAAAAAGAATAGTGCCATTATAATTAGTAGTTGAAAAGATATATTTTAGTAAAATAAAGTTGAGAACAGCCACACACACCCCTGCTTTATTATAACATGCCGTGGTTCTGGCAATGACATTCTTGTGAAGGAAACAGGGATGTGAGTTTATGAACAGAGTTGTATCTCACAGTTTAGAGGACAATTGAAGCGTGGAAGGACATGATTTATAAACTAAGTTTTAGTGTTTGTGGTATGTGCTTTTCAGATGGACAGTGGAGGCTCAGCTCAGTCGGAATGGTTGGGTCCTGGTGGGTGCCTCTTTTTGGGAACTGGAAACCAGAAGGATTTGTTTGGAATACCTGACCTCTGCTTTCATTTGTCTGTCTTTGCTGTGGTGTCAAGGAGAGACTGAAACACTAAAGGCAGCAGTAGCAGTAATTCTGAAATATCCACAGCAGGGGGGGTGTCACACACTCATCTGCCCTGAAAAAAAGGACTCCTTTGCAGTCACTCCAAGCAAGGTGAACCCAAGGACCTGGAGAGAAGGGAAAGACTTGGATTCTAAATCTGAGTGGTGTGAAGTCTTTTCCCTTGTTACAGTTTGTTTTGCCTGTGTGTTGTCCTGAAATGTCATGTTCTCTGCTGGTGTTCTCATCCCTTCCCAGGACTCATTAAACTGTCAATAAAGCAGGGGTTGGACTCTGATCCTTGAGGGTCCCTTCCAGCTCAGCATATTCTGTGGCTCTGGTTAAACGTTTAGCAGCAGATGTTTGCAAATCCCGGAACAGAGGAAGGAGGATATTTTGAAGCAAATTTAAACATGAGTTTCTTGTAGCGCAAACAGGAACCCAGACTGTGAGTCTGTGCTTTATAAGAAACAGTCAACACCTGAAGGTTCTGGAGAATTCTGTGGAAACACAGTGGTGAGGATGAATGAAAATGGGCCCAAACCAGACTGATATCAGAACTGGCAAAAAAAAAAAAACAAACCAAAAAAATTAATGCATCAGTTCAGGCTGATGAGAGACAAACTTTCAAGGATGTTTTCTATTAAAATTGCTTTTTGGAAAGACCATTCCTGCCATTCTGCAGGGACTACTCTCCAAAGCTCTTACAGGAGTGCAGCATCTGAAATGCATCTGTGATTTTTACATAAAGAGAGTTCTATACAGAACTAATTGGGCCATACAGTATAGGGGAGGGTGTTTTACAGAGGAGGGAAAGAACTGGTGGCTCAGTTCTGCTCTCAAGGCAGTATGCAAAATGTAGGTTTCTCTGAAAAAAAATTTTCTCTTCCTTAGGATAGCAATTAAATCCTCAGCAAATATGGAAACATCTTCCATGTCTCTCAGATAAAGCTGGAGTCCATAGTACTTGTCAAATTTCACTCTACATGCTAGAGATTTTATTTTATTATTTTAGGTTTTTTTAGTTTTTTTTTAGTTTTTTCCCCTTGGCTAGCTGAACTGACACACAAGTCATCCTGTAAATACAGCCCTCAGCAGTGCTGGGCTCTTTGAAGATAAGCTGAAAAATCAAGGATCATAAAATCATATCTAAGCACCAAACCTTTCTTATTATTGCAAACTTATCTTTTATTTTGACGTGCTTGAATTCCTGAGCTCTATAAAACACCTGGTGGTTTTCTCTACTGCTAGAGAAACTCTACTTAGGAATTCTAAGAGATGCAATAAAACTTTATGATCTTGTAGGGCTGCCAAAGTCCTGTCAAAATGTTGGTGGGTGTTGCCATTGTGAGTGAAGAGAAGGTGCTTTGGCCAAGGAGCTGTGATGTGGCTGCTCTGGGATGTGTTACCAGGAGAAAGAAGGTTGGGCAGCACAGGGGGTTTATCTCCTTGTCCTTCCCTCATTGTCACAAGTTTGCCTTTTACCTGCTTGGTTATATTCTCTTTAAATGCCTTCCTAGGATTTGGCACAGGAACATCTCCCACCTCAGGGTTTAGGGGGATCCACAGTGGCTGCTGCCTTTTAATAACTCCCACATGTCACTCTCTGGGATGGCTGCAGAGCTCATTTCTAATCCTGTTTGTTCATGAGCCATGGGTGGTATTTCAAGGCAAAGCAAACTGAGCTAGTCAAGCTTGTAGACTAGTCCAAATTGTACTAAAGTGCCTTGATAACCTGGCAGAAGTCTCTATTATCTCAAAACCCCAATAAATTCATCACTGACCTGCTATCAAAGTGTGGGATTTAAAAAAAAAGTAAGTCCCCTAACAATTAATAGAAGTATTTGTAGACGACTATATAAGGGATGTAGCCAAAACTAGTCCTCAAAGTTCACACACCAGAATTTTAAGTATGTGAGCATCTTGATTATTATTATCCTATTAGCATAATTTCTAATAAAAATTTAGCTGTTCAAAACCAAACTTTGCACTAGATGCTTAAAATACTCCAAGCACAAGGTTGTGGGGTTTTTTTTTAATACGAAAACTTTGAGCTTTTTGAAACTAACAGAAAAAATAATGTGAAGGCCGTGTGCTAGGTGGCACTGCAAGTTAATAAACCACAGCATTCCCCAGGCTGTGAGAGGCAATTCAAGCTTAAAAGGAGCTGGTTTTGTACAGCTCTTTTGACAGAAAACCAGGGAAATAGAATAAATTGGAGATTAATATTAACACCTATTAGGGCAGCAAAATTTGGAGCACAATCTGCAATGTGAATGGCAGGAAAACACACACATGAATTAGCTTGTGGTATTAACCCTCTGTGGGTTGTGTTACTTGGTTAAATATACCAGCCCCTTTCCTTACCTGCAGCTTCAGTGTCTTGGTGGGGAAATAAATACGATGCAGGAAAAGCAATACTTGATTAGAGACCTGGTTAGGAAGGAGACAGATTTCCCAGAACTTTCTCCTCCAGTAACCCAGTTGTCCAGATGGGCAATGGTTTCATGAACAAGGCAAAAGACAGAGAAGAAATGCAGAGTCTCTGCTAAGTTTTGGCTGCACTCCTGGGCACGTCACTCTTTCCCCAGTCTGTGCTGTGTGCCCACTGTGTCCCCAGTGACCAGATTCCAAGGAAGCAATTTAATAACCATGTTGTTCTAGAACAGTTCTAATAGCTCAGGTTCCTGGGTTATGTGACTTGGACAAGTCAGGGGGGTGTTGCAATGACAAAAGCTTGGCCATTTAGAGCACAAGTCCATTCTAATCTGTATTGTGCCATAGAGCTGCACGCTCTGTAGTCTCCATACAGTGGCAAAGGGAAGGGAAAATGCCCTCTTTGCCTATTCTCTAGTCTTTTATCATTGAACAAGTTCATTTGATCTTGTCTTCACAATATATTTCAGGTGACTGATTCAGCTGATAGTCAAAGCCAACTGAAATATATCCGTGTGATGTTGCTGCTTTGACCTCTTGTTCTTTTTATTGTGAAGTGCTTGCAATTCTAATATTTCATACTCATGCTAAGAACAAAAAATAGCTTCCCTCCAAAATGATGGCTGTCATCTGAATCTTAGCAGAAAAGCACATTTGTAACAGTGCAGTCCAGTCCTGCTGTGGTACAAGTTTCCCAGCCTGAGAAGAAGCTATTCCTGGTCTACATTAGGGCTGCTTAAAGTGATGGTGTCTGTTGAAAGCCAGAGTCAGGCTGCAGCTTTAGCCAGAAGCGATATCTGGGAAACATGGCTTAGGCAGAGCAATCCAGGCTGGAACACGCTGTCCATGGCCCAGCTGCCAACCTCCACCAGGGCCTTGATGGGGGGGGTTCACTCTGGGATTTGCTGCCCTGCCCCTTTGCCATCAGTCAGTGGAGGAAGGAACCAGCAGCTGGATGTTCTTGTGGCTTCTCCATGCCCATGGCACGAGGCCCTGCTGTGCCAGGAAGCCGTAGTTTGGTTTGTGAGGTGTTCATGCTGTTGCTAAGAGACAAATCCCTGCTTGCAAAGAAAGGTTATTTCCAAATTTAAAATGGCTCTGTGTATATTTGACTGGGAAATGAACTCTCTTAGACAAAGGGGCATTCACCTGTGGTGAAAGGGGGCATGGAATCACAGGATGATTTGGGTTGGAAAGGGAGCGTTTAAGACCATTTGCTCCAAATCCCTGCCATGGGCAGGGACAGCTTCCACTATCCCAGGTTGCTCCAAGTTTATCCATCTTTGCCTTGGATGCTTCCAGGGATGGGGCAGATATAGCTGCTCTGGGCAACCTGTGCCAGGGCCTCACCACCCTTATTGTAATAAAAGTCTTCCCTATAGTTATTCTGAATCTACCCTCTTGTACTTTAAATCTGTTACCCTTGTCCCATTGCTACAGGCCCTGCTAAAAGTTCTTATTCTGGGAAACAGATCTCTAACCTCACTATATAAGGGTTTGAAATTCTTAAAATTATAAATTAAAGTGTTTGAACTTGTTTTTTTCTATGTGTATTTTTTATGCACAGGTATGTATGTGCACACCTGGGGCACTGGTGTGTTCAGGTGCTGTCACAGCCCCTTCTTAGGCAGAATCTGTAGAATTAATTTCCAGGACTTGCATATTGTCCATTTCAAACATGTTTTTTAAAACTCTGCCCTTAGTTTAATTTTATTACTGTGGTAGTGGGAGGTAACAGGTGTGACAATGATTTGAACTAATTAAGACACTATAGCTGCCTTTTCATCTTCAATTTCTTTTACACATGTAACCATAACTGCTTCCTTACCAGGCTGCTCCTGTACGAGACATGGAGGAGTTTACATTTCCTCCTGTGACCTGGAAATTTATGAATTTTAGTCAGATGAAGTTGCATTAGCCTTTTGAAAAATGTCACTTGCCAATATTCCAGCCAAAGAAACGCTGCATAAATATTTTTGTGAGTATTTATGTAGCATCAGTTATGTGCATGGCACTTCCCAGGAGGCTCTGGTGATGGTGTATCCTCGTCCTCGTTTCCCTGCAGATCCATCAGCCTGCTCTGGAAATGACAGGCAATGGATCAAATATTTTCCTGAGTATTTTAAAAAAGAATTTCCCAAAGTGTTTTATATCTCCTTTTCATGTCAGCTGGTGCAGGTGGGAGCTCCAGGACCAGGAATCAGCGGGAGCTGCCGGGAGCGGCCCGTAGATGGCAATGTAAGATCCTGGGATCGGGCACGGAGGAAAGCCCGTTCCCCTCCCCAAACACTGACTCACACCTTGGATTTATGGTGTTCTCAGTGATTTTTGACTCTCCTAGCACTGACCAGCCTGTGGGGCCAGGCCTGCATTTGCAGTGCTGTCCCTTTCCTGGTGAGAAATGCAATTGCACACAAATACAGCAAATAACAGGAGTCGGATTTACAGGGAACACTCGCCCTGTGGCTTTCCCTGTCAGTGATATGCAAAAATTTAACCACATCTCATCACAGAATCCCAGAATCACTGAGGTTGGAAAAGCCCTCCCAGACCTTGGAGCCCAAGCTGTGCCCAATCCCCACCTTGTCCCCCAGCCCAGAGCACTGAGAGCCACGTCCAGTCGTTCCTTGGACACCTCCAGGGATGGGGACTCCAAACCTCCCTGGGCAGCCCCTTCCAATGCCTGACAGCCTTTCCCAGGAAGAAATTCCCCTTGAAGTGCTCACAGTACTTTAGCTGTGGGCCGGAGCTCGTGCTGTCAGTGGAGAGGAGGAGTCAGCAGGGGAAAATGCACAGGTAGGTGTCCACAGGTCCCACCAAAAGGAACGTTTTCTTAGTGCAATTTCTGGGGTTCTAGAAGCCTCCATGGTGGGATGAGCATCCAGCCTTGCCTCATGCTGCTGTTGCTGATGCTGCTTTCTCATTCCTGTCAAATTATGTTTGTTTTCGTCCTGTGATCCCATGTTGAATTTGTGCTCTCTGCTCTCACCTAAGATAACTTCACCCACTGTTCCATGTGATGCTTTGCAGCTTTAACCTTCCCCGCTCAGGTTGTCCTCAGAACTATTCCTCTCCCAAATTAAAAACACCTGCAACTCCACAGTGTTGGATGTGGTTTGCTTGAGGATGGTTTTTATTGATTTCCCAAAATGTTCTTTTATTTATGAGTGAAACTGAGTCATCTTTTTCTTGACTGACCTGGAAACTGCCATCCCTCTGAAAGTTACAGATGATATCACTCAGCTTCGTTGTGACACGAGGTGCATCGCTAATGAGAATGAGAGCATTACTTCAATTTATCATTCAGCAATTGTGTCAAAACTTCATTTCTCTATATGATTAACTATAGAAATTTATGCCAGTCCCCAGCACTTTGTTTCTGCGGTGGGCACCATTCAAATTATGTTACCTTCAACAGAAAGAGAAACATTATTATCTTGCTGACCACTTCACTTGCTTGAATGAGAACTGAAAAATGAGCTGGCTAGTTTTGGAAACAAATGGCTGTGTTCTTTTAAAAATTCCCATCTCCAGATGATGCCTGAGAAGTACTCGCATTCCAGGTCAGTCACTCCAGCAGGCTAATTACTGTAGTTTACAGCCCTGTTTTTCTGGACCTACAATGGATGTAGGAATCAAATTATGACCGTAATTAAGAACGGCCACAAAGCCGCGTCGTTAACGAGGGTGCCTGACAAAGGAGGAGCTGAGCCCTCTCCCTGACACAGTTACACGTGTTTGTGCGCCCTGCCTGACTCTGGAGATGCACAAGGCTCTTCGACTCCTGTCACAAGGGCTGCAGGGATAACGAATGAATATTTATCAAGTGTAGCAAATATGCTCTAATTACCCTAATTGGCCTGCTGTGGTTGCAGTTACGGCAGAACTTTATTTCTGTTCAAGTGACATTTGCTTCTGGATTAGTTCCCGCAGGCAAAGAGGAAGTGAAAGCCCTGCTGAAGAGGGCAGAAGATCCCCTGATATTCTGATCCTGCAGTTTCCTCACCGTGCTTCTGGCAGGCTGAGAGCTAATAACCTTCTCCATCTCATTAATGATTTCTGTGGAGTATTTCAGATGTGAGATGCTGGAAAATGACAAAAAATGGGCAAAAAGGGGGAAAGGACTCGTTTTATTGTTAGTAATTAATAGGCAAAACTTCAGTCTAGCAGTACAGGTAAAATTCTCCTTGACTTCATCTGTGGTGTGGAAATTTATCTTTATTTGTGGGGCGTGATTTTCCACAGTGACTGACAGGCACCAAACAAGGGATCCTGTCCTAAGGACTTACACTCTGTGTTACAAGGCAGAACATGCACAGTTATAAGAAGTATCTGTCCCTTTCCTCTTGTTTTAACTTGTCTTTTTTTTTATCCAAGCAAGACTAATCAGTAATTGTATGGAACAGAACAGGTTTGCAGCCAGGCTTGAGCTGCCCAGAGCTGTTGTATTTGCTTGCTGTGTTTCAGACTGACCCTGAGCAAGAACAACTTGACCTCTCTGCATCCGGATTCTTCCCACTCCTTGGTTCCCCACACACAGTGAATGAGATGTGGAAAGGATAAATCACGTGGAGCTATTGGTGGTTCTGTACAATTTCATACTCCATCTATTCTAACACTGGACTTTCAATGAAACACCTGCATTAGGGATCTGGTTCATTCTGGGGTCTATTAAAAGTCAAAAAGGAGAGAAGACAATATATCTCCCAGTGGGGGTTCAGATCCTTTGACAAGGTTGACACTGCTCCCGCTGCAGATGCTGTTCTTTGATGTACCATTAGAGAGGCTGTGTGGCTCTGCCTTAAGTTCTCAGTGTTGCCTTACCAAGGGATTTGTGCTGGTTTTGAGGAAGGAGGGAGGTGGAGGGGGAAAGATGTCAGAGAAAGTCATTCAGTGTACCACCTTACCTGGAAATTCTGGTTTCATCAGGGATTTTTCTTTTGCAGTCTTCACTGATCCTTCCTGGTCTCTTCAGAATCTGTTAGATCCTTTGGTTAAGTGGTTAAAATAGTTTAAAGTTACGTCCCAAAGAACTGTGATTGTGATTCTTAGGACAATGTGCATGGAAGAGATTGCCCTATACAATCTTGGTACCTTGATTTTTCTACAGTGAGATTAATTTTCTCTGCTAGTAAATGCTTTCTGTCACAGTCAGAAACACTCAGAGCCCCAGTCCTCCCTCAGCTCCACTCCCCTCCCACAGTGACCCCGTGTTGTCACGCCCCTTTAGCAGGTGGGACACGCTTTGTGTCCCGCAAGAAGCACATGGAAATGCAAGGAGAGCCTAACACTTTATTAATCCACACTAGCACAGCTCCTGCTGTGGGGTTCATTCTGTACATGTACTGAGCGTACAGAGGGCAGTACCAGAGCAGTGCCTGGCGCTGTCACAGACGTCACCGCTGTCGGGGCACCCCAACAACCCTCCCGCGTCAGGAAAGCACAACGTGGCTTTATTGCAACTGCCTTGTCGGCTGCACATGCTGCTAAAATGCCAAAAAGGAGTGATAGCTGACTTGGGAGCTCTCAGAACAGGCAGCTTTTGAGCCAAGCCACAGTTTTCATGAATCTCGCTAAAAATTCAGATACTATTCTGTAGAGGCATAATCATCTGAGACCCTCAGCCTTCCCAGTAAAGCTAGAACAGCGTGTGGGTTTCATACTAATGTTGTTCTCTTCTAGCTGGATTTATTTAGCATAAGGACTCCAGTCTGTATTGCCTCCTGTAAAACACAGCCAGGTTTGTTACAGTGATTCAGAGTAAAACATGGCCATATCCTTACAAGGAGCTGTTGCCAAGTACAAAATTACACGGGGTAGGTACATCCTCGCAGCTTATTTGTCCCTGGCTTAGGCAGAACTTGCAACAGGCAAGATGCTTTCACAGTTTTGCTCAACCAACACCCAACTCCAGGGTGATATTTTTAATTTTTTTTTTTTTCCTGGACAAGGACTTTAGAGTCAACCTTTGGTTTGGGGATTAAAAAAAATAAATAAAGGGATACATGTGATAAAGGAGCATGAATGTAAAGACATTGAGAAAAATGGATGGCCCTACAGCGTTTATTAACTAGCAGAACATGGAAATGAGCTTGGGTTTTATTTGGTAAGTCTTGATTTCTCCTTATATTCACTTACAGCTTCTTATTTATGGCTCAGCCTGTCAAACACATTCTTAGATAAGCAACTGTTGCTCACAGGACCAATCTAATTACCAGTTCTTTTTATAACGAACGCTGACACCAAGGTAGAAGATGTATAGCACTTGTGCTGCAGCCAATGCCACAGATGATCAAACAGTTCTGAAATTTAAAAAAATGGGGGTAAAATGGAAAACGTGTCCCTTTCTTGTCACGATGTTCCTGCTTTTTGTCCAACTCTAATTAAAGCTGAAGAAGAAGAGTGAAAAGCTGGTTCATTTGTAGCTTTGGCGCAGAATTAATTGCCAAGAGTTTGGGCTGGATATTTTAGCACTCTGCAGTAACGTTCCATAGGCACATTTCCCTACCACAAGCTGGAGCCCTAATTATTTGAGAAGTGCATTTTAAAAACTTTTGGAATTATCCTTCAAGAACAAGCGTACCAGAACGCCTTCAAATTGTATTTTAGAAGATATTTGAAAAGAAAATCAGCACAGTGTGGGCTTGGCCAAACAGCACAGACTGAGAAACTAATTTTACTTTTTTTGAAAGGACGGTGTTTGTGTCCTTGGCCTTAATTTAAATCATAAAACCATCTTGCATTCCGGCATTTCTAGAACTGCCCATAAGAAACAGTATTTCTGAAAATCTAGATAGAGAAACATTGGTCAGTGTGATGGGAACTTCTAAATTCCCCAAATCTTAACCTGCTAATAAGTAAATTTGATTTTAAAAAGGGGGGAAAAAGGTGAAGCTCTTTGGATTAGCTTTCCTCTGCTTCTAAGCACACATGAAGTAAAATCAGTGGATTAAATCAATTTTTTTAAAGTTCTGGAGTTTTTCTCCTGAGCTGTTATTAACCCAGTACCATTCTCTCTAAAATAAATGGAGGGGGGTCTGTCATTAACCTGCAGAGAAACCTGAGCATCTCATGACCCGTGTGTTTCCCCCCCAGCTTCAGCAGAACCTGGACCAAGACAGCCCTGGGGCTGACGAATACATGGTTGTGGTTTAGGATCTTAATTGCTTTTTCACGTTCTGTTTCAAATTTTCTCCATTCCTACCATGTGTGTAAGGATGGCAAAGGTAGAGTTAATGAAGCCTTGAGTTCCTCCTGATTGAGGACAGGATAAAGCTGTCAGTGCACCCCACTCCATGACTCAAATGATATTTTGGTGTTTTTTTTTTTTTCCTCACTGGCAACTTCCCACGACCACATATTTTCTGCTCCTTTTACAGAACCAAGTGCTCAGTGGGAATGGGAGCCCAGCGTGGATTTGCCCAGCGCTGGTGGGGGGTCCCCTGGAAAATGCCCTCTCTGAGTTCCCTTCCAGAGCTGAGGTACAGTGAAACCTGGGACAGATGGCGGGGAAGGCTGGCATCTCCTCATGCATATTGCATTGCATTTGCAGCTACTCACCTCTTGATAATAATATTATTAAGTGCTACAAAACTCCAAGGCTTTGTTCCTGGGAATGCTGCATTCGATGGCAAAGGATCAGTGCTGTAATGTCAATTAAATTTTGAAGCTGGGGAGCTCTAAGCGTTTACATCTTTAGCAAGGTTATGCTATAAACAGCTTGATCCCTCTTTTCTGCTGTGTTTAGGGCTGACTTGCAGAGAAATAGGTGGTTCTGTTGTGAGTGACAAATCTTGATGCTTTTTTAAAAGCACAATGGGACAAACATCTGTGGTTATTTCCATTACGCTCCGAGGCGTGTTACTGGGAGAGAATTTAGCCATTAGTTTTGTTGTATTTACATTGTTTATATACAAGAAGAACAAGAGAAATGGCAGCCTGTTTAATGATTATATACATTGTGATTCGGTTGGAAAAATGCGTGTTACAAATGGCAAACTAGCCTGTCAAGTACTTAATTATATGTTATTATTTTTTTTTTCTTCTCAGGGATCTTTTAATTCCTTAAATCCCACTGCATGATCTCAGTGCAAGATCTGTCCTATACACTATACTGGGGGGGGGGCTGGAGGAAAGAACAGCATAATAACAGACCTCTTAAATCACATCAGTTCCTGGCTATAGCTCCTTTTCTTCATTTTAGTATGAGGGTTACCCTTGTAAAATGCTTCCAAAGCAAATTAAAAGATGGAATCTGATACAACAAAACTACTCCACAGCAGGAGAAATAGTAACTTAAATTTCATTCATTGTCCCTGGTCTCAGAAGAGAGAGTGGTGAATAAAACCTCACTCCCTTGTGACTCATTGCTCATCTGAGACTTGGCTTTCAGTAAGAACTGTGCTCTCCTGTACATTATTCTTTCCTGTTCCTGCTTCAGCTCCAGGTAGGAGCGCGAGAAGGTGTGGAAGATGGAGGTGACGGGGAATGCCATGAGGAGGATGCCGCTCAGGATGCTGCTCAGGGCCACCACCTGCCCGGGGATGCTCCTGGGCACCATGTCCCCGTAGCCCACGGTGGTCATGGTGATGACAGCCCACCAGTAGCAGGCGGGGATGCTGGTGAACTCCTGGGAATCCGCCATCTCGTTCTCCACGACGTAGAGCAGGGGCGCGAACAGGGCGATGGCCACGCACAGGAAGAGCAGCAGGAGCCCGAACTCGCGGGTGCAGCGGCGGGCGGTGAGGCCCAGGGTCTGCAGCCCCAGCGAGTGCCGCGCCAGCCGCATCACGTACAGGATCCGCAGCGCCCGCAGGATCCGCAGCACCAGCCCCACCTTGTCCAGGTAGATGTTCCCAGAGCTGGGCTTCTTGGAGCCCACCGAGGTGGTGTCCACCAGCAGCGTGATGTAGTAGGGCAGGATGGCGATGATGTCGATCAGCGTCAGCGGCCGCCGCAGGAACGCAAACTTGCTCTTTGCCTGGATGAACCGCAGCAGGAACTCCAGGGAAAACCATGCCACACACACAGACTCCACAATGAAAATATTGTAGCACATCTGGGAACACTCACCCTGCAGGAAAGAGGAGGAGTTTGTAACCGGCACTGGGTAATAACTATTTTAGTTGGTGCGGTGACAGGAAGAGAGGTTTCTGTGTGGGTTTTCTTAAACCCAAAATATTAAAGGAATTGGAGCTGTTGCTATGGGGAAACACACTGACAATTTGGAACAAGTTATACACAAAACTTAGAAAGGAACTACTTATTCCACGGAAGGTACTGCTTGGGAATTTCAGGCTTTCTAAATTGCAAACACGAAGAGCCTAACAAGGCAAGATTCAGTTGTACACTAACAAAATTTTCTTTGGACGTAGAACTGGATGTGCTTAATTATCTTACAAGGAATTGAACAGTCACGTAAGATCTCAAGTACTCTTTGTGATATTTTTCCCCCTCTAAGGACAGCTGTAAAATCCCCATGAAATCAATATCCTCAGACCTTGTGCTTGCTCTGCTCTTCCCAGCACATACCATTTTCCATCCTGAAAAGCCAACTTACCTTTTCCTCCTCCTCCCTCAGGTCAGGCATGGTGCTGATGGATAAGTTCACTGCTGTAATAGTTACAAACAAAACAGACAAACACGCAAACACCTTTCCAGGAAGGCCAGACTGGGGCCTTTCCACCATGTCTTGCAACTTTTTCATGCACAAACCGATTTTTGTCTCCTCTACTGTTTCACCTGTTGTTTCATTTTCTAGGAGGTCATCCTCCCGTTCATTTATCTCTGTGAACTCCTCCATTTTTTGCAGATATCTCCTTTTACAACACCAGTCCAAGTTGTCTTCCTCAATCCCCCAGTAGAGCAGCTCCTCTTGGAAAGACAGCGCACACATCTCACGCAGGAGCCGAAGTTTTCCGACCCGCAGGAAGGTCAGGATTGTCCTGAACGCCCCCGGGTTGCGGTCGAAAAAGAATTCATTGCAAGTCACATCGTAGTCATCACAGATGTTGAGAATGTCGTCAAAATTATTACAGAATTTCAGTTGTCCCAGACGTGTCAGCGGGAATTCATCGAGTGTGGTCCAGGGCAGCAGGTACTTTATGCCCCCCACGTTTATAATGATGTGGTGCTTCCTGTCGTCGGGGTGAAAGCCTTTGAGGAGATCCTCCTGAGGGGGAATTAGTCTGGCTCTTTGGTAAAAGACTCCCTTGAGGGTTTCTGACTCTGGAAAGAATGTGTGGTTGAAGGAAGTATCTGAAGTACAGCTCAGGGCACTATAGTCATAGTCGGAATTTTCTCCAGGCATCAGGGTCATCTTGGAAGGCAACTTTACATCCCTTCGCTGCTTCTGCAAGTGTCTTCTGGAACAAAAACCACATGGGGTGAGTAAATGAGAGGTTGTTTTTGAGTTTTGAGCGAATATAGTGATTTGAGCTCAAAACCACTTCTGGATGATAAAAACAATTGGGAAGAAAACAGCAGTGGCTGAGGGTGGTCAGAAGACCCTTCTGGGAAGGCTGGGTTTATCCAGCTGGTTTGTCTATCAAGGGCTGCTCCCAGGTCCAGGAGCTCTGCTCAGCATATTTGTCACACTGGGAGCCTCCTCCTGTCTCACATACAGAGGTCTCAGTTCCCAGGAGATAGAGAGGGAAAGAGGAATAGTTCCTCCATGTGGCAGGATATTTCTGGTTCAGAATGGAGGTATGAAAATTATGACAGTGTCACATGAGAACACAGTTCAAGTGTGCTTTGTAGAAAAGGAACTTGTATATTTTTGTTTAAGTATTACACATAAAAATCTTGAGTATTTTAGTACCCATGAAGTATACTGAAAGAATCAGAAGTCACTTATGTTGTAGTTGAGTAAATACGCACTTACAAAAAACACTTAGTACAAAACTAATTTCTAAAAGGCCATATGGAAACTATCTGGGGGAAAAAAGCCCACTTGTATTGGTGATCACATAAATGTTTTTATACAGTTTATACACATTGAATGACATGGGAACTCTCTTTCTACAGCCTCATTTACAAAAGACTGCAAAAAAATAAATGATTTTTACCCAAACTTTGGGTATTATTTCAGTTATAGCAGACACCCAATATGCAGTAATAGCTTTCTGTCCTTCCAGGGGGTTGATCAGCACCTGAGAGCCAAGGTGCCTTCACCTCTCATTGTGAGAAAACGAGAAGTTCTAGCGACAACTTGGAAAATCCTTTTCAAATTCTGCTCAGAATAGCAGAGCCTATTGAATGAAGTGAACAGAGTTCAAAAGGGTATGAAAAACAGGAGCTGGGAATGCTAAACTATTGGCCTCCCTAACTCACTGCATTTGTAAAGTCAGCCTGGAACCTGCCCCTCCACAGGAGGGTTGTGCAGAGCTGCTCCAAGACCTTCTGTCTGCACACTCAGCTACAGCTTTGTGGAGTTGCTGGACTTCGCTTGATAAGGATATTTATTTATTAGGTAGATTGTACAGTAAACAGGTATTAATTAGGCACCAGTATTTTGACTTTTTACCTTCGAGTTCACTCGAAAGGAATAAATATTACACTTGATTGGCTTCAGTAGCAGTTCAGTTCGGTTCTTTCCCTGGCTGCACTTACCTCCCCTTGGCTGCACACCCTGGGGATACACCCCCTGCCAGGGCCACTTCCTTAACCACAGAACCCTCCTTCTCAGAAGCTGGGCTTTATAAACCACACCAGGAGTGGCACATACCTATTGGAGAAGAAAAACTCATGAATATACAACAGCAAAGGGCTCAACCCACAGGTGCAATTCAGTTTAAGAGCAACAGGCTCTCCTTGCTGCAGTGGGGCTTACAATGCTGCTTTCAATGCAACACTCCCTCAGTCCTGCTCCTAAACTTCCAAGAGGGATTACGCTCCTTAGACACTGTTTACAAACAGGTGGACCCAGGTCAGCTTTGGATGGAGTGGTATTTCCTGATTGTTCACCTGGATAGAATCATGGGTTGGAAGGGACACGTTTCACTATCCCAGGTTGCTCCAAGCCCTGTCCAACCTGGCCTTTGACGCTTCCAGGGATGGGGCAGCCGCAGCTTCTCTGGGCAACCTGTGCCCCACCACCCCTGCAGGGAAGAATTTCTTCCTGCTATCTCATCTAAAACTGCTCTCTGTCAATTTGAAGCCAGTCCACCCTGATGACATGTAATCCTCTCTATTACTAGAAGGAAATCATTCATTTACTTACCTTTAGGGCACATGGACAAGCAAGTCTACAGGAATATACAAGGATGGACAAGGCATGATTCAGATCTTTCAAGAGCTGCGGTACCACTTTCTGGCTTGAGGTAAGCAAAGAGCTGAGCTTTGTCACCTCACTGGTGTCATAAAGTGGGGTCTCTGTTACTACTGACAGTGACCTGAGCACAGCTGTTCTCTGTGCCAAAATCCGAACTGTGTTTAGCTCGCAGTGCCTTATCCTGCTCACTGGCTTGTGTTGCTGAGTCTTTGCTCCAGAGCTATGACTCCGGAAATCCCCTCCACAGAGGATGGAGGTTCTGAAACTCCTGTGGAAGTAACTGTGGGTGCAACCAGTGACAAAACCCTGCAGGAACTGCACTCAAATCAGCTTCCCATGGATTTCGGTCTCTTTCTTGCCTCAAGAAAGACTGAGGGAAGACCTGCTGACCTGGAAGTCTGTTTTTTAGAAAAAACATTAACTTGAAACATATTTGTATTAAAAAGCCACATTCCAAGAAATTCTAGCCAACACTGGGATTATCAGTGGAGTTCATGGCAGGTGATGGCACTCTGACATTGCCCACTGGACAAGCTGCAGGACTCGGATAAATGAAGGGATTTGAAGAGAGGGAGAGCTGGCACAGACAGTGCTAACTAGAGCTCATGGAACAGAGGAGCAGTTCGACTTGCAATTACCCTGCCATACAATCCATCAGTGAAGCATTCCCAATGACCTCAGAGCTGGTCTCCTGTTAAAGCATTCCCAAGATAAGATCAGCAGTAATGCCACTGGAATTCAAGCTATAGGTTTGATGTGGGAAAATAGGGAAAACCTGATGTCTGTTTATGTATGGCTCCTTCTCTTAGAGCAAGTGTTGTTTTATTTGGAAACAGGCATTTTCCCCTCTGCCTCAACCATGTCTGAGGCAGGGCTGGCCCGAGGAGAATAAAGACGATGACTGATATAACACCATGGATAAATGGGAGCTGTTAACCATTTTCCCTTCTGCAATGCCAGATGATGTTGGTTAGCAACAACCTATCCTTTGAATCTCAGCCAGGAAAAATGAGGAGGCAGCTCATCTCTGTCACTGGTTTGATCTCCCACCGCATCCACTGTTGACACGATGGGAAGAATTGGGAGAGGGGAATGTAGATGTTCTCTGTGTGTCAAACACACGCTGCAACCCCGAGGCAGCAACTGGGAAACAACAGAGCAAAGAAAAAGAATCTCTTTCCTTGCTCTCAGCTTCTCGACCTGTGCAAGACCATAAACCGGACAAATTAATCCCCTGTGTGACACACTGAGTGACTGCAGGGATAAAAGGTGGCTCCTTCCTTTTCCATAACCAGAGCTGGCAAGCCTACAGATCCCACGTAGGAGCTGGTGCCCTCCATGGGTTATTTACATGTTCTTTGCCTCAGATACACGTAGCATCAGATCTGTGGGGGAAGAGCAGGAGGAAATAAAGGACAATAAAAAACTGAAGGAACTGAGGAAAGAGAAAAATAAACACATACATTCCTCTGCCTGTTGTTTTCCTTCGGAAGGTGCCTCTACAGAATGATGGTCAGTACTGCTTTAAGATGGGAGAGATCTAATTCATGGAAGGGTTTTTTTGCTATTGAGCTTAAAACCCAGGCAAAATGTTTTCTTCCTAAGTTGCAGCCTAATGACACTGGGGACGGCTGATAAGAAATGTGTTAAGGATTAAAGATAACACAGTGGAATATAAGGTCACACAAACACATTGGCCTACAGCAACAATTTTCCCAGCAATTAAACAAGATGAACTTCAAGGATGTGCTGGAATAGTAAAATCCCTTGCTCTTCTCTGGTTAAGGCCTGATGGTAACGTCCCTCCTTGTCTGAGGCAGCATTCTGCCCTTGCAGTGCTTGGGAGTTACTGAAGCCCAGTCAGCCTTCTGGCTCCCCTAGCTGATAGTGTGTTCTCATCTGGGGCAAATTGCTTCTCTCTGAGCATCTTTTCCTATTTTGCCTGTAAGCTTACTGGGGCAGTAATTGCTTCTTACTACATTATACAACCCTGGTAGCTGTTCTGGCTTCCAGAACCTACAGGAATAACTCGCTGTGGAAAGGGCTCCTGGTGACCAGAGTGGGGTGTTGTGCATGGGAAGAAAGAAAGAACACATTTTCAAAAATCTGTCCTGCACAAGATGATATCCATTATGTCTGCTGAAGAAATCAAATTAGAAATCTGTACTGCCCTGACTTGCAGCTGAAATTCAGGAAGGATGCCAGACTCACAGGCAATGGGAAAAGAATTATTAAAGATGCCCTTCTGAGGGAAAGAAATAGAACTCATGAGTAACATGCTAAAATTCCACTGCAAGTGTCGTTCCCCCCCCAGTGTCCTCTGCAGTATTTTGAATTCTGCAGTGCATCTCTGATGTAATCAGAGCTCCTGCAAGGAGTCCTGCTCTGCTCCGTGGTGCAGACAGTTCAAAGTTGTGCCTGGATGAAAACAAGCATGCAAGGGAGATGCAGAACTCCCCCCTAGACTCTTCTATCAATTCCAGTGCCTGGAACTCATCTCTGTTGCTTTTTATCATTTGCAAATTAAGTTTAAATAAAAAAAAAAGGAGAAAAGTTTCAGATTTTGGTGCAGGTTGAATATGAATATAGTGATTTTTTTGAGAGAATTCCATAAGAAACTCCTTTACAATTCAGTGATCCTTCCTCCTGTAGCCTTTCCTTTGTTCACCAGGCAGTATTCCCAGCAGTGGCATGTTCAGCTCTCTCCTGGCACAGGATTTCTGTGCTGTACCACCCTCAGGTACCTCCTGACATACTCCAAGCCACACTCATGCAGCTCTTTTCAGCCTAAGAACAGATCTCAAACTTCATCTCTGCTTGCAAAGTGCACTTCAGCCAAATCAAAGGAAAGCTTAAAAAGGTCAATGTATAATAGGAAACAAAATTCTCCTGAAAAGCAGATAAGCTGAAAAAACATGCTGCTATCTCTGTATTGCTCACCTTGAGCTGGACAGTTATGGCATCTTATGACAACTTAGAAACTGAATTATGTCAAATATGTTACTCACTGTTTGGTTTTATGGAGCTGAACCTTATTCTACTGATAATAATCAGAAGTGAAATAACTTTTCAGATAACTTATATCCCCAGGACAATGTTCTAAAATACGTTAGGAGTAATAACTGTATTTACTCTCCTGCTGTGAAACATATTTATGTCAACAAATTTTAGCAAGTCACATTCAAAACAATTCCTTAAACATATTTTTTAAAAATAAATTATTTTATAACTTTTTATATATTTTATATATTTTGCCACTGAAATGAAGATATGTAGTCATGGAAGAGTTATTTCATGCCTATCCTGTCCTTTCCCCCCTCCCTGAGTCTTTTCCAATGAAAAAAAGTCTGCTAGAAAGACACTGCCTATCAAGAATAGTTCACTTGATGTGTCAGTCGCCAACGAGCAGAAGTCAGTAAATAGATCAACATAAAAGACATCTCTTAATTATTTTAAAATTAAAGCTAGAAAGGACCTTCAGATTAGGCAAAGCAGAAGAAATTGGAAACACAAGCCTCCATCCTGCGCTGTGCAGACACAGGACCCGTGGAGCGGGAGAGCCGGGAAGGGGAAGCCCGAGCAGCACGAACGGAGCCCGATGGATGAGCCTGGAGCGCCGTCAGCCTCCTCCGCGGCGGGGCCGGGGCAGGGCAGGAAGGAGCCGGGCGGTCCCGGGCAGCAGCCGCCCCGCTCCCGCTGCTGGCGGCGCAGCCAGCGCGGCTCCGGCAGGGAATGACGGCGCGGGCGGACGGACGGTCCCTCTCTTCCATCCCTGCGGCGGGAGAGAACCTGTTGCTACAACCCGTGCAGGGACCCCCCCCAGCCCCTCCCGCCGCGCTCCCCGCTCCGGGAGCTCCCGGCAGGCTCCCGTCCCGCGTATCTCCGTCCCGAGCATCCCTGTCCCGAGCATCCCCGTCCCGAGCATCCCGGTCCCGAGCATCCCCGTCCCGCGCCCCCCCCGGCCGGGCCGTGCGATGCCCGCAGCCCCGCGGCCCCGCGCCGCTCCTGGGAGAAAAGTTCCCCGGGAACTTGCCTGCGAGTTGCCCGCTCGCCGGGCAGGGGCAGCGAGCGCGGCCGCCCCGGGGCTGGGTGGGCACCGGCCGCGCTACTGCGCTGCGCCTCCGCTGCGCCGGGCGGGGCGGGCGGGGCCGGGAGCGGCGGCGGGGCGGGCGGGCACCGGAGCGGCCCCGGCCCCTCGCATGGCGCAGAACGG
>JAWMRA010000050.1:13376225-13443609 GCA_035584735.1 Pseudotriccus pelzelni | reverse complement strand
ATGGCAATACCAATGAAAAACCTATCCTATGGTAATTTTAGCAAAATACCTCCCTTTTTTTTTTTTTTTTTTTTTTTCTAAACTAAATTGGACTGTGGTTCAGAATCGTGTGGGCACACAGAAACAGTCGTGCTGATTTTTCTGAGCCGTAGCTGTTGAACAGCAGTTGTGTAGAGGGCTGTCAGCGATGGGCTGTCAGCTTGGGCTGCTTCTCCCTGATATTGCATATGATTTGTACTTGACTGTGGAAAGGTTTCTTAGCAGGCTCTCAGCCTTTATCTGCAGCAGGGAGGTAACTGGTTTTACTGACCACAGTGCCATGAATGAGAGTTTTGGCTTTTGTGTGATAGTCTGTAATAATCTCGTTGATGAAAGTCTGTGTTTGAAAGTCTTTGCTGTCAAAGAGGAAGGATATATTAAGTAGGATCTCCCAGGGAATAATCTGGGAAGAGTTTTGGTCAGTTTTCTGTAACAGCTTGGGTGATAGAATGGAGGGCACTGTTACTACATTTGCAGTGATTCCAGCACGGAGTGCAGGGCTGAGGTTTAAAACGACCCTGCTAACACTGCAGAGCCAGTCCGAACTCCACATATTGAAATCCTAGGAGAAAAAAATCCTGCAGTATGCCACAAGGAAGGGATATCCCATGTCAGATGAGGACTATTAGTTAGGCAAGAACACTGCAGAGGAGAACCTCGGGACTGGAGTGGCTCGCAGCCTGAGCAGTGCTGCAGAGCCGCCGTGCTGCTCCGAGCTCTCGTAGCAGGAGGATCAGCTGTAAGACATCAGAGGGCGTTATTTCTGTTCCATTTAGCACCAGCCAGGCTTGGCTGGAGCACTCTATCCAGTTTCAAGCATTACACTCACTCTCAAAGAAAGATGCAGGCAAACCAGATAGGAGAATAGCAGCCGAAAGTGTAAGAGGCTTAGAAATGTCAGCTGTGAGGAAAGAGGGTATTTTTTTTTCATCTGGAAAGAAAACACAATATAAGGACATGGCAACTGTCTTCAAACATATAAACACATTTATAAAGATGACAGTAAACAATTATTCTGTGACCACAACCGACGGGATAAAAAGCAATTTACTAAAGTGCATTAGGGAGGTTACTTTAGATGTCGGGGGGGGGGGGGAACAAACAAACAAGACAAAACGATTATACTGCTAGTAGCTGGAATCTCAGGAGGTTGTAAATCTGTTTGGTGAAGATTTAAAGAGAAGATTAGACAAGCAGCTCTCAGGACTGGCTGTGGCATGTCTGGAGCAGGGAAGACTCCCAGTGACCTTCATTTACCAGCCCACACTTCAGTGATTCCTGGTTGCCCATCAGGCTATGCTGATCCTTCCAGGAAGAGGCACAAAAAGAGAACTCGTTACCACCCCATATGATTAATGGAGAGTTTTTTTACTAAATTACCCTTGTTTGGGTCAGGATCTCATTACAACCTGGAGACCAAGAGCAGCTTATGGAGGCACACAGGGAACAGAACTACCCATGGCAAGCAAGCAGTTTTCAAATCCAGCTTTGAGCAATAATGACTGAAAATTGTTATTGCTCGATGGTCAGTGTAAATATGAATGTCCTGCACCTTGCTTGGGACTCACTGTAGAACTCATCACCTCATTTGGACCCTTGCCTGGCAGATTCTGTTGAGGTCAAGGACTTCACAGACATGAGGAGTCAGGTGTGAGATCACTGGCTGTGGCCAATGTTAAATCTGTCCTGGCAAATGGAGCTCTTCCCTCTTCAGGCATGTCTGCCTACATCCTTCACGAGCACAGAATTCCTGTGGGAAGCAGAAGTGATACCTGCCCTTGAGGGTTCCAAGGAATGCGCTGTCATTTTTCCTGCAGTCCACCTGACTGCATGGTGGACTGGCCCAGGATTCCCAGAGTATATTTGCTACTCTGTGTTTCTTGAGGAACTGCCATGGAGAAAAAAATTAATCCCACTTTCATTACTTTTACAGCCTGTGGCTGCTTTTCCTTCTGTTCCTTTGATTGTTGATGTTGTAATCCTGTTCTGTGGGTTTCTCTGGCTTTTGCAGATAATTCCAGCATCATTCTGCAGTCAGGAGCAGTGCTGCCAGCAAGCAAGGTATTCCAGCTTCACAGCACCTTTCACCTCTTACTTCCCAAACAAAGCAGGAGGATAAATTTCTCTCTTATAAAAAGAACTTAAATACCTACATGGCTGAAAGGTGAGAATTTTCAAAACCAAGCCATGACCAAGGATTACTCACAGAACTTATTCATCAGAAAATTTCACCTAATGAATACATTAAAAAATGCTATCTGCTTGAGAACTCTGTAAACAGAGAGAAAAGCAAAATTCTTTGAAGAAATTATGAATGGCAAATTATTCACCTGGTCCTAGAAAGCTTAATGCTTTTGCCTTTTAAGGATGCCATGTAAGGTTTATGCAAAGTGTTAGGCTGGAAATGGAAAGCACAGAGCACTGCAAAGGGGTTCCAAAAGGTCTCAGAAAAGGTACCTTCTGCCAGCCAGAAGAAATGGGCTAAAAGCCTCAGAATTGCTGTTCCAAGTGTGTCTCACAGCTCTTGGTGCTGCTCCCCTTGAGGACATGGACCAGGTCCTGGCGTGTTTGGGTTTGGTGCCTTTTTCCAAGGAATGCTAAACATTTCCTCACCTGCTTGCTTGAGGTAAGGTAATTTTAAATCACTTTATCCTCCCTTTATTGCCAGTTGAGATGCATTTGAGCAAATGTGGTTGCTCACCTTAAGATACAAGAATAAATTGTGTCTCTATCTCCATGGGTGACTCAGAGCCCAGTTCAGTGTAAAGGGAATCCTAAGGAATTCTGGCACTGCTGCTCACATCTGGTCGGTAGGGTCCCACCTGGAATCACTTGCACTGGATCACAGAAGGTCTACAGCACAGAGGGGATTAGATTTAGACATCTTTCTCTCACCTTTAATCATTAAACAGATCCTGAGACGTTCGTGTTTGGAGAAAATCTTTCCTTTAGCTTCTTTCTTTCTACAGTTTTCTGGGAGTTTTGTGCCTGTGCATGGGCAGGACCAGGCTCTTCTCCTGTTCTGCCTCTGTTTGTCCTTGCTGCAAATCCCCCGGGAGAGCTCCCGCACGAGCTCCTGCACGTCGCGCCGCATTAGTCGTGGCACTGAAGGAGCGAGGAGTAACACATCCCTCCTCCATCTGCAGCTCTGGAGATGTGCTGTTTATGTTTGCAAGGTGGCCGGTGTGACTAAAATTAATTTACAAACTCCTGAGATTTTACTCCAGTGCCTCGTGCTGCCAACCTCCCCCATATTCCCTCTGCAGATCCTGGGCTGGAGAGTGTGTGCTGATACCTGTGGGCTACTGGGAAGTGTCTGAGTAGGATCTGCTGGTGGGCAGGGCACCAGAATCAACATAAACTCTCACTCCACAAAGATACTGGGAAACGAACAGGGAATGAACAGAAAGAAGTCAGAGGCATGGCTGGGGAGAAAACTTTTTTTAATTTGAAAGAGTACAGAGGCGTGGATGTGCTCAAACTGTCTTGCAGGGGTTTGCTTTGACCTGTGCAGCTTTTCTTCCTCAATGCTGTATCTCAAGTGCCTGGCTGTGCAGCTCTCTGCTCCCATCCAGGCTGCATCCAACCCTGGAAAGTCCTGTAATTACATGAGTGAGGAGAGGAACCTCTGCATGCACATACTTTGCATGTTTTGCAAAATTCCAGCCAAATCGAATCTGCATGTGTGATTAACTCCCTAGCAAAGGGTGAAGAGGAGAATTTCCTCCTGCAGGTGGATTTCTTCCTGGCACTGGATTCCTTCACAGCTGAGATGTGCAACAGTAGCTGTGGCACAGACTAGAGAATCAGCTTCAAAATATTGATATTCCAAAATGTTTGGTAAAATGCAGAACTTCAGCTGTGTTTAAATAATTAATTTCTATCGTGTACCAAGAAGACCAGCGAGAGTGTTTACAGGAGAGGAAGGTTCTTGGGCTGAAATGAGTTTCAGGGAACTGCTGTATTGAAACTATCAGGGACAGTGGATTATTTATCATGGCTCTGGCAGACTTCCAAAAACATTGCACTTTTTTTTTTTCAGGTTACTGAACTGAAAGAGCCTTGCAAGGATCAGAGAAATGCCTTCCCAAGCATGTGCTTCAGCAGCAGTACTGTTCAGCTTCATGAGTAAGAATGGGTAATGCTCCTAAATACCTCATTACTGCATCTGCCTCAGATTAGTCAAAGAAAATCATCACTCCTCTTCTGTGTTCAGGCACTGAAAACATGTGGGTGTATTCCTAGGGTGTACTTGGGTCTAGGGATATGGGTTTGAACCTGCCTGATGCACACACGACTCCAAGCCCTCTGTAAGGAAACTGGAGAAATCCAGGCTCAGCCATTCCCTTCTCCTGCTGCCTTTCAGTCTGAATGGGAGTCTCTCAATTTAACAACCTCTTACTGTCAGCCCTTTTGAATTTATGTCTGCCATGGGCAGGACAAAAAAACAGAGAGGTCAAATGGCCCCTAGTTCAGAACAGAACCTGTGCTATGAAACACTCCACGGGTGAGAGGGTCCTCAGTTCCAAACTAAATTTACCAGTTCCCCGAGGACAGAATACTCAAACTGCCAAAATGTCACCAGAGGTGACCAGGCATATGATTTTCAGGCATTTGTTTCTGTTCAAAAATACAGGTAAGAAGAGATGAACTTCCATTACATTTTTTTCTCCAGCTCAGTCAATTTTTAATACTCGTGATACATTCATTGGATGTGAAATAATTATCTTAGTTATAATACTTTGGATTCAAACAATACTATATTTGGTGTTGCAGCTTTTAAAATGATTTTGACAATATAAAGGAAAAAAAATCTATTAGGCAAAAGCCATCATGCATGACTCCTGTAATTGCTGTTACTAAAAGCTGGGGGCATACAGTAGAATTGAAATGATTTACATTTCATTATTTCTGCAAATAAACACAATAAAGGCTTAATCCTGACATTTCTCATGCAGAGCAACCTCATCCTTCCCAATTTTACCCAGTAAATTAGAACCTGGAGAATTTGTGTTGTTTAAGTGAGCAGGTAACTGGCGTGGAGAATACACCCTTTCCATGAAAAAATTCCTCCTGATGTCCAACCTGAACCTTCTTGGAGGCTGTTTTCTCTCCTCCTGTCTCTGGCTGTGATGGCACCAGTAGCCAGTGGATGGGACACCAGGAGATGGGGCAGAGAGCTCCTCTGCAACACCAGTGAAGTTCCTGTACAGCCTGTGCTTATTTTCCCTCTGAACTTCCTTGTGTCTGCAAAGCAGAACATTTTCGATAGCAAAACCTGCACATGTTCGCTGCTGGAAACCTTCGCTTTGGAAAGCAAATCAGCTGGAGAATAAGTGGTAAAACAGGCCCTGAGGGGCTCAGTGGGACATGCAGATAATTCTGTGTGGAGCACAGTCATTCCCGTAATTACAGTCCCAAATCCCAGGGGGAAGTCTCTGAGTGGCCATTTGCGCAGGAATTTACCATCTCTGCTGCACGAGGTGGAACAGGGGCAGAGGAAACTTGAACGCTGCAGGTGCTGAGCTGTGGCAGGCAGCAAGATTCCTGCTGCTGGTTGTACTGCCCATGGGCTGCTGTCCCTGTGCAATGGTGCCTGGCAGGTCTGCTGGTGTGTGAGCTTTGCTTGAAGTTGTGCAGTGCACTTTTGATTTAAAAGATTTTATGAGTGATTGAAGCTCCGTAGGGAAAAAACAAACAAGCAAACCAATCAGAAATATCTGAGAGTGGTAACCCAGAAATCTGGGTGGGGAAGTGCAGTCTGGCTCTAGGGATAGAGCTTTTCACCATCCATCACTGCTCTGCTTCCCAGGGCTCACTGCAATTCCACATCTTTGTACAAGACAGGGGGAATGGCTTCAAACTGACATAGTGGAGGTTTAGACTGGAAACAGTTCTTCCCTGTGAGGGTGGGGAGGCCCTGGCACAGGTTGCCCAGAGGACATGTGGCTGCCCTATCCCTGGAAGTGTCCAAGGCCATTCCATGATTCCATGGTCTCTAATGACAGTTTAGGGCAGTCCCTTTAACCTGGAGCCACACTGTGGGGGTTTTGCTCTCTGTGAGCAAGGCCGTGTTTTCCTGTGGAGCCTCACAGGGTGGTTTTGCAACCCGTGGAAGGATTGACCTCAGGGTAGGTGGAATAGGGTGAGCTCTGCCCAGTCAAAATAATAAAGGAACTAGTTAATTTTTAGGTGTATGTAGCTCTGAAATAAATGCTTTTGACTCTGCTTCTCAAACTTCCCTGTGGGTTACTTTCTTTTTTTTTTAAAAGTATAGAGCACCATAACACTCTTTGCTCTCTAAATTGGTAATTACATCTCCCATGCACTTTCATGGCTATATGGTGAACCTTAACATCTCTACTGCTAAATTCAGATTGTTCATTTCATCTTATTATGATTCAATAGCTGCTGAAGTTATTATCAGTTAATAAAAGAAAACACAGTGAAGTCCAGGCAAGATATCTCATGGAGAGGTTTAGTTTTCTTAGCATATGAAAAAAGTCAATGTAGATAAATTCAAAGTTAAACCAATGTGTGATTCTTCTAATTCAGAAATGGAACCTCATATACAAGAAGCAAGACATGCATAATACAGTTATTATACTTAATTATTGTTCAGCTGTATGTCTTGCTTAGAGCAAAATTGCCACAAAATGTAGACCAGCTTTCTGCTTAATAAGATTCTTTTCCTTCTTATTAAGTTTATGAAATATTACTCTGAAAATAATTCTTGTAGAAATCATAAGAGTAAAATCAGGTTCTTCATTGGTGGGTTACTGTGCATTAGTCATT
Source organism: Pseudotriccus pelzelni (assembly GCA_035584735.1). NCBI lineage: Eukaryota > Metazoa > Chordata > Aves > Passeriformes > Tyrannidae > Pseudotriccus > Pseudotriccus pelzelni. The sequence goes on along the minus strand of JAWMRA010000050.1, from coordinate 13,436,775 downwards.
CATATTTACTGAACTTCTGAAGCTCATGGATTTCTCTAAAAATAAATATTATTTTTTGACATTTCCTGTTTGGTTATGATCTTGCCTGGCTCTGGTTCCTGACAGGAGCCCTTCATCTGCACACCTTTGGAGTTTGGTCATGGCAACTTTCTGTTTGTTGTCCCCATTGAAATTCCTGTCAGAACTCCCTCAGATCCAAGGAAAACTGATGTGGGCTGACAGATAAATCCTGAACAAGGTCTCAGATAGATTCTGAGGCTCTTTTGTAGCCCTTGCTCTGTAACTCTCGTAGCATTCAGAGCTTTTGCTCATCTTTTGGCACAGTGTGGGCAGAGTGGAAATTCTTTGGTTCTTTCTTTCTTGGCCTGGATTTTGGCTTCACATTTTGAGCATCGAGTGGTTTCATCAGCACTGAATTCAGTTTGTCCTCAGCCCCACTGCTGGGGCTCCTGGAGGCTGCCACAAAACAAATAAAGAGGAGTAATTTTCCAACATAAGCCAAATAAATCTGTCCTTTTTGCCACTTCTGTGTTTAATCTGGCAAAGATGGGGACTTTGGGTGTGTGTGCACTGAGCAGCTGACTCCTCTGCTGGATTTCATGGCTGTTGGGAATTGAAGAACTATGTTAGCATTTGTTATTCCTCTCATAAAATAGTGAAACCAACACTGCCTTGACATATTTGTTGAAATAACTCACAAATGGGTAGTTCCCCCAGAGGAACAAATACTGCTTAAGGTCACTCCACTCCTCTGTATCTGCAGGTGTTCCAGGACCACAGAAGGTAAAGGTTTATTTTATTTTATACAAATACAAGAAAAAACTCTGTATTTTCAGTCTCTGTATAATCTCTGCAATGTGATGTCATTATTATACCAAGGTCTGATTCCATTGCTGATCAAATCTTAGTTTAGCAGTTGGTGGACTGATAAAAAGATATTAATGAGTTCTTGGCCACTACTCTTTTTCTGTCAGACAACCAAATAAAATGCAGTGGACCAGTTTAATTGGAAAATGGGCATTGGAACATCAACTCAGTGTGTGGTGGAGAGATCCCATCTCCTGTATTTCGGTAAGTGACTTAACTGTGCTCTTGTGGAAAGTGTTTCATGTCCAGGGGAGGTAGAATAGGACGTAATTGCAGTGGGGGATTTTCAAAATTGCTTCACTGGGGATAGTTTGGAGTCGCTTAGGTAGTTCTACAATTTGTAGTGTAGCATGTATAAAATTACTTTAATAATTAATTCAGGCAGTTGTTTTTATGGATGTACTTCTGGGTGTTTTGCACTGAATTCCGGTTACACTTGTTTTGCAGTCTCATTATTCTTGGTTTATGGCTTTACAGCCATCAGTACCCGAGAAAATTGGACTGGTTATGTCAGTGTTGTCCAATCTCTCCCTGCACCACTATAGACACAACCAAAAAGGAAAAGGAATAAATTAGCTCAGACTGCACTGGTATTTCTGCAAGAAATTTCACAGGCTGACATAGTTATAGCCAGAGAAGCAGCACGTGAAGAGCCAGTTTCTAGAGTTACTTTCTTTTGAAATGCAGTGGAGGTGAGACCCTGAAGCTGATTATCTCCAGCAAAGGGAAGCTTAGGATGGTTTTTTCTCATCTTTGACATTTTGTTAAACTCATCTGCCAAAACAAACACAAGGGGAAAGTTACAGGATGTCCATGGCTTTATGAACACCACAAGCTGATGGGCTGGTTGGGTCGAGTTCTCTTCAAGGGTCTGGTGTAAATCCTGTTTGCCTTGTTTATATGAAGACAAGCCCTTCTAAGGCAGCATTAAGGTTATATTTGGGCTATAGCCCTTTATGGAGCAGAGCTGTACTCTAGGCCAAAAGGAGCAGGTCATGTTTGCAGCTGTGGAGCTCAGAACACTCCAGGGGGCTCGGTGGAGCCTGTCTCTGGCTAATGAGGATTTGTTTAATTAATACATCAGCAGTTTCAAAGTGGTGTCTGCAGTGGGCTGCCCTGACATCCTGAGACTTTCCCCTTATTGAGCAAAGAGAAATCTCCTCTGGCTCCTGCACAGTTGTCCCCCTGTCCCTCCTGGAGCCAGAGCAGGGCTTGGCTGCTCCGTGTCCTTCGCTGACCCTCGCTGAGGTGGGAGGGACAGTGTTGTCCCTCCTGGGAGCTCGGTGGAACAGGACTGCTCTGCTTCCAGGGATTAGCCAAGCTCATCTGCACTGAGACACTCACACCCTGCCCAGAGATGGGTTTGTAGATCAGATTTCAGTGGTGGAATTGTACAGCTGACAAATGCTTGTCCTTATGGGCTTGTGGTCTGTTAGAAGGAGGTTGAGTACACACTGATTTTATTTTTAATTACAGGAATTACAGTTGGTCTTTTCCTCTCTAGCTGGAAGTAACACCACTTAGTCAGTGACCTGGAGACACATCCAATTAGCTCTTCTCTGAAAGCCATCACATAATGACTTGTTAAAACTTCCCTAACAAACTTCCCTCTCTGATGCTGTACTGTGGGCAGCAATAATTATTTGCTGCAGTCAGAGTATGACTTTGTTCTGAGTACAGGGATGAATTTTCCAATTGCTGGGTAATGCTTCTGGATCCTGCTGTGGGCAACAGCTATTCTTTAAGAGCTGATGCAATGGTTTTATCTGCACATGGAGCTGCAGCCCTAATGCAAATATGAGGGGCCTCTCTGGAAGAGCAGAATTCCTTCCCTGTTCATCCCACAGCCCATTTCCACCTGTTCATGTCACAGCCCATTCCTACCTGCTCTGTTGCCCCCAGGCTTTGAGACTCACTCTCCAGTGATGCTGAAATCTTGCAGCATTCTACCATGGATGCTCATTCTTGCTACTTTGGGCAGGAAAAACCTTCCAATTATTTTCCACGCTGTCTGGAGTTCCAGCTCCTGGTGATATTCCAGAGGAAGCTCTGTTGTATTCCCTGTGAGTGCTCCTATGGCAGATTTCTTACCACTCTGCTCTAGCATATCTTCTTCGTGTGCTGCCATGGGCACACTTTATTGTATTTTCAACCAATTCCTAATACCTCTGAAAATCCCTGCCAGGAAATGACTCTTATTTCAAGAGACCCATCACATCAGTCCCAGAGTTACCTGTACCCCTCTTGAATATGGAATTGTCTTATTGTTTGCATCATTTCCATACTAAAATGAAGACATCAAGACTGAGTCTTTAGTCATGGCACATTTGAAGTTTCCAGCAGGAGTAATCTGTTTGTACCCATCACTTCCAGTCCTTTCTCAGTGCAGTGTATGCCTGGAGTTTGGCAGGTATAAATGAAAGCTCTAGAATGATGCAGTTACTCCCTGCTGTGACTCAGAACAAGGTTTTCATCAAGCTGAAATTATAATCAGTTATGACAAAGGTGGCAGGGTGCCAGAGGATAATCCATTGAGCAAGGAGGAGACATGAAACACCATGTGGTGTTTGGAGCAGAGCTGAGCAACTCCATGGCCAAGCAGCTTGTGGTGTCTCTCTGGTCCTGCTGTCCCAGGAGACAGTGAGCAAGGCACATTGCCATGGTCCTGAGCAGCACATGGGCAGAGCTGTTTGTCCTGAGGCAATCCTTGGATCCTTCCGTGAACTCCTGTGTCTCTGGGTTAGATATGGAATGAACAGTATCCTCATGCCACTCCCAGTCATTGGTTGTAATCACAGCAGCTGCCCTGGGCAATTCCTGGGGGCAGGAGTTGCTCCAGCTGTGCCATACAACATCCTAGGGCCCAAATTCTGCAAAATGTTACTTGCCGGCTTAGGGCTGAGTGAGGTAAATCACAAAACACACTTGGAGAAATGAATGCCGGACCACATTCTCCCCAAGTTCGGAATAACTAGGGTTGATTCTGGTCTTACTGGCCAACAGATTTAATTTTTATTATACCTGTAGCTCTTTCTGTTTAAGCAGAATAAAGATAACAGAATTAGGTTCACTTTAAATTTACTTAATCCAATTCTTTCCTGACTAAACCTCTTGGAAGACGTAGGGTTCACTCCAGGATGAATTTGGCCCACATGACAATCAGTGTCTGGGATAACAGTTGCTATCTAAACAGGAAAAGGTAAATTTACCAACAGAAGGAAGGGAAACAAAGGAAATATTTATCCACAGCAGTGCTGCTATAGAGACCAGGGACATTTCAAGCAGCAATAATAAAGAGAGATGTATGGTGAATTATCTCTGCTTGGTTCTGTCATTGTTGGGCTCATTACCATCACTACCTGCTGCACTGGTTCTGAACAACAGCTCCACCACCATTTCTTTGGAGATTTATACTTACAAAAAACTCTAAATTTGTGGAACTGGAAGATTTCATTTTACTTTGACAATGAGGTTCCAGCCTTTAGAAAATAGCTTTTCAGTCTCTTTCCCAGACTCCAAATTAAAAGAATAATTTATCACGGAAATGTACAAAAATGGGCTTAAGGAGAATGAAAGTAACATTTATTTTTCTCTGCACAAAAAGGTACCTCAGAAGTCGAAAGTAAAACATGCAAATGAAGGGGCTGATTGAGGCCCCACTGCAGATTATGCACATTCCGGGCGATCTTTGCTCATTTAGTGACGTAGAAGGTAAACTGAAAATAAAACAAATGCGCTTCAGATTTTTAAGTAGGTTTCCAGAAATCTTCCAGTGCATTCTGTTTTATCCTGTTTCAGAGCTTGTCAACGCCGCTGGGTCCAGAGCAGCAAACCCACGGTGTCCTGCGTTGCACAGGCAGCCTTGGTGCTGCTGGGTGAGACACTTGATGTGACAGCTCCTGTTTGACACTGGTGCTCAGTAACACAGCCAGAAGGGGTTTGATGTGCTGGTTCACATCTCACCTGAGAGGGAAATAGAGAGTGGCCATTTCTGGTGCCCCTTGTCCAGCACAGCTCCAAGGGGTACAGGTAAGTGCCAGGAAAAGCCCTGGTTTCAGATATTTTTCTGAACAGGTATCAGGTGTCAGGAGCAAATTTTTCCTCTTTTTTCTTTCCTTTTTGCTTGGGATCACTTGTATAAAAATGAAAGGGTCAGGTGACTGTGTCACTAAGTTCTTTATGTATGGGAAATGGATGTGTCCAGGACTATTACTGTAATAAGCTTCTCCCTACTCTTAGTAGTTACTAAGGCTATGTGTAATTGGGGAGCTATTAGCTTGAGAAATGATCTGGAAAGGATTAATAATGAATATCAAACTGGAATACTGAAGGGCATCAAGTGTTCCCCAGGGAAGGGAATATGCTCAACATTTTAATTCTGTGATCCTGGAGGCAGTGGGGTATTTCCACACTGGGAATCAGGTGGGAGTGTCACCCACTGGGGTGGTTTGCATGTCTGAAACGGAGAAAAATATCCTGAAGCATTTTATAGGCACCTGTGAATTATTAATTGGGCTGCTACTGTCATCATTTGCGTTGAGTTATTTAGTCTGGGTTCAAAAGCTGTGGTCTGTTCTCAGGAGTGACAGACACTTGGTGCTGTGGGGGACAGTCCTTGTGCAGCTCTCACTGAGCCTTCTTCTTCCTCACTGCTGAGGGCTGGGCATCTCCCTCAGGTCATCATGCTCCTTTTTGCTCCTCTCATTGGTTTTTCCAGCTTTTCCTGAGATGTGTGTGTGCTATTGTACTTGCTTTAATAATGAGGACAAATCAGTATTAAGTCAGGTGCCATACTTTTTGGCCAGCAACAAATTTAAGAATAGTTTATCAGCCATTTTGAAAGCCAGATTTGGAGAATAGAACAATGGTAGCTCAAGTCAGCTTTCCTCTGAACATTAGGGTGATTACTTGAGTGTAATTTTGTATATAATGTAATTGGTAGATACCTCAGAGCATTCCAGTGTGTGCCTGTCTGCATCTTTCAGGGCCTAAATACCTTAAAATTACTGACTATATGGAATGAAGTCACTTTGGAAATGGAATTTACACTTCTACATTAAGTAACTATATTAAAAATCTTTACCTTGTGGGTGACTGGCAGATTTGCCCTGGGAATATTAGTGGCTGTGAGTTAATGAAAATACAGGATGTTGTTTAGTTCTGGGATCTTTTACTTCACTGAGGCATGATGTCATAGCAGTGTTGGATAACCCAGGTAAAAAATAACCTGCTCTTTATATCCATGGGTAGTGTACATTTATCTGGCTTTATCACTTGTATCATGAGTCAAAAATGTGCCTGAAAAAGGATTATTACCCAGTGTAATCTGAAGTCATATCCATATAAATCATTTTAGTTCCTTGGGCTCGGTGAGAGGTCCCTGATAGGCACCTGTCTTGCTCTGGAATGATAAATAGACTCAGAACATTTTGACATAACCATATTCCCTGTCACCAGTGGTCTGAATGGGGTTTCCATCCAGAAGGAACTTTTCTTTCCCTCCTGTTCACTGCCCATCAGGCTCCACTCCCAGGCTCTCAGGGGTTACTGCTCGTGGCTGCTGCTCAGTGCCAGGCAAGCCACTGTGATGCTGGGCCCAGGTTGCTCATCAACTCCTCCCTGTTCGCAATTCTCTGTTTTAATAGTTAATTCTGCTTTCTATAAATGTTTCTTGTCTTTTGACCTGTGCCAGAGGGGGCCAAGTTAAATGTAGGGTAGTTTCTTCCTCCCATAAATGGGCACACATGGAAAATTTTGGATGCTTTATTATCCAGTTGTAGCTTGTGCTTTCTTTGGTTTACTCTGGGTTCTTGGCATGTTTTATAGCAGTGTCTGGAAAATCAATTTTTCTTTTCCCAGCTACAAAGCAGTACATGTGTTCTTAAACAAAATCCTGTCATCCTGACCAACATCTTCAGTTTTTCTTCCCTAGTGTTGTCATGAAACCTACTTCAGCCCCATATATTTGCTCTTTAATTTCAGTGTTGCTTTTAGTGATCACACTTAGTTTAAGAATGCTGTCAAAAAACTGATTATACAAAAGGACTGCATGTGTGTTCAGAGTTTTTCCAAAAGGGACTGTTGTATATTAATTGTGCTTTCTAAACTGTAGAAGTTAACTGGTTTCTTTCTTCTATCCTCCTTGTTTATTATATATCTTCTTGTTTAAGGAAGTTAAAAGATGGGTTAGTGATGAGAATCACAGTTTAGCTGCTTCTCATGGGGGGGTAATTATGGGAGAAAAAAGACTAAAAATGTTGTATTTCTGGTTCCATGGGATGCCAGCTGTGTCAGAGGGATACAGATGTGCAGTTCTCGGTCCCCATGGATGTTGTCCTGTGCCTGTGAGAGGATCCAGGGAAGTCCAGCTGTCTCCTACATCAGCAGTGGATGTTAATGTGGATTGTCTGGGAGAATGGAGGGCTGTGTCTGGATTGGTTATTATTGGCACGATCCTGGATTCCTTTAAAGTTCACACTCCCATTGGTCTCCTCAGAGCTGTGGGCTCAGAAAGAGAAAAGGCAGCTCAGGGTCAGGGAGTGTGGAGTTTGCCTGCCCTGCACAGATTGATGGCCCTCTCTGGGCCCAGAGCAGCAGTGAGTAATGCCCCTCATCCCAGGCTGCTGAAACGCTCCTGCTGGAGCTTTATCCATCCATCCATCCATCCATCCATCCATCCATCTCGATAAAGAGCTGTGCAGGGCAGAGCCTGTGCTCTGCTGTCCAGCACGAACTGGAGCCGTGCCACGTTCTCACCGCACAGCCCCCAAACATGGCTCAGCCCCAAGCTGCTGCAGGGGGAGCAGGTCTGTGGGAGCTCAGGAATGTGGACAGCAGCACCAAGCTCTGTCCTGGGCTTCTCATCGCTCCTCTGCTGCAGGGAAGAGCACTGAGCTCCATCCTGGCAGTGGGGACCTTGGGGATGGGTTGGTGACAGCCAGAGGAGCCCTGCACGAGGCTGTGGCAGGAGGGGTGAGCTCAGCAGGGCAGGAGAGAGCAGGTTCTCCTTTCCTGCAGCAGGACGTGGTGTCTCGAGCTCATTAATGCCTCTGAATGCTCGTTAATGTAGGTGGGACAGTTCTGTCCCCACTGCTGGGTGGATGATGTCATCTCAGGGTCAATTAATCAGTCCCTGTGTAGGCAGAGCATATGCTTGACTATATCTGGTGGAACAGAATTTAATTACTGGATTAAGAGGCTTTTTTAACACTGAAATTATCATCAGCGTTCTCATTTGAAATAACGGGTCTGTTGAATTAATTTCTTGTTTACAGTATTTGTCTTGTAAATGAAGTTTTGATCTTTATTCTGATGAGCTGATGCAGCAGAAGGCCTCAAAGAAGGGAGATAATGAAAGGTGCTGTCAAATGATAGTGTCAGTGGTTAAGGTTAAACGGATCTCCTTCAAGGTGAAGAAGTTCTCTGCTTCTCCGGGAATGCTGAAAAATGCTGGTGTTCTGTAACAACATTTTGGTAACTCTACAGCTTTGTTGCCGTTTATAGAGGGCTGGGAAACAAAAGCAAATAATTTTAAACGTTTAGCACCTCACACCTACATTACCTTCCCTAAAGGAAGCAGCCTCCAAATGCCTGATGTGAAGGGGCGCCAGCAGGGCTGGGAGTTGCTGACAAGAAAGAGAATTGGGTGTTCAAGTCTGTGCAGGAGAGCCCTGGGAAAAGCTTGGGATAAAAATGGTCCTCACCTGTAGGAAAAGGGTGAAGATAACACATCCCAATGCAAAGCATATTCAGCTGATTTAAAAGCAGGAATTTGAAAACGTATTTTTGTAATAGAAGTCTCTTAGATTTCTCTTTAGACCTTTAAGACAACATTAAAAAACAAATTCTGGAGGAGGACAGGGTATTGGTAAATGAAGTCCCAGCAGTGCTATGGGCTGTCTCAATAATCCTCAGATTGTTTGGGGGGATAGTTAAATATGTTCCTGTTAAAAAGGACTTAGAGTTGTTTTGCTCTTCAGAATATGTTGATTTCCCTTTAAAAATCAGCACTTTATTTCTGCCCTTATTGGTAAAACCTGTGGCCGTGCAGGGGTATTTAACCCGGAATTCCTAAGCAGCTGAGAGCAATAGTCTTGTGTGGGGGATATGTGCTCTTCCTGTCTCCCTGTTTTCACTCTTGCTTCCCTTCTGCTTTTCTTTCCCCAAAAAATCACAGTGCTGCTTTCTTCCATACCATGTGTTGATCTCACTTAGCTGATTTTGTTTGGTTGGGTTTTTTGTTTGTTTTCTTTTTAACTCCAGTAACACTTAAAATTCAGGTCAAACCTTGGTGCTCAGAAGTGCCTGGGATGGAGCACATTCAGCCATCAATTTTTAGTGCCTGGTATAAGAAGAGGGTGAATAGACCAGACTTCAACATAAACTGCTTGTTGATGCAGAGTTGAGCCTGTGAGATTAACCGAGAAGAACATCACAGTGCAGGTAAGGAAGCTTAAAATTCAAGTCTGAACTGCGGCTTCTTTCTTGTGCTGCCAAACTCTCTCTTTTTGCATAACCTTGGTCCCAGAGATGTGAGGACAGAGAAAGGCTCTGCAGGTTTGTTGCTGATATAAAGGAAGGACTTAAACTGGTACAATAATACGTGTGGAGTATCTGTAATGCAGATGGGAGTGCAGGGCTCCACTGCAGGAAAACAGGTACTTTGAGGTCAGTGGTTTTCTTACCAACCTCTGCTGTGGAACATGTAACAGAGCGATTCTGCTGTGGCTGGAACCTGCTTCTAGTGGAGTTAATGTAGTTATTGACTTCAGTGGAGTCAGAAACTCTCCGTGAATCCCTCTGGTCCAGAAGCCAGACGGGCAGGGCAAAGCCATTGCTGATGATAACAGAGCTTTTAACTCCCTTTGTCTGTGCAGACCTTAGTCCTGCAGATAAGTGCTGTCAATGAGGGCGGTATTAGTACATAATACAATTTATCACTGCTTGTCTCTCTTCATAAGAGCTCTTCATCTTGTTACCAGGCATTCAGTGCTATTAGAACCAAACATGCAAACCCAGAGCAGCTGATCTTTCCTGGCCAAGCTTATTTGAAATTATACTGACATGAGAGTTTTGGTGACTTGAGGAGATTTATTTATAGTTCTTGTGGTGTACGTGCAGCAGGGTTTAGGGTTTTGGAACCCTGAGGATCCTTGATCTTGGTGCTGAGAAACACCCATCGCTCAGATGCAGAGACTCAGAGGTGAAACTGGGTGATCTGCCCTGGGAAGTTGGTGGCAACATTCCTGCTGCCAAACCTGCTCCTTGTGCAGTGTAATGGTGGATGGCCTGGGGGGAGTTTTGGCTTTTCCCTTTGCAAGAGAGTAAAATTGTCTTTTATTAGAGTGTCCCTTGTTTTCTCCTGTTTGTTACATCCTGAACATAAACTATCACAGGCATTTCCAAGGGTAATTTACCTACAGGGGCAAAATTACCCTGGGAAAAGGCAGCAGCAGAGCTTGGGATAATCCATTTTCCTCGAGCAAAACCTGTGCAGCACATACATATGCTCACTGTACCTGCAGGTTTGGAGGGTGAATTGATCCAGGTATCCAAGTGGCCTCTGATCACTGGGATTATCCTGGGGCACTGGAACAATGCTGTGATGTTTACTGGAATTAAAAAAGGACTTAAAAACTGAAAGTGGGGGAGGGAAGTGTTTGGAGCAATCTGAGAGGCCCAACTCTGACGGAACACTTCATATTTGGATTCTGAGTCTGGTAGCACAGTGAGATCAGTCCAATTTCAGTCATTAAGCTGATTTTGTGAGACTTCGTATAAGGAGTAGGATATTTTACAAGGTGGGCTTTGCATTCAAGTCTCACAGGATCAGACTGAAAAGTCCTTAAACTGCCTTCTTTCAAGAAATTCCTGTCTAGCCAAATATTTAAGAAGCAATCAGAGCTTAACAGGCATCCAATTTATTCATCATCTCAGCAAAATGGGTTTGATATTTTTTACTAGTTTGCTTCTCAAGAGCTGCAAAAATAACCAGTGGAGATTGTTAATGGGAAATGTCACTTGCTTTATTTTATTTGTTTGTGTGATTAGACTTCAGGGTAGAAATTCTCATCCATATTAAGACTGTAACTATTTTCCCAGCCTGTGTTCCTGAAGTTTTCCTTATTAAAAAAATTGCTGACAGGATGTTTTGTTGGTGTATGAGCCTGGGAATGTGTGACGGTTTGCCACCTTCTGGTTTTGCCATTTGGAAAAGCTAATTTTGTTACAGGATTTTCTTCTAGCAAGCTGTAAGCAGCAGCTGCAGGGAGGTGCAGGGAAGGGGTCCCTTCTGAAGGACTTCAGTGTGCTTGAGAGGATGGGTTATTTTTTTTCCCCTGTTTGTTATTGCTTCTTTTTGACTGGGGAAATTGTCCTACCCAGTACCGAACTCCACTCTTTTCCTGAGGGCATCTTCCGTGCTTTTAAAGGAGTTTCTGTAAGCTCCTCGTTGCCTGGTTAAGGAGCAGAGCTCTAATCACCCCATCTCATTTCCCTGATTTAATGAGCAGTGCAAATCACTGACAGCTCAGACACTGCCAACTTCTGACATAGGACTAAACGCTAAACCCTCCCTCAGCTTGGAATGACTCCCAAACACCGGTATTATTCCTGTGACCTGATGTTCAGAAGGAGGTGACTGAGTAGATAATGAGATTGGGCTGAGGTTGAACCAGGGGATCTTCTGCGAGCAGTGAACAGAGGGAGTTTGATGTGTCTGCTGGGCAAGGATTGAGAACTCGACACTTCATTTTTTCCACTGGGAGAACAAAGGCTTTGTCTCCAGGGTGTGTGTTTTCCTTCCAACTCAAACCAGACCCTGTGGATGGCAGGACAATTTGTATCACTGATGGTAACCCCACCAAGGAAGAACAAGGCACAGATGAAACCTGTCTGAGGTGGAGGTTATCAAGATTTTTGAAATGTTTGGAATTTTAATTGTGACTTTCTCAAATAAAGTGATCAAAAAATAGGCTCAGGCTGTCCTCAAACAAAATGAGGACACAGGACTTGTCTCACACCTTCACCTGTGACAACCAAACGTTGGAGTAGCTGATATCTCTGAATGAAATGTTGCATTTTCAAGTTTTTTAGTTTGCATTCAAAACAGTGCAGGTCTTAAACACGCGGAGAACTGTATTAGTGAGGTAAATCTAAAGTATGCAGCCCTTGGTATCACTGTAGTATAACAGTTCAACTCTGGCCATTTAGTGATTAAGCTTCAACAGCCACTAGATCTCAGCTGGGAGGCATGTTCCAGCACATTTGAATACTTTGCACATTCAGACTCAACCCCCAAATCTCAGTGGCTCACCTCTATTGATGTTATTCATTAGAATGGCCTGGATGCCAGAATAACAATCCTTGGAAAAGCAAATGCTTCTGCATAAAAGATGAAAATGTAAACGTGCATTTCACTGTGATTGTACTGTTCTCCTCTAAGCTGTGTTTGGGCAGTGGATTCCTACCCTGAGGCAGCATGTCCAGGTATTACCTCTTTTGAGATGGACGTAAAAAGCAGAGGGTAAACAGGCCTTAGCTGTAATTCCGGTATGTTTTTATTTTGGTGGGTTAGATTCAGTTTATAACTGAATGAAAGAACTCTGAATTTTGTAGGAAATGTTAGATGACACTGCAGTCTGGGAAGTCTGTTAGTGAGGATAACTTAGGACCTTTTTGGTCCTATACTTCATTTCTTCTTGGCTCTTTTGACCAAATGTCTGTCCACTCTCTGGAAAGGTTATAGTGAAATGATCCCCTTGAAATTCTTGATTTACAGATTGTTCCTTAACTCACTACATATTTTAAAATGACTGAATCATGTGTAGGAAATGGTCTCTATTAAGAGGCTGTGCCCTGAACAAACAGAAAGGAATAGATATGCCTTTGAAGACCTCTTTTTATCACTGTTTCAAAAGGAGATATTTAGAACTGTGGGGCAATGGGATGAGGTAAGAGGTAATTAATTCTAGTGAGACTTATTTTCTGTCTTTATTAACAAAGATATGAATCAGTTCATAAGTGCTACAGGTTTAGAAAGTTCTGGACTGGGCTCATCTCCTCTGGCTCCCCAGCACTGGTCATTAGTGATTCCCTTTGAGTGGAAGTGTGTGTGAGCTCAGAGCCCTGTGCTTGCCTTGGGGTGACCCAGTTGGTGGCACTTTTAGCTCGGCTGCAGGAGCTGGGGAGGGGAGGAGCTTCAAAGGTCTAGAGGATGAGGTAGGGAAAAAATGGCAAGACTGCGGATTTAACTTGCTGTTGAAGTTGCAGTAGTGCTCCCAGACTTGTATCTGGGGCAGATTTTCACTGTCTGCTTGGTGCTGTTTAGGTGCAAAGGAGGACTTGGACCTTGACCTAAAAAGTTCATAAAAATGGTCTGTCTGCAATATTGTCCAGTTTATATTTAGCATTTCCTGGGCATGTGCAAACAACTCCTGGCTTGAGCAGATTCCAGCCTAAGGCTTTGCGAGCAAACAGGCCGGGGTGAGCAAATGTATATATGAATTAGTAAAATTCACTGTAACTCACAATCTGTCAGCAAAGGAATTTTAAGGTCATTCTCACACTGTTGCCCAGGCCCATATAATGCTATTTAGGAATTCTGGTGGTATTTTTTTTTATATCTCAGGTGTTTCCTGCCCATCATGCCTGGTATGTGGCTCCTCCAAAACCCCATGATGACCTGTCCCAGGTGAATTTTATCAGGTTTGGTTTAAGTTATCCTGGTGAGTCTTCAGTGGAAACAGGGACACTATCACTCTGCTCATGAAAATGATTCCTTCAGGCAGTTAATTTGGACTGTCTTGTTGTAACACCTCAGAACGAGGTACCAAGAGCTGTATCCCTGCAACTTCTGTTCGTAAAAGGTAGGAGGGGGCAGAGTGTGAAATATGGAGGGTGTCACATTCAGTGTTGTGCCATTGCACAGTTACAGAAATATTAAATAATTTAAAATACTCCAACCAGTGCTGCTGCAGGTTGGAGAATTAGCTTGAAAAAACAGGCTTTATCACAAACTCCAGTCCCCTATTTTCTTGTAGATCAGTCTAAAGAATGGAGAAGAAAGGGCTCTTCCACTGGGGCCCTGGGTCCATCTGCACAAGACCTTCATAAAACCCTGACGCTTATTTTTCCCTGGATTAAGTGTAGGTGTCGTGTGCCAGCACCAAGTTCTGCACCTCAACATACTGAGTACAGGGAACTGAGAGTATGAACCAGCACTGAAAGTACTGGTGGGAACAGGAATTGTCGTGCTTGAGCAGTTGCCTTTGGAGCCTGGATATTCCCCCAGCTAAAAGGCATTAGAGTCACCACTGGAATGGAGTTAGCAAGGGAATTTCAGTCTCACTCTCTCTAGGTCTCAGTGTCATGTGTTTTGTCATCTTTTTTACTTTGGGTTTGTTTTTTGAAGCAGGTTTTGAGTTGGAACCTCTTCATAAATGGCACTTGAGTAAATTGTTCCTTTTCCTTCCCTATAAATTCCTTTAAGCTGTTTCACCAGGTTATCTCTGGCTTTTATTTAAGCAGGAGAAACAGGTAAAGACCGAAGGGGCTGATGGAAATGAAAATTAGCATCTACTACTTGGTGGTTGGGGAGTTTAGAGGTAGAGGGAGCTGTGAGGGAAAAACCACTTCAGGGAAGAGAAGTGAAAGAGTCGGAAAGGAAGCAAAGCAAAGGTCAGGAGCAGTGATAGTCCTGAAGGTGTACATTTGACTGCTGCTGAATGAATGGGAAGGTACTGAACAAATAGTAATTAAAATCCCAGCTACTATGTAAATGCCAGATTAGAGCTGTGATCTTTTTGCAGACTTTCCTTTGAGGTGAGTGGGAGTCTGTATGTTACCCTTGGGAGTGCTTGAGCCTAAATATAAGCTCAAACCCAGAGGGAGTCAGTTTTCTTTCTGGAGTGAGTTGACATCCCTCTGACACGAACCAGCAACATCCCAAAGTTTCTGTGAAGTTTAACTGCTGAGTGTTTCCGGCACAGTGATTTTACTGTTTTCCTACAGATGAGAGTGTTTCACTGATACCCTTCTGTACAACAGCTCTGAGTTGTGTGGATTGACAGCCTGATCCAGAAGTGAGCACTACACTTACTCCTGAAAAACACGGTCATGAAATTATACAGGGGAAATTATGGTCTCATGTGGGCAGGGAACCTTTCATGCTTCTGTTGGGAGAATAACTCCTGTTAGGAGTCTCCCTGGATAGACAGAGGGTGCTGTGCTCACCCTTAGGTTGACATGGATGGAGTGCACCAGGCTGGGGGAGAAGCTATTGACAACTTATTTGGTGAACACGTCTCTATAGTCCTGTTTCCACGGCAACCCTGATGTGAAATGTTGCTAGAAAAACATTAGTTACTATAGAAACATCTTCCCTGTGAAAAGTTTACTTTGTAACACGTGATGCCTAATATTAGTTTTTTTCGAGTTAAACCACCCACGTGTGTGTTGGAATCAATAAACAGGTCACTGTGCTCTGTGTGATGACATAGCTGGGAATGGACAGAACCTGGATGTCTCCTGCTCCAAGCACTGCTGGCTTTGCCTGCCCTCACACTGCTGAGCAGCAATGAGGACACAGAAATGTTACATTATGCAGGATGTGAGGGACACTTGAAATAGTTGTATCTGAAGTATTGGTTGAGACCCTTAATTTTGTGGGAAATCTGTTGGTTTTGGTTCTCAATGGATCGAATCCTTTTCAAAAAAATCACAGCTACTTTCCTGACTTATAGTCTGGACCGTTCAGACTCACCCTGATGGCCATTAGGGCTTTAAAACTGGGGGAAGGTTTTGGTTGGTTCTTCTAAGGTTGCATTCTTGAAACAGCCTCCTGAAGGCAAGGCCTGAATCTGGTTCTTCATCGAGTCATTTAAGCTGGGAAAGGCCTTTCAGGTTGAGTTCAGCCATATGTTCTGCTCTGCTGGATGGTGAGATGAACCTCTCAAAGGATCTCCTGGTCCAGTGGTGGCATCAGACTGCTGGGTGTGGAGAAAGAAGGTCATTGTTGTTGTGCAAGTTCATTCAGAGTAGGGCAGTTTATTGTGTCAGGAAGTGCCACCAGCGAGGGTTGGTTGTGCATTTTTTGATGTCCCCCCGGTAAGGATCCTCAGTCATTGCTACTTCACTTATAGGTGTCTTCTCTTGCAAACATCAGACTCCCTTGGTCAGAAATGGTGCAGGGTTTGAGGCTGTTGCTGAGCTGGAGAAGATTCTCCAGTTGTTACATGGGCTTTGCTGTGTCTCTTGGGCCAGCACTGCTGCTCTAAGACTGCTGTGAGTGCTGGGGGGGTTAATGTAAAGGGTTTCCCGTTTTTTGGGGTTTGATTGCTGCGTTGCCTGAGCACATGATAAAACTGTAGTAATGGGTTAGCAATCCTAAAAGAACAATACCCCATTGTTTCTGCACTCCCTGCACTGCTTGGGTGAATCACTGAGCTCCACAAAGCATTCCCACACCTCCTCTCATGAAACAAGTTAAATATTGTCATAACGTTATAGTTGAGTACCTCAAGCTGCAGCTCTAGGGAGCTGTTGCAAGCACTGTGTACACCTCATTTGAGGAGTCTGAGGCCTTTGAGGAGGATTCAGATCTTACTGGTTTCACAGAAATCAAGTAGGGTGTGAGGAAATCCATCATCTTTCCCCTGAATTTGCTGAAAGACGAAAAAGCTTTTTCATTTTGCCAATGGTATTTTTCAGTTCGTGCTGGAATCTTGCAGGAAACAACTTTGGTGCAGAAATTTCTTCACTGTGTTTTTCCAGTTTTGTCATTCGGTCTCTAGCCTAGAGTCTTCCCTCTGGGCAGGTGCTTAAAGGCCATATGTTGCTTGGCTGGAGGGGGGGAGCTGTTCCTGGAATAGCGCTGGATAAACCAGTTAACATGGATTGTTTTACGGAATGTGCAAGAATTCAGATGTCACACGAGTGAAGGGATGTGGGCTGGATGTGGTGCACAAATGCAAAATGAGGTGATAAAGGAGGCTTTCTGCATGTTCTGTTGCCTCCCCAGAGACAGGAGTGTCCCTTGTTAACAGCCTGGATGTGCTGAGTGCTCTGGAAATGGTCCACACTGTGAGTGACGGCACGGGGGATGTGTGTGATCCCAGGAACACCAGGTCACTGCTGTTCAAGCCTTGGGCTGAATCGTGCAGTTGGAGAGTTCTTTGCCTCGAGGTTGGAGGGACCTTGTAAATGCCAATCTTTGGCTGAAAAGAATTTCCAGAGAAAAATGTATCCATTGAATGGACCTTTGGCATAGGGACCTGTTTGTTCCCTCATGATGCTGAAGAAGGCAGGGTGCTAAGGTGGCCCCAGTGGGCAGAGGGAGCAGTGCTGGAAGACATGGAGGAAAGAATAAAGAAACTGGGAGATATTGTTCCAGAAAAGCCATTTCTTAAACAAATGTTCCTTCTGAAAGTTGGTACCTTCTCACCACGTGCTGCTGGGTGTCTTTTTGCACAAAGTCTCAGATTATCTGGCATACTTGAATGAAAGAAATCTGAGGGGCTTCAGGAGGATTCCTGTCAGGTGACTTAGATGTGCTGTGTGGTTTAGGTCATTTTGGACTGTTAGGTTTAGGAACTTGTAAAAAAATAATTGAGTTTATGTAATTCCCCCAACCTGATATTTTTATCTTAAATGCTTCAATTGGAAAACTCAGTGCTGCTTTTGGGTTTTTATCTCTTCTGCAGTATGTGCCAGCTTTGTTTAATCACTGAATTTCATGCTGTCTGATCACCTGCAAATAGTTCTTTTGCAAAGTCCCTTTGATTTTTTTCAGAGCCTGGGGATGTGGGGTGGGTGTGGCATGAGTCTGGTCTGGAGCAGTGCTGAGGGGGACAAGGTTTGTGTCCCTTTGTCAGCCTGACAGCCACGTTAGGCAGCCCTTCCTCTGAGGGATTCAAAGTCAAAAGGATTAGATTTGCCTCCTGTCTGCTGAAGAAATCTGAAACTTGGAATAGAAATGTGAACACACAAGCTGTTGTTTCTGGACTCCCATAATATCCCTGCTCTTGGTGCTGCAGGAGTTTTCCTTCAAGCACATTTCTGTGGAGCAACTGTGGCATGGAGTGATTGGCGGGACCCATCTGCCCATCCTGTGTGGGGCCCAGGGACAGGAGGCAAACAAGAGCTGTCAATTTGGGGTAAGGAAAATATCATCTTCCCACTGGCTCTGGTGTATTCCCAGCCCAGGAGTTTCACTTCTCCCTCCCCACGCTGAGGGAGTGAGAGTTTGTCTGGCAGGACTGACCTGGAGCCCACCTGCAGGGTGCGGGTTAAGGATATCTGGGTTGTGTAGCAGCCCCAAACTCCTCAGCATCCTGAAATAACCCAGAGGTGGGTTCTTTACAACCCCCTTGACTCGTCACCTCACAGGGAAGCTTGAGATGAACAGTCACCTCAATTCAGTGTCTCGGGAGAGATCCCAGGGGCCTTGAGCAAGGCTGAGCGGTGTTTTGCAGATTTCCATGTTTACTGTGCTCTGAAGAACCAAAAAATCCAGGACTGGATTTTCACTGCCATGCTTGATCAACCAAAGCTGTGAACACATCCAGGGGGAATGAAGGTTCTGTCCAAAAGACATGTAAAGAGGGGTTGGTAAATAGTCCTTGAGAAAATGTCCCCAAGGATGAACAGAGCTGTCAGTACAGAAGATTTCCTACTCTGCTGCTTTCTGGTTTGGCTTTCCTGATGTCCTTGCTAGGTGACGGCCACTCTTCATGCATAACTTGGAACACATTTGTATTGAAACATCTCTGGCAGTTACTCCTTTCTGAAACATCATGGAAGGAAAGGCTCACATAGGCAAAAATATTGGTTGGAGACAATTTGGTCTCATGGATGGGCAGAATCTATTTCCAGGATCATTAGTTCAGATTGTTTGGGTTGTGGCTTAAGTTTGACTTCTTCTAGGCTGGCACTGAAGACCTGGGGGTAAATTCCAGTGTTGCTCCATTAATGTTCTTAAAGAAGGGGAAGGAATGAGAAACCATCCTATTCTGCACTGGTAACTTAAGGACAGACGGTTCTAATTTGGGTACCATAAATTATACCCATGAATAAGCATGTCCTGATTTTTCAGAGGTGCCGAACACTTATAATTCTATTGACTTCAGTGGAAACTGGAATGAGCCCAGTGCATGCTTTGGATAAATCATGTTATATAACAGAAAAATGATGGTAATTTATGTTCAAGAATTTTTCGTCACAGCACTGAGCTCTCTTCTCTGCAGCTGGAAAGAATGGAAAGTTTGAAGAGTTGTGCTGAGACTCTTAATTCCCCTGGCCAGGCACCTGCACAGCATTGCTGATGTGCAGCTCCAGGACACCTGTGCTGGCTGTCACCTGCCCCAGTGCTGGGCCACTTCCAGGGAATGATGGATGCCACGTGTGGTGCAACACCAGTGGAGCGCTGAGGGCCTGAGAGTCTTAGGAAGTTTGGGATGTGGAAACCTTTTTGGCACCAGAGGTGCCTGTGACATTTAATGCACTTGGGATTACAGGGAAAGTGTGTGCAGGTGGTGACTTTGGCCTTGCACCTGCACAGCACGTTTGTGAGGAACAAAAGGAGCAAAGACAAAGGCTGAGAACACGATGTTTTCAGTCCTTGACTGTGGAAATTGGGATGCACTTCCAGGCTGCTCCTGGGTCATCACTCCTGTCCCTTCACTAAGAAAAGTGGCCAATGCCACAGTATCCTGACATTCCCTTGGTCCCCTCCCAGCGCTGCTGTTTGCTCTCGGGAAGGGTGCTGGAACATCGAGCACAAAATAAAAATAGAAATAAAACTGAAGTGAGGAAAGGAATCAGAACACCTAAAATCCAGCACTATCTTTAATCGTAAGTGGAAGAAAAAAATGTATCGAGTGTTGTTTGATCACAATCTAAACACAGCCTAAACAACCCTTTGAATTTGTAAATGACATGCAATAGGGGTATTTTTAGCTCATGTTGCTCAGATCTCGAGGAGGATTTTTGGTATGTTTTAGCTTATCACATTTCTTGCATAATAAGCTCTAGTTTTCCACAGCAGTTTAATTTTCTGTGAGCCTATTCTGTATGCAAATAACTTCTTTTTTGTGGTCTCCTGTGGCAAGATTATCTTTACTCAGAGTGGATTTAAGGTGAGAAGGACTCTATTGAAGGGCAAGATTGTAATCTCTTCATTTACCTTGTTTCTCTTTCCCTTCGTGTTTTTATTATGTTTCACTTACGTTTTTGTTCTTGTGTTGAAATTCCAATGAAAACATGGCAAAACTTCTCACGTGTCTAGAGAGTGTCAAAAAGCCACAGTTTCTGTTGCATTTTCTGATTGAGATATGTACCTTTTTCCTTTTCATATCTTGAGTGTGTTTAGGGGGGTCCGTCACCCTTGTGTGAGTAGAAAATGCTCTTTAATAAAATAACTTGTGTTTCTAAAGCATTCTTCTACTGAATGGCTTCTACTCATAATTCAGGAGCAGCTGAAAAGCTCAGTGTCATCTTCAGAACATGCCAAACTGCTTTTTGTCTCCTGGAGATTGGATTAAGGACTTCAGAGTGTAGATATGGGGCATCTCCAGGAGACATGTACAGCTTTCACATGATGGAAGGGCTGGAGGGAGGCCACAGAGAGTTGGTTTGTGCGGCATTTTCCAAACAAACTGGAGCTCAGATTTAGTTCTACAACGAAAGAGAATTAATTCTCTGCTTTAGGGACCAATGGTCCAGATGCTTCTGTGCCACAGCCCCAGATGGTCAGTGATGGAAATGCTCGAGGTCTGCGTGCTGGGGAGGAGACTTTGCTGCTTGAGGCAATTGGGAGGAAGCAGAAAAGCTTGGAAGAGGCTGGAAAGGCCAAGCAAACTTAAGGGAAGACAATGGTAAAGGCAAGAGCACAGGAGGAAGAGATGGAGATAGGCAGTCCTGAGGAAAGAACTGAGCGGGGGCTCTCCTCAGCAATCTTCTGCTTCAGCCAAGCTCTTCTCCCTAATTCTTGCGAGACCCAGAGCATGTGGTTGCAGGCCAGTGACAACAAAACAAATCTCTGTGGGTGTCTGAGGGACAATAAATCTGGAAGTGCTAAGGGTGAATGTGATCCCAGTGTCCCTGTTCCAGGATCTGAAAGCAAACAGAGGAGCTGTCACAGGCAGAATGGGAATCCTCTGTTTTGACTGCTAATTAAATTCCCTACTCTTATTTAATAACCAAAGTACAACAAACAGTGTTCACAGGATTTGGAGCTCTTCCTCCCTCATTCCTAATGATTAGTCCCAGCAGAGGTCTGCTGGAATCAATTGGATTGATTGCATAATAAATTCCAGGGTTCTTGGCAATTTCAGTGAAAATGAGAGGACCTGGAGAATTAGAGACTTTGTTTAATCACAGAAATGTCTCGGGCTGGGCTCTGAGCTGCAGTTCAGCACAGCTTTAGGAGCAGCACTGACTTCAGCCTGGCCTTTTTTTACCTGTGTGCCACTGTCCATTTGACATTTGGGGATCTTTGCCACCTCCTTGATCCATGTAGTTGTCATAGGAACTATTCCCTAAGCTGTGTTCTGACTTGTTCCATGAGGCACTTTATCGTATTATAAAGTGTTGACAGCAAAGCACAGGGATAGATTTTTAAATGTCACCAAGGTAACTACTGGCATTCAATTACAGTTTCAGATAAAGATGAATCCCTTCTGGAAATGGGACTGTGTGACAGCCAAAAACTGTGCTGAGGGTGAAGGTGATTTGTGATACAGCACAGAATTCTCTTGTCACTTTGCAAGGTTAATTGTGCCCATTCTGGTTTTTGGTAGCACAAATGTAACATTGGTTATTGCTCAATTCTTCAGCTGATGTCCTGAGAGACACCGAGCACTTGGTATTCAGTTGTTTGGGTTTCATTCTGTCCTGCTTCATAAATGAGTCTGTCAGTCCATGTTGCAGACCCAGGACTTGTCTCAGTGATGCTCTGTAACACCCAGACTAACTCTGCTGTAAATGCCATTTCTCTGGGTCTACATAAACATCCCAAAGACCAGAGCAGGAATCAGACTTGGCTGCAAATCTCTTGAAACCTCAGATGGTCTCATTCATCCTAAGCCTGAGAAGATGAAAGTGTCTGGACTTGTGGGGATTAGGGAGAGTGGACAGCTCAAGACAAATGTGTATTTTGGAGAAGGGCTTTTAGAGACTGGGAGAGTGTGAAAGTGTATTTGTGTGTGGGATCTGAGGGATCAAGAGGGGAGGAGAGAAGGGAAAGGCACTAACAGGGTAAGAGTCTGGCGGAAAAAACATGTAGATGGTTTAGTATTTGTGGTGTTAAAGCTGGGCTTTGAGTGTGAGAGCTGCTCTGAGGCTCTGGGCAGTCCATTGGCTCTGAAGGCAGGAGGCTTCTTGAATGGGGTGAAGACATTAAAGACCCTTAAACCAGCTGAAGCTTCTGTGGTTTGAGGCTGTAGACATGGAAAGGGCTTCTTCCAGGGCCTCCTCAAAATGCCTGGTGGCAGGCAATGCCTCTCCTTTCTTTACTCTTGACCAGCTTCCCTCCTCCCTGTGTCCACTGTGTCTTAACATCTTTTCCCAGAATGCTTGGTATCATTAAAGTAAAATTTAGGTTCTTACATGTTCATTTTTCTCCACCATTAAGAACAGTCTTTACTTTCTCAGTAGACTACCTTATCTTTTTTTTATTTGAAGTTTCACATTAAAGGTGAAAAGAAAAGGGCCTGACAATGTCATCTGAGGAAAGCAATTTTATTTTAAGGTAAAGTGATTTGTGATCAGCATCCTGATTGCTTGGCAGCTAAAAATAGCTGATCAGCATGTGGAAAGCTGGGAGTAATGCATTTGTTCTATGCCAGTCCTAGCACTGGAATTGCAATGGAGGGGGCAGGTGGCTTCTTCAAGAGAAGGGGCCCATGGCAAAGTGGGTGAAGTGATGTATTTGAAGCAGTGTAAATCAGCAGGAATTTGATTTATCAGCACAATTTGAGGTTGTCCCTTCCATGTTTCTGTGATCCTCCACAGATGGATGAAAGGGTCAAGCTGGTGTTTGACACAGCTTAGAGAGAGCCTGTCCATTAGGAGAGAAATTTTGGCTCTCTGAGTAAATTGAGGTGATTTATTATCTTAATTTACCACAAAATTATACAAGTTCATAACAGAAAACATGTTTTACTCCCCTGGACACTGTTTTATGGCCCTGTTTGTTTTGCAGGAAATGTCCACCTGAACCTGCTGCTCCATATCCTAACAAACCTGATCCCCAGAGCAGGGAGCAGGAGTTGTTGGTGCCAGTGTACAGGACTTACTGCCTGTTCAGCAAAGCCATGGAGACACAAGCCAGGCTGTGCTTTTTCCTCCAAAAAAGACCTTAAAATGACTGTGAAACTCCCTGGGATAAAAGGGAAACATGAGCAAACCACGAAGATGTACAGAGCACTTGTGCACACTTGACAAGTAACATGAAATCCAAACAAAGGGCTGGGACCTGGGAGGGATTTGCCACGGAAGGGGCCCAGTGGAGATGGAGCATCCCCTGCCTGGACAGTTGTGTTTGGATTTGTTTCTTGTGACATGGGGAATTTTTTCTCCTTGTTTAAAGTTGTTCTCTTACAATTTCTGTAATCATCACAATCCCCCTTTCATCAGGAGCCTGCCCACCAACAGAACATTTGTCCTTCTTAATGTCTCTGTATCAATCCTTCTCCTTAATTTTCCCTCCCAGGCATCCTTGTATTTGGATTTTAGCCCTTCAAGGAATACACTGGGAGGGATTGCAGTTCTAGGGTGTTTCCAGGATAATTCCCCTGGAAAAAAATGTAATTACTGAAGAATTCTTGCTGTTTTCCTTTCAGAAGATAAACTGGGTCAGATTCTGGACAACTTTTTCTCTTTGGGGAGAACTCTTTCCCCGGGAATGTGCCATGGAGAGAATTCTTTTGAGAAGGGCTACTAATACATCATATCACCTGTGTGGATACATATCATACCCAGTGACTGACAGCCCTTAGACAGCCACAATGGCAATTAACTCTCCTTTTACCATATTGTTGGGGAAATGAACTCTTGGTATTGTTTTCAAGACAGTTTAATACAGTTTTAACACAGGAATTCCTGGGGTTTTTTTCTAGAGGAAATTGCTGTAAATAGCAAAGACCTGCTTATCTCATGTGGATCATTCTGAGCTCCATCTTGGAAAAGGCAGGTTTTATTTTACTTTTTCCCCCACTGAAGGTGACTCAGTTACTGTGAGCTGGCAGCACACTCTATAGCAGTGCGAGATCATGGGCTAATTAGAATAATTAATGATTGTGTGCTTCCACTTGGTCCATAAGAAGGACTGATTTCCTACTCCAGTCAGTTCTCAGATGCAGCTCCATTATACTCCCTGTAAATCTCTTGTTCCTGGCACTATTCAGTCTTAAAGGAAACCAATATTGTAGAGAGGGAATTAAAGTGGGACTGAAAATATGATTTAAGTAACTTTGTGAAACTGAAGTTTCTGTGCAGTTTAAAGCATCTCTCTGTTCAGTTTTAATATATGCAAAACACTTGGATATTTTTCTGGTTCTAGCAAGGAAAAATGGAAATAGTTTTGTTTCTCATCTCCCTCTTCTGCCTCTAGGTAAATTCTCACGAGGTTATATTTGACGCTTTCTGAGTCTCAATTCAGCAGCTCTTCAGGGTATTTGCTGTTAAACACACAAGTTGTTCAGAAGCTCTGTGAGGTTTGAGGGGATCCAAGCAGGGAATAAAGCAGACAGGAGGATCCACTGAGTGCTCTTTGTTTTTTTTTAAATGCAGTGATATAGCAAAAGCAGTTCTCATTTTGCCTTTGGACATAGATATCTAAACCAGTGATTCATTGATTTAGTCTGTAGCTTTTACACTTCATGAGACAGAAGACTGAAGGAATCCTGTCCCCTGAGGATTCATTTGCAAACTCCTGAAGACAAAGGTGTGTGATGTTGGTGAATCTCTGAAGCCAGAGGCGCCAACTTGCTCAGGAATTTGAGTTCTTCTGGGTGTGGTGTCCATGGAGTCACCTGTACAGCCTTTACCTGACTCTCTCAGGCTCTAAATACCCCAGAATAATTATTGTCCTTCCACTACTTGCTCAGTGTACAAGGAGGTAAGACGATATCCATCCCAGAGAGGTTTGCAGTTCCCATCCCTGGAGGTGTCCAGGGAATCACTGGACGTGGCACTCAGTGCTCTGGGCTGGGTGACAAGGTGGGGATCGGGAATAGGTTGGACTCAGTGATCTGGGAGAGCTTTACCAACCTCAGTGATCCTGTGATTTTAATTAGGACTGTTTTTCTGGCTCCTTTGTTAGTTTAATCTCTGAATGGGTGCAAACTGGATGCTATTCCAAGTGAGGAGAAGCTCCAGAGTTGGCCCTGGTGTGACTTTTGCAGCATTATTGTCACAATTTTCTTCTCATCTCCCAGCAGGGATGAAGGCACAGGGATTTGGGCTGTGTGCAGGAGGAATGGCTCTGGAATGCCTGGTGCTGATGGCTGGGAGAACACTTTCAAACATGATGCCTGTGAGGAGAGTTTCATTTCCTTTTAAATCTGCAGCCCCCTGGATGATTAGCACTGAGCACAAATGAGGTCTGACCCTGGGCCTCACAGCTTGGAGCTGAGTCTGGGCCAGTGTCTGCAAGAAAATGAGAATTTCCAGAAACAACTCCTCTCCTACCCTAAGAGATCTAACTCCGTGTGAACGTGTGCACACAGCCACAGACACTGTCTTTATTTTTCTCTCTGGTTCTCATCCTAATCTCGAAGGCAGAACGAGCGGGGAGCTAAAACGCTGAATTTATCTCCACAGACGTGAATGGAATAGCTGTGTTTGTCTTTTTGTAGAGTCTCGCCTGGAACATGTTCTGAATTGGAAAAATGAGAGCTGGTAAAATTTGAATTAAATCTTAAGCAAGCCAGTATATTAATTAAAAGCAAGGCTGATGGTTCTTAATTAGCAACATATTAGTGTGTTGTGAGCACTAGAAGTTCTGAGTTGGTTGATCTGACTGATTCACCTGCATTTACTGCCAGTTAAGGAGACATTACAATCATTAATGCTTTTTGCTGTTTCTTTATAGGAAAGTTAATTGTGTACAGACTATGAGCTGCACTAAACACCAGTGCCACGATAAGGTCTGGTGCACATGGGGATGTTGAGATCATGCCCCTGATGATTAATAGGTGCTGGGCCCTGTCCCTCTCTACTGTATAATTTTAAATTTTTTAAAGAATCTTCACATAAGTGCCTCATTCCATCCGTGCTGCTGCAGTCCAGCCTGTGTGTCCCATGTCCCAAAGCACAGGGGCCACAACTCCCTCAGTGCCCATTTTTGTGTGTTCTGGGGCAGGGGCTGAACAGGGGTCGAAAAACCCCAACCCATCCATCACTTCAGCACATCTCTGCCATGTCCCCCTGGAGATGCTTCATCTTAATCTTGTTGCCTGTTGGCTTTGGATGTCAGGTAATAAAAGTGGCTTGTTTTCCTCTGTTGGAGGAGGTGATTAAAAACAGCGCTCAGAGTGGAGCTGAAGGTTGTCCACAGTGCTGCTTTTAAAACATTTAACTGGACAACATTTAGCAAATCAAGGAATTTGGAGACAGGAATGTGGAGCTTGTGTCTGATCTGGCTCCTGGCACCACCTTCTTGCCTTGTTCTGTGCAGTTGGAATGTAGGATTTCTTGTCACTTCACCTTGTCAGGCTCTCCTGACTCCTCTGTAGGCTGGCAGACTGAGCAATTGGTGCTTTTCATTGGTTGGAATAGTTTAAATCATTATTCTACTCTGCAATTCTAGGACAGCTTTTTAATTTAGGGATCTTTTAGACTTCAATGCAATTTAATTAAACAAAGGTCTTCAAGTATATTAGTGAAAAGGAAACGGCAATTTCTCAGTCTGGTAACCTGAGAGACATTGACATGTGGGTTTCGGGAGGTAAATACAGGAGAGGAAGGTGCCGATCTGCCTGACTGCAGAGAAACAAATTAAATTCTCTATGAAAGTCAGGGCTCCTGTGTGTAGAAAACCCAGGGGCTGTGTGTGGCTGAGTTACACCTGCAGGGTGATAAAGGTGTCCCAGGCAGGATCACATCCACGGGAATGAGTGAGAATTCCCAGGTTCCCACGCAATCTGTGCAGGTCAGCTGCTGGGATCAGCTAAGCTTTGCTCATCAAACCAAGTCTCTGCCACGGCAAGTCCCTTGGATTCCTCAGCTGGCTTGTGGTTCCTGTCCTGAGGGAACTGTGTTCCACCATGGCCAATGGGCTCTCCTTTTGAGTCTGTGGGTGGGGAGCCCATGATACGATAAAACCCCTTCTTAGTTGCTTTGTTTTGTGGTAACAGAAATGCTTTGGTCTAAGGAAGAGCTTGACTGGCCTGTAAATCAACTGTCCTTAAATCCAAAGAAATCCCAGGCTGCCTCAAGTGAAGACACAGGGCAGGCTGACGTGTGAGGGGACACGTGCAGTGGTGGTCCCTGTGACTTGCCCACGGCTCCACACAGGGCTAATAACAGACTTCAGCAGCCCGGGCTCCAGGTCCTGCTGGGAGGTGCAGCTCTGGCCAGGGAAGGCGACAGAATTCCATGTCAGAGCTCGGTGTTCTCCTTGCACTGCATCTCTAGGAATGTTTTTCTTGTGTTCCTTCTCCCCCACCCCACTGAGCAGGGAGTATTTCGGAGATCCTGTGTGGTCATTGGTGCTGTGGCACCCGAAGTCCTGGACCCCAGGGTGTGCTCTGGAAAAGGAGCTGCTTCAGGGGAGATGGCGAGGGAAAAGGATGTCTCTTCTAAAGGTCAGCTAAACCTATGGGGCGCTTACCAGCAGAAGAAATTATAGCTTTGGTCTCAGTGGGGGCTTTGCAAGAGGATGGAAAGAACAGAAGCATGGTACAACGGGCTCAGAAGAAAGGTCCTCCTTTAAACTTTGCTATTAGAAGCTATTAGAAGGATTTCTCTGGGCATAAATGAAAGGCAGCACTTTGGTGTGGAATGTTCCTCACTTTTGACAAGTTAAATGGCTCCCTTGATTATAGAGCCTTGCTTGGCAGTTACTGGAACTGCACATTAACTCCTCCAGTCCCTCTGACGCTGCCTGTGGGTTAGATAACACCAGGGCTGGCTTTGTGAGCCTCATTTCTTACTTCCATCCTCCCACAGAAGCTGATGTTATTGCATGTTTATTAGGTGCTGATGCAGTCTTTGGATCTGTGGTCAGATTAGCAGCGTAAAGCTACAGCTCTTCTCTTACAGAATTTCCTAACCTTTATAGAAAACCCCCAAAGTGTTCAGTACAGGGACTGTCTGATCCTTACATCTTCAACAGTAATAATGAAAATCGTTCAGAAATGGGTTAGAAACAAATATGCTATTTTCAAGTTGCACCACATTATTGGATTTGACTTGATTCTGGGAATGTAGTAGCACTGAAGAGATCAAACTGTTCCCACAGAGAATTCAAGCCGAAACACAAACCTCAGAACCAATAATATGAGTAAAAGTTTGTCTTCAGCCCCAAGTATATTTGCAAGCACAGAATAATCTCTGTTTCAGGGCACAAGCTTGTCACAGCAGCGTTTGTGTTTTCCTTCTAATCCATTTGCTTAAGGTTCTGTCACTGTGTCAAAGTCTCCCACCACTTCAGGGTCCTCAAGTCCTTCCTGTCATTTGTACAAGCTTAACCTTGACAGGAAATCTTTAAGTTATGTTATAAACATACAGCAAACAGTGTGCTGCCAGTTCCTCCTCTGTGCCAGAGAATAGTTTCTTTGGGCTCTCCAGCCAAGGTGCTAAAACCTTCTGCAGTGCCACTGTTGGGCATTGACTCCTTGAATGTGCCACTGTGTGATTCCAGCTGTAAACTTAATTCATAGGAGGAATAATGAAGGTCAGGAAGGATTTGGCTGGAGGCTTGGTGTGCTGGCTGTTGGTTTTCAAGGTGAATATAAAGGCACAGCAAATTAACTTTCTTTTGTTTTACATAAGGAACTTTCAACTGAATTGAAAGAATTGAATGTTTCTGTAACTGAATTCATGGTCTGGACCCGTCTCTGAGTTTGATCAGTGCCATTGCAAATGGCTGGTTGCAACACTTTAATCATGGTGTCACTTAGAACTGTGGCTTTGCAAAGGGGGTCCTGGGACCTCAGGAAATTCCCAGCAGGGTAAAAGTGAGAGAATATTCTAGGATATGTCTGTTGGAGCTGGATGGAGTTTACTTATTGGTGCAAGCTAAACTGGTGTTATGCCCAGTAGGAAATGTATCCATGCCGTACCCATATGTTGTTTGGAGTGTTCCCGTGCAGGGAAAAGCAGTAGGGTCTCCAAGTGTGTGAAGGACAACCATATGGTTTTAACTTGGCAGGTTGCTCTGGTACAGACGAGTCTAATGAGGAGAAATTGGGGTATCTGGAAACAAGTAAAGAGATCTGTCAGTTTTGGATGTTACACCTCAGTGTGACTGAGCAAAATGCCAGCAGAGAGAGGCTCTGAGTAACTTAGAGCGTGGGCAAAATAGAGAGAAATCAGCTGCATAAACTAAACAACAGCTTTGAAACAAGCCCAGAGGTACAACAGGTGATCAGGCATAAAATTAACCCAGGAATAAGTAGGTTTCTGGCAACCCAAATGCACCATCACTGACCATTTCCAGACGAACACCGGAGGCTCTTTGCACACTGGAATATTCAGAGTGAAGATCAGGTGTTGCAGCCTCTGCAAAAGAGGAGGGAGGATTTTTTTTTTTCCCTTGAAGTTCTTATTGTGCCAAGTTCAATTTGGACGCCTGTAAATATTCAGGGTATCATTTCAAGCATTTAGAACGTGGGGGCCGGTCACTGTTCCTTGTGCACCCAGCGCTTGTTTGTTATCAGAAGTGTCAAACCCTCTGTGTGTTGTGCAGGAATAATCAGGGCGTGTGTTCAGTGACAACTTGTCTGGGCCAAGCGCCAGCAAAGACGTTCAGGCACGGTGACAACAAAGTGTTTGGGCCCTTCAGGGGGGAAAAAATATCTACTGAAGATGAACAAGCTGTATCAAACTTAAATGGGGAAGGGATGCAGTTGAATGCGGGATATCCATTATTGATGAGCCCCAGAGACACAACTGTGTGTTTGTCCCTGCAACACCTGTTCTTTTCCAAAGCCACACCCCTGTTTCCACCTGAAAGACTTTCAGATCTGTGTTTATTTCACTCAGTAGTTTTGTTTGCTTCTTGTTTTTTTTTTTTTTTTGATGCATTTTGCCCTTTCACCATTCAGCTGCAGATTTTCCAGGCAGGGTTTGTGGGCCTGATGTCTTACAAAAACGGGCAACTTGTGTTGTGTAAGTAGCATCTGATTCCCCCCCAACTCACCCCAAGGAATCTTCAGCTGGATTCAGGTTTTCAGGTAGAAATGATCCTACACGAAAAATGAGCAGGGAGAAGGCTTGTAGTAAACTTTTGCTATGCCATGCAGTGGATTGTTTGCAGAGTTTTATGCCTTGTCAGGACTTTCTAGTCAATGTAGAACAAACATGTAAAATACATGAATTATTGTACATAGTGTGAAGTGGGCTTGTTCAGGGTCTGTGGTATCTCCTTCCTGGACCTCTTGTCTATAAGAAAACCCTACTTTTTAATATGGAGATGAATATTTTTATCCCTTACTTCAGGTGAAGCAGAATCGAGCCCAGCTCTAGACTTAAAATAGGCACTGTTTTGATAGACTGTATTATTTCTGGTAAACTTCTAGTGGGTAACATTTTAGTACCCAGGTACGTATTTGTGCAATATTTGAAAAGTTAATAAATTCTAGTGCAAATCAGTGCTGCTGAAAGCCTAAGTAAATATTAAGATTTCCCTTTCATGAATAACTCCTGGCTAGGATATTATTTCTAATTCAAGAAACCACCCCTTTCATCTCCTACCTAAACACTTTTTATATTTGGATCAAGGTTATGTTTTACTACACACTGCACAAATGTTTCAGAAGATATAGTTTCTTCCCTGAGAAGCTGACAGTTTTCTCCATAAATCCAGTGTTGCTAGGTTTACAGAGAAATATTTACATGTTGAAGAGAACTTGAGTTGATCACAGATCACTGACATAGATAAGCTGTGGCACCAACAATAATAGTTGGTTTAATATCCCAGAATATTAATTGCCAAATAGAGACAGAGGTGGGGAGGGGGAAAGCATTTGATCTTTCTGGATCTAAAGGTGAGAACAGAGGGATTTAAGCCACCAGAGGAAATAATTGCAGGTTTTAACACCTGTGTAAGGGTTGAGTCCACTTTTTTTTTCTCCTCTGAGAAGTGTTATCACCAATGTTTCCTCTTGATTCATGAGAAGAGCAGAGTTTTTGTGGCCAGCAACCAGCACCTGTGTGTGGGTTATGATGCAGTGCACAGGTACAGCAAATGTAATTGTTTTCCCCTTAACACCTCTATTGACCATATCGATCTACACGAAAATTAGGTTTTCGAAAGTTCCAAGTGTGGTTTAATGTCACTGGAGTGAAATGGATCTTCTCCTGAAGCCCAGAGTGCTCAGTGACCATTTTGAGCAGGTTTGCCCTGTGGCAAGAACAGTTTCTGCGGTTCAGTCAGCGGTAAAATGACCGCTGGGGTAGGTGGGAGCTGCACAAATGCTATTTAGTGGTGCTGCCTCCCTTATCTTAAGAACAGTAAAGATCCTGGCAGGGAAAGGGAGTTGTCATGAACACAGATAGGTGGTTGAAAACAAGTGATCTCAGACAAACTGGCAGTTTATGAGATGTTTAGGTTGCATGTTATTTATTGTGGTTGCTTCTTTGATTTTGCAAGCTCCCATTCTGGGACAGAGTGTTTTAGGAGTGTCCTTCACTCAGGTTGGTGACAGGTAGTAATTCAGACAAAGGAATTAAACCTTGAATTCACATCTAAATTCCCACCTTCAGAAAACTAAAGTTACTGCATTTTTATCATTGTGGTGACACAAGTTTTAGGGTAAGTAAATCTGCTGACCCCTCCTCTCCTTGTGCTGTAGATACACCTGGAGAGATTAGAATCTAACCTGCAATAAATTATTCTGCATCTTCTACCCAAAATTCCCAAACACTTTGCAGGTACTAATGCAAGTTCACAGCACTCCTCTATAGCACTGGGAAAAACTGTAACTAGTATTTAATGTGGCAGGAACTCCTTTGTGCAGTTGATTTGCCAACAGGACAAGGTAAAGCAGCAGAGTGAGGATGTGGCCAAGTCCAGCCTAACTGGAGTTGTTTGGGCAGTTATTGGTGGTTTGGGTAACTGAGAGCTGGTAATGGCTGTGGAGGGAGTGCTAAAGTGAAGAGTTGGGTCTCTGCCACCCAGGCTTTAAAGCTCCCTTGTGTTTTATTTGCAATCCCAGGTGCCATCAGGGCACTACCTGAGGACAGTCCTGGTGTTTGTTCTATAGAGGTGATTTCATCCTGTGCAGATCAGGTGGATACAGAGCTATGGAGAAGGCAGAGGTAGGATTATGGTTGGGTCATCTCACGTTGTTCAGCTGCTTGGTAGTAGTTTTTCACATCATATGCCAGATAATCACACAACATAGTAAAGCACAGCTCAGAAATCCAGCAGGCAGGGCCCTTTGTGAAATCCCTTCATAAAAGGCTCGGTGATGAGACTGCTTGGGGGTTTTTTTTGTATTTTCTTTGGTGCCCAGGGTGAAGAATCTTCACCTCTGTGTTTATTTCACTGAGTAGTTTTGTTTGCTTCTCAATTTTGGATGAAAAAGACATGTCTGTTTTGCAGCAGAACAGGAAAAAATTGCCAGGGAGGCAAAGGGAGTTTCTTGGTTAGGACTTTAGAATTTGCATTTGAAAAAAAAGTCACAAGAATTTGAAAACTTCTCCAGGTTCCTTGAGCAGTGAATTGAGCAAAGAGTCTTCAAACAGGAGTTTCCACCCCTTTTGCAGTGCTTTTCCAACAGGCCAGTGAAAGCATTTCTTTTTTCTTGAAGTCGTTTCTGTTCCAGCCCTGGGACTGCAAGTCCTGTGTCGTATGGAAAAACACTTAACCAACAGTGTTTTGAATCCTTGGCAGGATTTGGGATTGGACTTAAAGGGACAGACAAGTTAACTCTGTTCTTACTTCACCCATTTTGGTTCACCCATCTCTGACCTTGGTGTCTGCCTTCATTCCCAGCTGGGCAATGAATGCGCAGATAAACTGCCTGGGGATGCAAAGTTTCAAGCTTGGCCATTCCCTTTGGATTTCCAGCTCCCTGTGGGAAGCTGCTGCTCTGTTCCAAAGGTGCTTCTGGGTGCATCCAGCCAGGGAAGCCCACGTGAGAGCTGGGACCCCTGAGCTCAGTGCTGGGAGCAGCCTGGGAAATCTTCAGGACATGGACACAACTCTGGGACTGCAGGAGGTATCACAGCCTGTGTCCTATTGCTCTGCCTGAAATGCATCCTTTGGGATTCTCTTTTGGTAGCAGATTTCTACAACTTTAGTTCTAGTTCTCGACACAAACCCTGAAGTTTTCCAAAAAATCCCAATTTGCTATTGTTCTTTCCTGAGGGGAATTGTTTTTCAGTGTATGTTTGCATACATTATAATTTACAGTTCCCTTGAAATGCTTCCTATTACCTTTCCCTTGGCAGGAAAAAGCAAACGTGCACTGCGTGGCACACCTTGCAAATTCTGTGTCTGTTCCTTGTCATTTTTTATCTACATATTTTACCTCCAAAAGTGTGAATTTTCGACTTTGCTCCCATAGCACAGCCTGGGTTTTCCCCCCTTGAAAACAGGACCTGAAGTTTCTTGACAATTGTCACTCAGATGAGTCACATTTTAATTAAAGTAGTGAAGGATCTGTACTTATCTGGTTAACTGCCCATTTTATTGGGCACTTAATTTAAGTCCCTAGAGAATCATAAGAAACTTGATTTAGCTTTTTTCCTCCAAAGCTTTGTAATGATTGTGACTTGGGACTCGTTGTTCTTGTTTCTTCTTTTAATTAAGGACTGAAAATATACACTGTCGTGAAACATCTGGCATGGCCTGTTCTCTCTTGCAAAGTAATTTGGTCTGGTATTTTGTGCTTTTTCAGCCATAAATAATTTAATGTCTCTCTGATATGCTGAACTCTGGGGGTTTATGTGCCAAATATTATCACCAACATTTAGAACAGAAACTTCAATAAAAGTTTTATGTTAATGTTCAGAAAACTTCTGGCCTTCGTTCACTGCAAGTTTCCAGTGATAATGGTTAGGGACTTCAGCCTAAATTTTCTTAAATTATCTGTTTATTCATTACAATATTTCATATTCTACGGGTGAGTGGCATATTTTATTCAAAACCAGCTTTTAACTACCTGCACTTCTGCACAGCAGCTGTTAAATGCGAATGTCTTACAGTAATTCCTGATGCCTCTTCTCACTTCACGTGAAAGGTCTGACAGGGGTTTGTACTTAAAAAGCAGGACTGTTATTATACTATTAAATGCTAACACTTGTAATTGGGACTTGACAGAAGCACGACTTGAGAGGTACAAGCAGTTTCTGGGTTGGAGTCACAAACTGCAGAGAGACAGCAATAATTTGAAGACAGTAAAAGGGTTTTACTGAATCTTAGGCAAAGCTCAGATTTCAGCTGAGAACTGCAGCCATTGGCTCAACTGGTGAGTTCCTCGTGAATAAACACGTGAACCGTCCAGCAATAACTGTGTTCTCTAAACGTCAACGAAGAGGGAAGCATTAGGGTCTTTATTCAAGTTTAAAGATGAAAATATCTAGTGAAGCCCCCTCAAACTGGGGCATGTGAACATGTTTGGTTTTCTGAAGGGCTGCTCAGACAGAAATGTTAATGTGAGAGTGGCTGTTTCTTGCTTTGGTTTTGTTACACTACTAGATAAGGGCTATTTTTGGTAAGAACATCGCATTATCCTGCAAGCTGTGGTACCTAGAGATGGCTGAATCCGCTGCACTCCAGGGCCTGTCTGCTGCCCTCCCTGTCTGAAGAGCTGCTCTCCCGACACAATGGTGCAATTTGGGGTGCCCTGAGTAGCTTAACGCAGAGCACTGGTACGGATACAATTGGTAAATAAGCCATGAGAGAAAAGCCAGGCAAATCCTCCCTCAGACCTTGTCAGCTTACAGAAAATGGGGCAATTTGCTGACAGATTCACAAACGGAGAGAAGAAAATACATTTGCCTGATGTATCTCACACTCTGAAGTCAGATGATGCCTTAAGGATCTTGGGGGTCATTTTGTGCAACCCTCAACAACAACAACAACTTTTCCAAGTCATCAGTGTCCCTCTGTTCACTTCCATAAACAGTTATGGAGGAACTGTGAGTTAAAGGAGAGGCAACAAGAGAAGGTTGGGGAATAGGGAAATCTTTAGTATTAAGTAGCTGGTGGTGTGACTGAATAAATACTTTCGTGGGTTGGATGCTGCTGAGAGCCACAAAGAGAGGAAACTAAGCTTTGAGAAGATGCTGCTGCTGGTTCTATTATATAGCATTTTGGGTTAAATAAAACACTCCTCTTAGACTGCATATGATGTTGAATATAATAATGCAAGTTTACGAGATTAGAGGAGAACACCAAAGAGCAGCTGCATGGTTTGCAGGCAGGGAGTTTGTTCTTTGTAGTTGTTACTAGAAGGCTGAATGCTCATGAAAGTAATAAGGATCTGCAGATCTGTATCCAACTAATATTCACCTGTGGAAGTGGAAATGGAAATGTGCTCAATTTCCAAACATATTGGAAATAGGAATTAAATCCTAGTGCTTGACATATTATTCTGGCATCAGATGAACTCTGCCTATAAACGAGAGTTTTGGGTATTTCTGTGATTGGTGGGACTTGTTTGCAAGAGCTTGGCTGGTGTTCAGCACAGGGGCTGAACCTAAATTGAAATTGATTTTAAATGTGAGACTTCTGCCTGTTTTAATTCTCCCTTTATTTTCTTGTTCTTTATAAATTGGCTGATGACCAACTAAGAAAAAAAAAGAGGAAAAAACTCTGCTGGGAAGCACAAATGTTCCAATCATTTGTGTGTTATCTCTTTGCAGCAGCATTTGTAGTGCAAAGGATAATCACAGAATCAGGGATCAGGGAGTAAGTGTGGCTAATGTTGGAATAAAATTGCTTTTCAAGCATTACTGTACAAAGTAGTGGATTTAGTGCTCTGAGAGCCCTGTTCCAGTTCAGTGGAATCCAGTCAGCATCTGTGGAACTGCCCTTAAGGTTTTTGTGCTATAAACAACTGGAAAAATAAACATGAGCAAAGAGTGGTTTGTGCAACTCAAAGAAAAAGGAAACTGTTCCCTGCGTTACTGAGGATGCAGCACCTTGGGGTGGGTGGGTGATTAAAGAAGCCACTTCTCTGCAGGTTAACAAGCACAGAGGGTCCCTTTAGCTGCTCTCAGGCATTTTTGGTATGTTCCATTTCATGTTTACTGCGGGTTTCTCTTTCTGATTAGATTTTTGATGTAGAAACACTTGCATTTCTTTGAACCTGGAAAAGGGATCCTTCTATTCCATGCTGATTAAATATTTGCCTGTGTCAGTAGAGTAATAAAAGAAGCCTGTTCTGAAAGTTTTTAAAGCAAAAAAACATTGCACATCATAAATGGGGAATGAATGAAGACTTCACAGGCAGCTGAAAGAAGGCAACTATATTTTGCACAATTAGAAGTTTAGGAAAGCCTCTGCACTTGCTGGGGATGGTCAGGAACTCACAGGTGTCACCACGGTGAGTTTACCAGATTGTGCATTTCTTGTGGTTTTTGTGTGTCCATGGAAATGAAGAACGTGTCATTTTCTGTTCAGCTGACAAGCACCTCATGTAAATGGGATTCACAAGAGTTTTACAGTTGTGCAACGAAATAGATACAGGCCAGGGAAATGTTTGAGGCTGCTGAGCTGCCATGATGTGTTTGTGGCACATTTCCTGTGCAGACAGGCTCCCTCCCTGTGCTTGTGCTGCTGCTTTCTGTTTATTGGCATCTTTGGCAAGCAGCTCCTGCACTGCAGCCAGAGGAGCCCATGCTGAGAAAGGAGGCTGAAAGGAATGGAAAAACAAGTAACTCCAGTCATGGGCTGCACAAACTTTAACAACTCCAACTGAGTTAGATCATCAGAGAACTAATTAGTGCAGTATCTGTGCTCTCAGATGCACTTATTTCAGTTTAAGGTGGACAAAGGGCTGGTTTGTGCTAATTCTTTTGGGGTCTAAGTTAGTACTTTTTAAGCTCACACCAGTTCACTTCAGCAGTTTAGTACTACGCAGTTGCCAGCAAGATAAATTTTTTTTTTTTTTTCTTCCCCCCCCCCCCCCCCCCCCGCCTCAAATTGTGCCATTGGATCTTTAACTTCTGCCAAGGCTTTGACAAGACAGGCATGTGCAACATCAATTTGGCATCATGTCTGCCAGGATGATGCTGTAAAGGCTGGACAGGGATTTTTATCAGTTCTTGAAAGTGCCATGTCAGGGAGAAAAAGAAGGGAATATGACAAAATAGAGGTCATAAATGATTTGAACAGATTAAATTGTGGTAGAAGACAAAATGGAAAAAAAAAAATGTATCCTGATAGCTCTGTTGGAGTGGCAACTACAAATCTCAGCTACATGATGAGGGAGTGGACTTGTTAGGTTCTCTACACAGAGAGGTATCTGAAGACAATCCTTTGGTAGTAGAAGAAGAAAGGCCCAGAAGTGAAGCAGTTTCCACAGAACCAAAACATATTAGAAAATATTTTCATTTAGAGACATAGGACACATGTAATTTGTGATATTATAGAAATCAAATAGAAAAGAGAACTTAGGTTTCTGAATGTCTCTCTAGCATTCTGCTAATTCATATATCCAAGCATTAACGGTTATGTATAAAACTCTCTCTGTATTTATCTCAATCAAGTTTTGATTTCCTAAGAATTCAAGACTTTCTCAAAACTCTAAACATATTTCCTTATATTTATGCCAGCAGCAAAATCAAATATCTGTAAATATATTCACCTTGAAATTTCTTTGTAATAAATACATCATGGGACCTGTTTTACAGTAACTCAGAAGTTTATTTGATTCCCACTGACACTGATTTTTAGCATCAAATTATAGTCCTTATTCACCAGATATTGACTCTAATATTTCTTGATTTTTCAGTCATTGAAGAAGGATAAAAGGTCACAGGAGATGTATGAAATGATCTGATTGACTTATGACGAGGGATGGGTCATTCAAAAGACAAAAAATCATGTGTTCTGATATTCTGGTATATGTCCAGCTTGAGTAACTTCACAATAATTCCTCCTACAGCTCAATGATAATAAACTGCACCCTGGGATGGGAAGAGTATTCACACAAATGCTCTGAGTTTACCAAGGAACACTTGTTCTATTTGTATGAACAAATATTTTGATAATTTGAGGAATAAAAAAGTTAGGAAGCAAATAAATGTCAAGTGAATTTCAATACTGAATTGAAAACTTATAGAAAAATCAATAATTATATATTTTAAAAGTTGTCTTTCCACTGGCATATATCAGTAATTTGTTCTACGGCTAAAGAAAACTCACATATGAATTGTGGATCTGAGGAACATGTTGTAGTCCAAGAAACATTAGGAGCTTATAACTAGTGAATGTGGCAAAGTTGTGTTCTTTCTAATAAAGGGATATATTAGTATTTAGCCACTTGGTATGGAGTTAAAATCAGATCTCAGGCTTTATTCCTGGAGTGTACTGCACAAGCTGGAGTGCAAACATCAGCAGCAAGACGGATAACAAATGGCTAACCAGTTTCCTGGGATTCCAAATGCCTAGGAGAGCTGAGGAATGAAAAGGTGTTAGGTGAAATTTTTGAAATTAAGCAGAAAATGAGAAACAACCACTTCTGGGACTTGAAGGTCTAGGTTAGGTCTTCTGTACAAAGCCTTTTTTTCCCCCTGCTCTTGATACTGAGAAAAAAGAAACTTATTACAGAGAGAACAAAAAAACCCTCCTAGGAACCAGGTTTATTTTCGGTGCAATTTTTCTAATCCAGAAAACTATGCCATATTAGGGACAAGTTTCACCTTTGTGCCAAAAGGAGGTGAGATTCTTATAAATATAAAAAGACCCCCATGTGTATAAGGAAGTTTATTGACCTTGTAGTAGTTTCTAGATTCTGTATATTTGGATGATGTAATTTATTAGCAGAAACAACATTCAATTAATTAGATAGTGACAAAACTATCTATAAATAACAATATATCTTTTCTGTTACTGGAAGCACATAATATTCTTTCTTGCTCAGCATAAGTTCAAGAAACAGGAGAAACCGTACCAAATTTAGAAAAGTATAAAATTAAACAGTGGCTGCCACAGAGGTTTTTTATCCTTTATTTGGAGGGGGTTTCTCTGGCATAAACAAACGGACTCTTTCTCACCTCTAGTGCTGAAAGGAAGGATGCAAAAGGATGATTGAGACCTGAAGCAAGTGAGTGGTTCTGCTCACTTGCAGTTTTCTGATGATCCCAGAAAATTGGTGTTAATTTCTTTCATAGTTATTAAAAAATCAACTATTCATTGCAATGGTTTGTTAAGTGAATTCTCTGTGTAGTCCTAAAGGGGTTTGTTTTGTTTGTTTGTTTGTTTTTGTTAGTTTTGTGGGGGTTTGTTTGTGGTTTTTTGTTTGTTTTTTGATTTTTTTTTGTGTTTGGGTTTTTACACTGTTCATTTAGAGTTTAGATACTAAATCCTGTCACATTTTCTATTTCAGTAGATCATAAAAAACAGAGTATAGAAATATAGAGTGAAGAATGAGAATTAGCTTTATTTGGCTATTCCAGGGCAGAATTTGTTAATATCCTTTGTGTGATACTAAGCCCCAACTTGTCTTGAGGCTCAGCTATGCAAAGTACTTGAAATCCATGGCAATAAACAATCCATTTCTGCTGTTAAACAAAGCTGTTGAAAATATCACTCTGTGGTGGCTGAGTGGAATAGGGAATTTGGGGATAGGATCTGTTGTATGTTTGTTGATTGTAAAATATATCTATCTACAGCTGAGCTGGCTGTTTAGGCTTCCACTGTGGTCAGTGTAGCCTAATCAATATAGTCAATGGAGTTTAATGTGATTAATTTGGACACATGTGTTTATTTTAGGGTGAGATAAACTTCTCAGACCTCAATTCTGTTGAGTTTATTGACTAGCTCCCCACAGACTTGAAAAAGAAACTCAGAATAATTTGGTTTCATGCCTCAACATCGAAGAAATCCATGGGTAGTTAAATGAACCCCGGAATTTGTGATGCTCATAATCACAGAGCACATAAACTTTATCAGGCAGGTCTTCTGAATTACAAAGTAAAGATTTCTCCTTTTGAATTGTGCTAGTTCTGGCATGATAAATAATTGGCAGTGGGAAAAAAAAAAAGAAGTAAAAAAAAAAAATGAAAAAGAAATTCTTCTCTATAAAACTGGAACATTTGAAAAAATAAAGGAAAAGAAGGGTCTTCATGACAAAGCTTGAGTGTGTAAACATCTTACCTCTTACAGAATTATACAGTGCCCATGCAGATTTCCTGAGTGCTTAACCTTGACTTATGCATAATTTCAACACTTCTTGGGACACAGAATATGCACCATGTCACCACAGGCTACTCCTGTCTCCTTCCAGCAGGCATTGCTATTTCGAATCAAGGGAAATAAGAATGGCTGGGAGCAGTCTGTGCTGAGCAGAAGATAGAAATAAGGTTTTTCCAGGGTTATGTTCCCAAGATAAAATCTGCCCCAGTCTCTGTAATTTCTTGGGACAGAGGATGTCAAAATATAGGTCACAAAAAGACCTTTTTTCTGCTTAAGTTAATTTTTTTATTCTCCCTCTACGTCCTCTGTCTGTTACAAGAAACGCTCACTCTCACTGCATTTTCTTTATTTCTTTCATATTATTATGTGTCAGTCATTTCTTCCATCTGAACACTCTCAGTCTCCTTAACCTCTCCTGGCATTGAAATCATCCTGCAACTTTGATCATGTGTTATCTTTGTCTATATATACATTTTTTTACAGTTTCATTATATTCTTTACAATAAAATAACAAATACACAGTTCCCTAACAAGCAATAAACTGAAGGATAAGTGTTTATTTAGAAACTGATCCCACAATTCCTAATAGAGAATCCAGCTCGTGGTACAGAGCACTGATTTGGAGGTTCACAGATTTCCAAATTACCTGGGTCTGAGTAGGACCTGATTTCTTCCACCTGAGGCTCAAGGCTGCCAGAAACACACCTGAGCTTTCCCAGTTCCTCTTCTGTGGGACTCTGCTGTCATGACCTTGAAAACAGTGGAAAAAGTAGTCCAAGCCTCCATCAGAGGACACTTTCAAACCAGCTTTCAAATAAGGATTTACTTCTCTGCGTAAAGGAAAGAGTAAAGAGAAGAGTTGCAGGGTTTCCAAGAACTCCAGCTCCTCTTGAGTTTGTTAAACAGATGAGCAAAATCTATGAATTGGTTTCCCTTTTCAGATCATCCCAGATTTGTTCAGTGTGGCTGGTAGAAAATGCATGCTTTAATGCATTTGTCCTATTCTGGATAGCTCTTTCTTTTCCAATAATTGTGTAGTTTCTTTGGCTAAGAGCATTTAAGTGTCTTCCTATATACCACTTGTTATCCCTCAGCTCCTCAGCTCTTTTTTGAACTTTATGTCTCTGATTTTTCTTAGAAAATTTGTTGATAACAATGTCATATCTGTTCAAAACCTTGCTGTCCCACCCATGTAGAACGTGGCACGGATGGGCCCTGCTCCAGGATTTGTTGCCTATTCCTATTACAAAATAAAGAGTTCATCTCCTGCTCATAACATTAATCACAACTGTCACCCTACATGTCAGCTGAGATATTTATTCTGAATTTTATAAGAAAGACAAAAAAAGGCAAAGTAGGCATAAAAGCTTGGCTTCTAAAATGCCAGTCTCCTGTTGTGAGTTTCAAGCCATTTAGACTGAATTTATTGAAAGAACATCCATTCAAACAGAAAGAATTTTAAAGACGTGACCTTTCGCGTGAAACAAAAGTGTAAAAAATGAATAATTATTATATAACCAGAAAAAAACCCACTCTTTTCCTTCTCAATATCATTTTTATGATTTACTTCAGTGTAAAAATTCCTCCTGAAGGTGCTTAACTCTATGTTATCTTCATTAAGCTTGTTTCATAGATATGTCATCTCTAACTCCTTAACATACACACACATGATAATATCACAGTCCTTTGTAAGAAAACTCCACTCAGCCTGGCCCCCTACACCTCTTGGATACTCATTTCTCTGTTTTCCTGCCTTCTTTTGTGATTCCTCCAGAGGATCTGACATGAGTTTTTCAAAACTTTGCGTTCAGTGGCTGCTTCTCTGGGCATGTTCTCAGGCACACGGTGTGAGTCTTGGGGCCAGGATGATCCTTGTGGGTCCCTTCCAACTCAGGTTATTCAATGATTCTATGAAATATCACACAGGACTAACCTTGACAGAAACAGAGGCAATATGTTCCTATCAGAGAACATAATCACGCCATTAAACTATTCAGGAGCCATTCCTCCAGACTTAGCTTGACGCTGTGTCTGTTCATTTGCCTCTCCTTTGGTACTCCTGGATTATAATTGCCAGAGCTAACAATAAGCAATTGGAAGACAAAAAACCTTCCTCTGACATTGAAATTCTGAAGCAGGGAGACAGCAGCAGTGAGCAGCAATTGCCTGCTTTCCCTCTTTTCCCTGCGTTTTATTTATGTTTCTAACTTGAAGTATCTTAATTGTCCATCTGCCAATTTCATAGCAGCTGACATCTTCTTCTTAAGCGAGACACACTCTCGATCTTTGCTGGGAAGACTGGTTAGAAAGCACACCAAAAATAAAAAGGATCAGAGGATGGATTGCCACGCCAGCATACGTTTTCAGCTCTCATTTATGGCCCTTCTTGATCCAGCTTCGGTTTGGGGGAGGGAAATGGGTGTAGCGCTGCTTTAAAAGCCGTAACCTTTGGAATTAAAACGAGTTCTCAGCACAAACTGAGCAATAAAAAAGCAATCATATCACCAGGCTGCTGGCCCTTATTATTTTAGCATCAGTGTGATGGGCTTTAAAAGCTTTAGACATGCTGGGAAAGTTAAATACACGTGTTCCATTTAAAACTGACCAGCATTTAAATACGCAGACACCTGCCACGACAGGCAGCCAAGGGATTGCTCTTTCATTTTATAAATGGAATAAAACTGCTCAGTAGAATGGCATGACATCTGTGTGGATATTTGTTTAGTTGCTACTGGTGTACTTAAAGTGAGGGATTTAGAGTATTAGGCTCAGACAGCATACTGCAAGCTCCACTTCCCCACAGCGATTTCTCTATTCAGTGCAAGATTTAAGTAGTTGAACAAAGTGATCCTTTTGTCTAGCATAAAATAAAGAAGTATGTAGGGGTGAGGTGGCTTGTCTTCTCATTTTCCCTTCCTACGAGAAAACTATTAGGTTTGCCAGCAGCAGCAGCTTGTACAATGCATGCACCCTTGAGATGTTGGCACTAAGACTGGTGGGGGGAAAAGAAGGAGATGGTTTTATTCACTGGGCAAACGGAACAAAAATTCTGCTTATCTGAGGGTTTCAACAGAAAAACTCGTCTCTAATTAATTTTGGGGTGGCTTAATCCTGTTTAATATTCATATTCAAATTAATTTTGAACTGAAAACATGCATTGCATTGAAACAAGTAAATACTTTGAAAACACCAGAACTAAATATTCAGATTTTCCAGATATTTCCTTCCTTAGATTCACACACAACCACCATGTCCTCCCCATCCTGTCCCCTGTGGCATGAATTTCAGCATAGTTTCAGCTTTCCCAAGTGTGCTTAGGGATGAAGAGATGCTGAACTTACTACATACTGAAAGTGTTTTGCTCATAGCTATCTTTTTTCCCCATGATGGAATGAAAACACAAAAAATAATATAGATTACTGCCAGTTGCAAGAATTGTTATAGAAATCATCTTCTGTCCTTTTCCATATTTTTTAGTTTGGGAGTTTTTTTTTGATTGGTTTTGGTTTTTGAGGGTTTTTTCCCCTATTGGTTCTTTGCCCTCCACTAACGCAAAGCAATTTTTAGGGCTGGTACTTGATGTTTTGTGCAACATTCCTCATTTCAATGTCTTGATGTTAGCTCTCCCTTTTCTTTCCTTTTTTATTGGCAGTTATTTATGCTGACATGAAAAACAATAACAATGAAGGAATAATTTACACTAAAGGACTGAGATCTTCTTTTAATTTTTCTGCATGAATAATTTGTCAGTGTCTCATTTCTGACCCTCTGTAAAAGGTGTTGCATTTATTGTTTTACAAAGTAGTAAAACCATTAAAGCCAGTTTTGGTGATCTTTTTTCCGTATTGCTTGTTTTTCTTTTCCACTCTGATAAAAGAATCATCTGTAAAAAGACCATCTTCAAATTGCTGCAGTAATCCCAAGGTGAAAAAAAACCAATCCCCTTTGTGTTCTGTGTTGCTGTTAAGATAATTTAAAGAATAAACCACAAAGAGTTAATGAATCCTATGTCTTTAAACAC
Source organism: Pseudotriccus pelzelni (assembly GCA_035584735.1). NCBI lineage: Eukaryota > Metazoa > Chordata > Aves > Passeriformes > Tyrannidae > Pseudotriccus > Pseudotriccus pelzelni. The sequence continues at coordinate 13,392,352 of JAWMRA010000050.1, read as the reverse complement.
TATTTTGTATCCTTGGAGTATTATACAGTAGAAATGTGAAGACAAGTGATTGTGCTTCATTTTGATTCTGCTTGACAACATTTTTCATGTCATGAAAGCAAAAGAGTGCTTCTTTATACTCCATGGATCCTTTCTGAGAGTGTAACTCCCTACACTGGCTTTTATCTTCCAGAAAGGAATATGTAGAATTTATATTAAAAATGAATTCCATAACTGTCTGGCAAAGACAAAGAATCAAAACTGGAAGAAAGATTTAAGGAAAAAAACCACTATCTCTATTATGTACATACTTGCCCATTACTTCAGTGTCTGATCATCGCTTGAGATTAATGTTTTAATACTACTTGAAGGAATATTTAAGAGACAGGGAACCAAGAAAAATGCAAAAGTTTGATTTCATTATAGAGTTAGTTAGGGAGCCCTTTATCTGTGCTTGAATATCCAATACCACCTCACTCCCTACAAACCCTTCCAGGACTCTTTGACAGTTTTCCATTCTTCCCTGAGTCACCTGGGGCTCCATCACAGAAATGTGAGATGAGACGGCATCAGACTTTCTGAGCTGCTGGTGATGTCCTGGAGGACCGTCCCCTTCTGAACATTTTAAACTCTTTCCTCAGGAAGAAAACTTGAATGGAAGCAAAAATCATTCTCTAGCTCATGACTGTGTCAGTGAATCCAAGGTACAAGAATCACTGGAGCCATGGAAGCTACAGGAGAGTTAAAAGCATCCAGCAAAAGTGCAGGTAAGCCCTGAAGTAAGGTAGGCACTAGGAGACCTCCTGGGCAAAGAAAGTCAGTGGAAAAGCAAAGTTAAAACAAGGCAGAGCAGGAAACCACCTTGCTCTGTATCCTCCTTGCCTGTGTTCTCCATGGCCAATCTCACTTCTGATGAGTGTGGGTTTTTTTCAAGATTTATCCTTGGTTTGATAACTTACACAAATCATGGAAAAAATATAGCGTGGCTCTGTTTTTTTCTGCCTGTTAGATTTTATGGAACACACAGCAAGTGTTTTTGATAATTCGTTTTTCTCATCTGAGAGCAAGATATCTTAGGAATACAGTGAAAATGTTTTTCTTTTTAGGTTTTCTGGCTAGGATTTATTGATGGCAAAAATCTAAACGGAAGCTTCAGCACCCTTTTGGGGGCTTCTTTAGGTGTGAACTTGCAAACACTCTGAAAGGTGTTTTTTTTTCCTCAGGAACTGGGGAAAATCATATCAGTATGAGTAACTAGAACACACATCCAATGTTTTCTGGGATGTTTTTCCATGTAAACAAGCACATCGATACTGACTTGAAGAATATATCCATTCATATTTTAGTTCAAAAATGCAGCAACAGTTAGTGATCAGTATTGGGTCTGACTGTGATGGAGTTAGTTTTTCCCGTGGCAGCCTCACAGTGCTGTGCTAGTTTCTTAGCTAGAAAAGTGCTGATAACACCCCAGTGGTTTCGCTACCGCTGAGCATCCCTGGAACAACATCAAGGCTTTCTCCAACCTCAATCTGCATCCAAAGACATATAGGCTGGGAGTGAGCAATAGGTTGAGAAGGGACACAGCCGGGAAGCAAACCCAAACTGACTGAAGGGATAGCCCACACCAAGTGTTCTTGTGCTCAGCAGTGAAAGCTAAGAGAAAGGAGGAGGATGAAGGGCAGCATTCATTACTAAAGTGTTTGTCTTCTGGGAGTTGCCACTATGTGTATTAAGATCCCAGTCCCCAGAAATAGCTGGACATTGACTACTGAGAGGAAGTAGAGTTAATTGTGTTTGTTTGTTTTCCTTTGTTTTTATTCATGGCCTTTACCTTACTAAACCCACAAATTTTTTCATCTTACTTTATTCCCCTTGTCCCACTGAGGAGAGGGATTGAAACAGCAGCTTGGTGGGCATGTTATGGTCAGACATGGTCAACCCACCACAATCCCAGACAAAACAGGAGCATAAAATTATTGTTCTATATCAGCCTAGTTTTAGTGATTTAAGAAGTTGAAATGAGACAAATGGAAAGAAATTCCTAGTGTGCTAATATTTCATCTACAAAGTAGACAGCAAGCAGAGAATTGCACAGATAGCCTTGTCAGTTCCTGGTATCCCATGACACACTATCATTAGCTGTTCAGACAGACTGACTGTGATGTGTGCCACTTCCACTGCTGTAACATCAGCCAAAATGTTGTGCTGTCTTTTTGAGTCTTATTTTATACCAGTACAGACCAGGGCAAAACCTGAACATAGACTATGATGTTTATGTTATTCAGTATTCAGATGTATGTATATAAGGTTGGTGAAAATTACACTCAGGATCATAGGATGTTCTATATTAATAGAGAGGTAAATCCAGGGCTCAGAAGCTTCTGGGTCAAATTTTCTCTTGAAATATTTCTTCCGAATTTTTTACTGAACATAAATGCTCCAGTCCCAGCTTCATAGTTTAGAACTTTTTTGTTCCTCATAAGCTGGCAATGGAAACTCCTTTCAATTCTGCTGTTGTTTTCGTGTTCTACCTTATTTTAGAAAATTTATTGGAACAAAACCTTACATCCTTTGTCTCTGCCTTCTCTGAATGTGTTCTGAGTACATTTCCTTCCTCTCCTGTCTCCATCCCCACTCTTTGTTTACAAATCAAAGGGAAGATTTTTTTCTCAGCATCTTTCCAGTGCCGATTTTTTTCCTTATATCCCATTTGTTTATCCAGTGTACACTCTGTAGCCACACAGACACGGAATGAGCTGTAATGTAATGCAGTGAGGACTTGGTAATTGCTTCCTCGTGGAGGGCTCAGGGATTTTCAACACAATAACCCACACCAGTGCAAGGTAAAGGTGCTCTTGTACTTCTGTGTGAACATATACCCTATGCTTAAACTTCATTAAATGAGTAGAAAAACTGTCATCTGAGAACAGGAAGCACAACAGTCCAAAAAAAAAGGCAGAGGCACAGTCTGCAGGACTGCTCCAAAGCCACAGAGATTAATGAAAAGACTTCTGTGTGCATGAGATCAGGCATAACCTAGTGAATAGCTGTGAGGTATATTTAATGCTGCCAGCACAGCTGCAAGAAGAACACACACAAAAAGTAAATAATGAAGAGAGAGTATTTTCAGCCTGGCATCTGGGTCTTTTGACTGCCATTTTGAACAGGAGGTGGGAGGAGCCTTGCAAAATGTGATGATAATTGGCCTCTTCCTGCCCCATTGAAGGCCATCTCAAGGCTTTAAACATCTCTTTTTTCTTTTTCTTTCTTTTTTTTTTCTTTTTTAATTTTATTTTCATTTGCAGCCAGATGAATGCAAGTAGCATCCATAATAGAACTTGAGACCTCCAGCTCTAGAAACAGAGGTCATCTCCCAAATAGCAAAGCAGTGTCCCTTAGTTCTGCAAAAAAAAAAAAAGTGATGTGCTCATGAACACAGCTTTTATATTCCATCATGAAGAAGATGTCAAATTAGTAAAGATCAATATCAAGCTTAATCCAACTCACCTGTAGATCCAAATTTTTTAGCTTAGATTCCATTATACTGTACAAAAAATAAACTCATATATATCTAGTCCCTAGGGAAATTGGAGCAGGAACTCAGCCAAAAAGGCACAATGTTAGTGTTTGCCCACCATTTGACAGCCTGCTCCAAGAGCCATCATTTAAAACAATATAAAATAGCTAGCCATAAAAAAAATCTTACAATACAGCCCGTACTTCTGCACCTCGTTTTCAGTTACATATGTCACAGAAAGGAACAACATATTTCAAGCAGCTTTCAAAAGCCTAAAATTGGATTTAATTGAGTATTTAAATTTAGATTGAATTGGACAATGTTACTAACTGAATTTCAAAATTTTAGGAGGAATTGTCTTTCTATCAGAGACACCATAGGCAAGGACTGTTTTACTAACTGTAAACTAACTGTTTTAGTGCTGTTTCAACTTAAAATGTTTGTATTAAGTCACCTGGGACTTATACCTAACTGTTGTGACTTTTCAAATATCATGGAGAGGGGCTTGGCAACTACCTGAGGCAATTCCTTCAGGTCTCTGGGATGCATCTCATTGGGTCTGATGAACTTATGTATGATCAGGTTCTTCAGGTTGTCCTGAACGTGATCTTTGTCTAAAGGTGTCCCAAGTGGTTTTGGTGCATTGCATGAAAATGCCATGTGTTGCCAGAGAAGGGTGATACACTGTGACTGAATGGCAGAAACCTGGACTGCTTGAAAAGCTAATACTTCGATGCCTTCAAAGCATGATTCAAAAAAGTCAACAAATAAACAACAAAAAAACACTTTAAAGGTCTGTTTTCCTGCCCTGCATCTCTGCAAGTCACTGTGTAAAGCTCTCTCCCCAGGACGGTCAGCTACGTGGGCAAGAAGCCCTCAGGGCTGGTACCTGCCTAGTGAAATATATTTAGGTGTTTTTAACACTTAAGAAGTGTTAAAGAGTTCTGTGGTCCGTCTAAGGCCATTTAATTGAGCTTGAATAGACATGTCTCTGCCAGGGAGCAACAACCCAGTAATTTGGATTTGGGAGATTGGCTGTGCTGAAAGTCACTGCTCAGAATTGTTCTCCTTTGCATAGTTTTCAGACAAAAAAAAAAAAAAAAAATTAAGCCTAAACATTCTTGTGGAACAGAACCAGCCATTTACCTTAAAGAAGGTGAAAGAGCTCAGCCAAGAGTCATTCCCAGGAAGGGCTCTGAGATACTTCTCTTCCATAGGATCTTCCTTGTTGCTTGCTTTGCATTTTCAATTAGGCCCTAATTCCAGAGCCCTTATTCATGGGGGTATTCTCATTACAAGAAGAGACTGGAAGAGCACAGGTTGTTTAGTCTAGCCAAACAAAGGCTGAGAAGAGATGTGATTGCTCTCTATAAATACATCATGGGGTAAACACAGGAGAAGGAGAAGCACTATTTAAGTTAAAGGACAATGTTGTCATAAGAACAAATGGGAATTAACTGGCTATGAATAAATTTAGGCTGGAAATTAGAAGGTTTTAGTCATAAGACCAATGAAGTTTTGGAACAGAATGGGTAAGAAGAGAGCGACAGAAGAGGAAAATAACCTATTTTCAAGAAAAAGCTAATTCAGGTTATGAGAAATTTATGATGGTAGTGCTGTGATTGCATACTTCATGCAGCAGTTTTATACTTGCAATTTTATACTCTTAGACTTTTTAATAAAAAAAAAAGTATTTTAAATTTTAATGCTTATTAATAATCTAAAGTTTAAACTGTATTAGAAAACTCTGCCTGACATATATAGCTGGAACTGGTGCTAATACATGCAGTGATATCTTCTTCCAAATAGGCCTCATTAATTGTCCAGGAACAAAGGATTAATCTGGATTATCTAGAGATCAAGAGAGACTACATCTCAAAAGTGTTCAGAACAGCATTTAGCTGATATCAGTACATTTTTTTGCACAATTCAGTGCAAAATGAAAGTATACGTTAGGAGTCAAAAGGGATTTAACTTTCAAGAGAAGAAGAAAATGGAGGCAACAATAAAAAGCAAAATGGAAAGTTGCAGAGGGACAGGCATTCACACAGTTTGTGGACAAAGCAATTCACTCTGATGAATTGCACTTCACAAAACACACAGCTGTGGTCATCACAGTGTTGCAGTTGAGATGAAATGATGTCTCTTCTTTTTTTTCTTGCTTTTTTTTTTTCTTTAATTTTGACTGTGTGCTACCTCAGACACCTTTCTGTCCAAATACACAGTTTGGATATCAGAGGCACCTTTGTCTGTCTGCATCTGTGTCCATGTTTGTGTACGTACTTTAAAAAGTATGTGGTGAAGTCTAGAGACAGAAAAGTGCTGTGTGGACAGTCAGAGGGTTCATCTTGGTTCATGTGCAGGTCTGGCAGACAATCATATGTAACAGCACTGTACTGGCCTCTCGGAAGCACATATTAAACATTTACCACAGGAAATGGAAAGGTTTCCAAGTGTCACAGAGCTAGGGAAATCAGGTATTTAATTCACAGGTTTTTGTATGCTCTTACTGGTTGATAAAACATAGAGTCACACCTACAGATGTTTACATGGTCACCCTCACATCTCCACTGGCTGTCCTGTTTGTGGCTCTGTGGTGGATTACAGTTACTAAACATTCCAGGATAGAGTTACTCTTCTTATTCTGCTCTTCCACATTTTCCTGCAGTTTGTGGTCCTGGTAGATGTTTGGATCTCCTGTGCATCAGCGAAATAAATAAATAAATAAAAAGCTAACAACAGGTGGGGAGAATAAGCCCGACAAAAACATCTAAAGGAAGGATCAGCTTTTTTCCCAGGCTCATCTGTTCCCTGCATGTGGGTTTTGGGAGTAGATGATGAATTAATATGGACCAAAAATCTTTCCTAACCTTAAAAAAAAAAAAAAAAGTATGTACTTTCACTAAGAACTGTTTGTTCAGAAAAAAATCCAATCATAAATTGAACTTTATTTATACATGATTGGAGACGTTCAGCAAAATACTTAAATCTTAAAACAAATCTTCTGTGTAATCAGAACGTAGGGAGATTACTTTGGCAAAGTCTTTGAGCTGTTTAGGAGAGGAGTAAAAATATAGACTCTATGTGATTTATTCATTCACTAAAGCAGCATACGAAGATTGCCTGAAATCCGACATCACTTACATAACTGGCACATTTAAAGATAGTATTTTTTATTTGAAAATTATATGGTGTAAATTATGCATTCATACAAATACTACACTTCAAAGGACAAATAGTGTGACAGATGTCAACACTGAAAGCAGCGCTGTGAGCAAAAGAAACTTCTTAATATTTTCTGTCCATTTGTAGAAAAGTGTTTTCGAGTCTGTATTGGTGCTCATAGTAACATGCAAAGAAAAAGTAAAAAGGTATGTAAAAAGAACATGGATTAAAGCCACGATAAGAATTTAAAATTACTGTGGAGCCTGCTTGGATATATGAGAAGGGTTTGGGGGTTCAAATTCTAGAAACTCATCATTGGAATTCCTCTTGGACTTGTCAGATCTCAGTCTTACACTCTCCCCCAGTGCATGTATTCACATCACACCGTTCTGCTGTGGGGGTGATTGCTGGATAAACTACAAAGGGAAAAGATAGATGCTCCTGTAGTAAAAATCCAGATTAAATGCTTTTCTGCAAGGTATCACATGTCTTTTGGGATGAATATGTGTAAATAGGTGACATTTAATTGTCCAGAATAAACATGAGATCATATTAGAAGACCTGTAGGTTAAAAAAATGCCATAGCTTTAAAATCCTGCCAATCTCCAGTGAAAAAACACTTATGTAAGAGAGGAGAAAGAGATAAGACCAAAATAAATTATTCATTACTTTATATGCAGCTGCAGTCACAAATTTACATTCCTATAGGTGGTATAGTAGATATAGTTTTTAAAAAGGGAGTTCATTGGTCTAAGTCATTTCTTAAAGGAATAAAGATCGTAGCTAGTAATTTATCTATTAAAACCAAGTTTTGCTAATTATACAGATAAGCACTTGTGACTGTTTACCCTCTTTCCTCTGGGTATTTTCAAGGCATTTATCCATCTGTAAGTGAATGAGTTGTACAGTAAATATATCTTGTGGTGCTATTGCAGTAACAAATGCTTCCAAAAGTGACTGTTACTTCCAAATAAAAGGGGAAAAGGAACCTTAAATTGTGCTGTTGATTCAAAACCATCTCCAAAATGCAAAATGACAGCTCTTTAATACCACTTAAAAATGATGCAAAAAGAGGTTCATAAAAATTGAAGGAAAAAAAAAACCCTTCTTCAATAGAAATTAGCAGACAAATTCTTAAAAAGCAGGAGCTAAAATTTTTAGTCACAGTCTTAGATCCAAAGCCAGCCTGTGAGTCAAGGTGTGACCCATGATCCTAATGTGGGTTTTTCCTCCTGGCACCTCATCTGACATCTCTGTCACTGGATAAACTATTTTTACTGTGTGAAAAAGGAAACAAAGAGTCACAGATGAAAACAACAAGAGTCATACGTTAGCATTTCTACTTCCAAAAAGCTTTGGAATCTTGTCCTGCTCTTCAGCAAACAGCATGTCTCATCTTACTAAGAAGATAATATGAAAGCTGGCTGGAAAACAACATTTCTGTGCCATGAAACAGTGACAATTGTTTTCAGCCTTAAATCAAGACAATGAAAGCTTTGAACATGGGTCACCCATCACCTAGGAAAGTGCTTGTAATATCACACTATTTAGGAAGTAGATTCACTTCCAGATCTTTATTGTGATGATCTTAAGAAATGCTTGTAAGAAAACTTGCCTGAATTTCTGTGATTTTTTTTTCCCGCTGGAAGGTTTCTGACTGGCTTTAATTCTAATTCCCAGAAACAACAGTCTCCTGTCTCAGATGAATTCATGGAGTCTGCTGAAGTGTCACCACTGAAGGGTAGAGGTGCAGGGAGTTTTGGCTCCTTTTTCTTTCCAGACAGAAAGCAGACAAACAAAGCAGGCGATCTTTCAAGATCTGCCGTATCTTCTTTGAGGATATGATTTAGTGGTGAACATGGAGTCGTGCTGGGTTGATGGTTGAACTTGCTGATCTTAGAGGTCCTTTCCAACCTGAACTATCCTATGACTCCCGCAGATAAAGTTCAGTCTTGACCACACCTACACCGAAGTCTACACCAGATTTTAAAAACTGAAGACTGTGAGTTAATGTTGTTTGAGGCGGCAAGTGACAATGGTTAACACACTTCCATGCACAAGAGACAAAGCACCATAAACTGTAAGTAAGTTTTGCTCTCCAAATATATATATTTTTTTAAGGAATACAAACTTGTTTTTTTCTTTTATATTTTTCAGGATATTGCTTCAAACTCAATATAGGTTTCTATGGACTGTGTGTTTGGTAAACCAGGCAAACAGGAAAATGCTTATTTGAACTTAGCCTAACCTTTCACCTCGTGCTACTGTGGTGGCCTCATTCATACCCCTTATAAAATGGCTCCAAAAAACCAGAAATGACATAGTTGGCAGTTCGAGGAGATCGAGTCGATAATAAAAGTCAAAAGATCACATTCAAGTGCAGTAGCTGAGCTTTCTCATGAAACCTGTGTAATGCCTATTTACTCTGTTTTCTGCTTCTGTCAAAGGCATTAATCTCACATTTCCTGAGTGCTACATTTGATCAAAATCCATTTCATTTTGAAAGTAGAGGTTAAAAAGTCTAGCATCATACTGTTGTAAAGAACTGTGCTGAGTAGGGCAACAAATTCTCGATTTTCTCTTCTTGCTCCCTTCCACTGGAGTTTGTTTTGTTTTGTTGCCTTTTTTTTATTACATCTAAACGCTACCTTGTATAGCTTATTAACTTATACTCCTTTTAAATACATAGTTAATTTACTCAAAATATTTGTATTATAATGCAGAACAATGTCTGAAACTTGGCTGGAAGGTTTGACTCTGTTTGTCTTCCAAAGAGTTTCTTAAATCTTTAGTCCTTGAAACAAATAAACAAAGAAAACCCAAGTGTTATAAGTTTGCAGAGGACAAAAACATCCTAACTTGGTTCGGTCACAGACTTTGGACTGAATTACAGGCTATGACCAGCTTTTCCAGCATTTGGCCTGTTTTAATAATCTTCAGCATAAATATTTGAAAAACCCAGACTGAACAGGGGAATCTTTTTTATTTTGGAGAAAGACCTCACAGAAACATTTTAAGGATATACGAAAAGTCACTGATGGAGCCAGAACTAATACATGCATGTCTTCCACTTTGAAATCATGGAATGGTTTGGGTTGGAAGGGACTTCAGAGATCACCTGGTTCTGAACCCTTGCCATGACCAGGAACACCCTCCACTAGAAAGCCACTGAATGACCCAGTAGGTAGCAGTGCAATGGTCATGGCTCACTGGTTGACCTCGGATAATGTTCTTTATAATTAAACCCAGACCAGTAACCCAAACTTCAGGCTTATAGAACATCAGCTTTTAAGACCACCTTTAAATTAGATTGTGTAAACTAACAGAAATCTAGTTTATTTGAAGGTTTGGTATAAATTACACTTCTTTATTGATGGCAATTCAATACAGAATTAGCAGATCTACTACTCTGCCTATATCTGCATCTGTTTTCTCACTACTAAGTCTCAGTACAACCCTTTTCTTGATCCTCAACAACTCTGAATAATAATAATAAAAATGAACTTTAATGGGAATAATGTTCTCTTACCTTCACAACTAAGAAATATATGTTAATACTTTATTAAAAGATTGATATTAATGAATATCATATTCCCCCCCTTCTAAACTGGTTACTGTTGTAAATGAGTACTTTGTCAAAGCAACTTTCTATCACAGTCTTGTTACCCAATATTACATTATGGAAAACTCAACACTGCATTTAATGTCCTGATTTGTAAATGTTTCCCCTACTTAACTTCTCTTTTTAACATGGCAATATCTCATTGAAATGGATAGTTTCATTAAATTCCTTAAATTATTGGTATTTATCATTCCTACAAAGGCATCCTTACAAGTCTTTTTCCACTAAAAACCCCATTACAGGAGGGTTAGTGAAGATAGAGAATGTATGACACTCTCTGTCCTACAGGCTGTCATTCAGGCATTCACAACTAAAAAAAGTTTTGTAAAACTCACAAAAAATTAAATTACATTATGCAGAAAGCCTGAAGTACGTCTGAACTGCATAAGTGTCACTGAAATGAGTAGTAGTCAGAGACCTTCAAATGGTTGACAAGCAGGATAAAGGAATTAAGCGACTTTATGGAGATTATACAAACATCTTTTGCCAGAACTAGGAAAGAATTTCATATATTCTAACCTTTAATACAATGTTTACCAGAAGATTATCTTATTTTTCAAATATTGCACAAAAAATTTTAAAAAGTCCTAGAAGAAATACTAGAAACCAATTTATGAATATCTTAATCTAAGAAGAACTGGTAATGACAATATCAAAACAGGACTATACAGAGTTGTTATTCATAATTTCTGCTAATATTTTTTTATTTAGGTTTTTTTTAATAAATTAAGACCTTGTTCTTCCCTAGAATAATAAATAGAAGATTAATAGATTGTTTTATAAATAACATTGATGGATGTGCAGCACTTACAGTCTCTTATTTGCTCTGTACAAGACAGTCCTTGCAGCAGGTCTGATTTGGAAAGAAAGATTTTATTTTTTTTTGCAATATAAAGTAAAAATTAAATTTACATCACATATTCCAGGTGAATATTACATGAGTGAAGTTGTGGTAAAGTGGATTTACATAAGGTGGAGAGGAAAAAAGAAACACAAATTTAGGGGAGATAAAATCACAGGTTGCATCTCAAATTATTAAAGTTCAATCACATGATTTCCCCTCATTTAGTCATTACAGTGAGATGCAGGAGGAGATTAAACCTTGTATTTTTCCTCAAGAATCTAAATTATTAATACAATTTTTAGAAAGTAATGCCTAGAAACAGGTGCTGTAGAGAGATGTTTTCTTCCAGAGAGGAGAATTTGCAATGCTGAGTCCCAACAGAAATTCTGAGCCCTCTGCAATCCACAGGGCTTGGCTCCTTCCAGACATCACAACAGTGGAGAAAAGTTGGGATAGTGGTATTTGGCCTTATACAATGGCTGTTTCTTAGGGAACCCAGTCCAGTTACAAGTAAGTACTTAATCTTGATGACTTAATAATGGATAAAATGAACTTGAATATTTTCTAAAAAACATGAATAATTTCATAAGGTTGTTACCACAGTGGCATTCAGTAAATAAAATCTAAAAATAGAGAAGCTGTTCACAATTGCTGAAAGATTATATCTTTCCAGTTCATAATTTTCCTGTCATTTTGATTCAATTCATATTCTTGGTGGGAGCAGAATATACTTTATTTTTGTCTTAAATATATTCCTGCAGTCACTTAATGGGTTTCCTTCTATTGCTTTATGAGCATCAGTCATTCAGAGATCATTGTTTGAAATAAAGTGCTGGGGAAAATCAGTGTGATTAACACAGCAGTTAGGTTGACTGTTCTAGCTCTCAAAGAGTCATTCCAGGGTCAAACAGCAATCCTGTTGGCATTTTGTGTAAATTTTATATAAAACCCACAGTTTGATTCAAGTGAATGCTGTCCATATGTCTGATAATTCACTGAATTTCTTTTCCTACCAAGTTCTTAGCTCAGAAATAACAATAACAGCAATATTCCCAAGTCTGTCAGAATAGGCAGGAAGTTTGCCAATCTTTCTGTGCAAAGCACTGGGCATTTCAATGCATTGGAATTGTAAACTCTTCAAGTTCATCTTTTTGCGCTGTACAGGACCTATTTCCTCTCTGGGGATAACTTAACATAGTGCTACATATAAAATAATGGAACACTAGAAAACACCTGTATAGGATGAGGATCCTTTATAGCACAAAGATTAGAGCTACAGCCACCCTGGACACCTGGTGTCAGGTCAGTTCTTTAAATATATTAAAAATGCTGTGAAGTAATCTTCTTGTTGCTTATCCTTTACACAACCATAAGTGCTACAAATCATCCTGTGTTCACAACAGCCTTTTGTCCAGTTCCATTCTCACAGATAACTGTGTGTGCCTGCAGCAATGCAGATCAACCCTGCTTCTACACTGCAAAACCTGCGTCACCTCAGAGCTTCCCCTCACTTCTCTCTTCTGGTTTGCTTTGACAGAACTTCAGCTCATTCCATGTTGATCGGGTTTTCAACAGTTTAATAAATAAGCATTTGATTATGTTGAGATGCGTCACAATTTGTCTTTGTTGATATTCTTTGTGGCATACTCAAATATTATTTAGATGAAGTCACTTTACAAGGAAATTGCTCTCTGCAGGAGCCTGAAAGTGGCAAACCTAAAAAAAAAAAGTAAAAAAAATAAATTGGAAGCTGTGCGGTGTTTCACGCATGTGAATAGCTGGAAGCAGTTGGTTATGGAATTTTAATGGCTAGATTATAACCTCTATTTCTATAAAGAGGCACAGTTATTACAGTTTGAAGTATGTTGTAATTTTTAAAAAGTAATTGTACATGGATTCTCCTAAACTAATAATACATCTCAGACTGATTTCCTACATTTAATATACACTATGACACAAAGAGTGGTAATATGAGTCTTCAGCATGAGTCTTCAGAGCTAGAGAAGAAAATTGCAGTTAAATTATGTTTATTCAGAAGACCTTTTTTCCTTCTGTAAATCTTAAGTGTAGATTTAGATCTTCATTCCTTGCTGTGATTAAGAGTTAAAGGAAAAATAGAAAAAAAAAATAAAATAAGGAAGGGCACCAACTACTCCAGAATGAAAGTAGGAACTGCAGAAATGTAGGTGCTATTCTCAGGCAGCCCCTCACTAGGTCTGGGACCTGGATAAATTGTTTTTCTTCATGGTTTGTTTTTTTTTTTAAATGTCATAACCACACCACTCTAAGGTCATCCTTTCTCTGCCGGGTCTCATCAGGATGGGACTCTGAAACATCCAACTTTAGTGTGATATGTCATCTATACCTATATATTGATATATCTATATACCTTTATATATCTATATAAAGGTATCTAGAAAGGTATCTATATTTATAACATTATCTATAAATTTCAGTCCTCATGCTATTTTTAGTCATCATCCCTGAAATAGCTGTGATTTCTGTAACTGCTGGGACCAAGAACTGAGGAGCTTGTAATGGTGCAGTAAGTGGTTGCAGGTGGCCAATGTCCTTGGCAGCATGAATAAGGAGAAGTCATAAAATTTTGTATATGCCTGGAACCAGCCTGAACAGACTCTCTTGCTCTCAGAAAATGGACTGAACAATACCGTCAGGTGAAGAGCCAGTAAGTAATTGGGATAGAATTCCCCTCCCTGGTAACTCCAAATCCTACCCTGTCTCAGCAACCGTCAAGGAAAACATCACAAACATTAAATGAAGAGTAGCTTATATTACTGATTAGCTTCTCATTTCCCCAGGAGACACTTGATTTTGGCTGAAGGAGGCTCTTAAAAGTTCTCTGTCTCATGTTCAGAGACATAGAAACCTTGAAAGATCAACAGGTTCTTTTCCTCTTTCCCGTTAATGAAGCCCACTGCTTGTCAATATGATAACAGTCCATTATCACCAACTTATACTGTGTACAATGCAGCAATTTGGTTCAGAAAATCCTGCTTTACTTGCTTGTTTGATTTTAATGTTTCATCTCTATTATTTTTCTACATTATTTTTTTCTTAGGTGAGATTGTCTGCTTATGATAAAGGCATAGCATAGTTTTTTCTTTTCAGGTTTGCACGTTGTTTGGATGAAAATCTATTCTGGCCTTATTTTTTTAAATGTTATTGAAGTTTTTAATTTCTTTGATTATCCAGAAGGCTTATCTTTATTTATTCAATTTCAAGATCATATTTTTCAATTGTATCCTGCAAAGGTTTTACCAGAGTTGCTTAATAAATATAATGATTTTCCATGTCCACTGGCACTGCTTTTTTTGAGCCAACCTTGAATCCCATTAGCCTTCTTCATGGTTTTGTTACACTGCTGACTCACAATCATCCTGTGATTTACAAGTACATCCATATCCTTGTCACCTTACCTGTATGCTGAGGTCTCAGCTACTACCACAGCTTCTTATTAGTTCCTCGTAGCACAAACTTATGCTTTCTGCTATTTAATTTTTTCACTTCAATTTAGACATAGTAGGCTACAAGGTCATCTTTTCCTTCCTGAAACTTCCTCTGAATTGACAGTGCTGCCTAATGCTTTGTCACTGTGGTAACACCTTTCAAATAAAAGTTATAAGTGGCCAGAAGAAGTACCTTTGATTTTTTAAAAAGTTTTCACATTGTATTGTTTATACTTCCTTGATTTTCCCCTACTTTAGGGGGAAAATTTCTTAGAAAATATTTTTTGTCCTCACCTACAGATATGGATTTTAATTTTAACCAGTATGTTTGAAATACAATCAAAAACAAGTTGTATCTGATGTCTAAAAGATAATAGAGGAGAAAATATGAAAGAAATGAGCAAGTCACCAGATGTGAAAAGGTATCTAAGAATTAAAGCATAAGAAACAAGTTACTGAGGTACCAAAAGTGGATCTTTCACTTTTCACTTCCAGCTCTCCATCTGCATCTTCCAAATGTACTCGTGGGAATGCTGTCACTAACCATTGGCCTGCTGCATCCAGCTCTTTGATGAGAGACTGATATTTTCCACGGCTCTCTCTGCTCCTCACGAACCTTATTTATTATCAGCTAAAAAAGCTTGCTGCGGCCCAGCTAATTCAGTGCATGAAACACTCCAACAGGAGTTTTCTAGTTCCTAGGGATTTACAATTCCAAAACTCCAGTTCAAATCCCAGTCAATTCACAGGGGCTTTCTGCTATTTATTCTGTGCTCTTAGATCCCAGCACACATCTGTTTTGGGGAAGAACCTGGCTCGAATGATAGCCCAGGTATTCCCCTTCATGAGTGCAGTTATTGAAATATTCTTCCCGGTTTCTCCGGTTGCCATAGCAATCAGTGGCGAAAGGGAGAGTGGTTTTGGGCAGAGCAGTGCAGGGAAAAAATGTATCAAATTGAGAGAGGTAAATATAGCTGGCATGAAGCAACACTACCAGCTTGGGTTTAAATTCTTTTTTTTTTGGTCAGTTCTGGGTCTGGATCCAGCACTAGTGCCGTGAACTCCAGCTCGGCAGAGTTAAACACCATGGCTGTCCTCATCCATGCTCAAGCAGATAAACAGGGTTGAAAGAACACGAATTCAAGGTGTTCTTAATGTTCAAAAGCTCCTATTGAGCTCAATAACTGTTGCAAGTACTAAAAGGCTCTGAAAACCAGGCCTTCTTTGTTCTCTGTTCCCAAATTGGTACTGACTCCAGAAAACTCTGTGTATTCACTTAACTCTACCTCAGTTTCCCTAAATATAAAGGAGAGGGAAAAAACCCCTGAAGTCTCTGTAGAAACGTGGTTTTGAAAATTACCAAGGAACAGTTGGCACACAAACAAATAAATATTTTTTCACTTGATAATAAATTTATTTAAGCAAAATGTTTTGATCTTTTCTTTCCAATATATTTGAGCTCGTTAGCCCTGTAAGGCAATCCACCTACGTTCTAAGGACCTCGCTGCCACCGTCCAAGCTTGCTTGGCCCCG